>VDFB02086081.1:48952681-49003146 GCA_007258455.2 Sequoia sempervirens | reverse complement strand
TTATTAATGCCTTATTTAGTGTTGTAATATGTTTTTCATATTCACATTAAGTTTAGGGCCCTTTTTAATTAAATGGACTTAATTGTGCCTTATTTTTGATGTTGTAAGGTGTAACTTTACACTTTCACATTAATCTAGGGATTCATTAATTGATTGAGGTTAATTTGACTTAATTGGCCCCTTTAATTTAAATCCAAGCCTAATTAAATGCAAATTATGAGGGATAAAACCCGACATTCATAACTAACATGTCACAACACTCAACTTTGGAAGATGTATGTCCTAGGTAAGTAACCTAGGATTCATTTTCCAAAGTGAAAATGGGTCATCAATTAGTTCTAGAACCCTAATTTTACATAACATTTAACCTTTTCTAATGTGTGTACTAGGTAAGTGGCCTAGGACCCATTCACCACATGGAAAATGGGTCTGCGCATAGACCTAGGACCCCTCTTTGAAATATTTTTTTGGTAGTATTTTAATGATTTGAAATCCATAATTCAATGTCAGCTTGTGATATTTTAATTTCAGGAATTAATCTTAAGATATGTATAAATACAAGGTTATTTCACTAAGTTTCATCTAAGAAACCTAGATCTTCATAAGCAACCAAGAGTATTTTCACAAGAGAATTCAAGAGCATTTCTAAGGAATTTGAGTGTAGATTTGTAGAAGATTATTGCAGCAATCAATAATCCATTGTCATGTCAAAGATGTATTGCATCATGCATGTTTTTTGAGCTAATATGTTGGTGTAGTGTTCAAGATAAATCAAGCATATCAAAGGAATTGTTTCATATCAGGTTTCATGATCAGGATTTGCATTCATGGAGGCCACTTCATGCTAGTTTGCAGATTTGTTATCCAAGGTCTCAATTAAAGTTTGGGGAATTGTTACATATTGTTGTTTGTTATAAAATGTAGGGGGACCAACCACACCAAGGCTCCAAGTCATAGAGAGCCAAGAGTAGAGGGTTTCCCTATCTTACCTCAAGCTAAGTAGGTTTTTAGGTTAAGGATAGAGAATGAAGATAACTCTCAAGTGATTTTGTCACTATATAGATCCAAATACTTGAACGGTCCACTAGATGAGTCAGTTTCTAGAATCTGAACTACACCTCAGATAGTTCTTTGCCCAAGGATAGCAGTGTGGGTCAACAATGATAGCATGAAGCACTAGCGTCTCTCTCATGCATTGGGATCCATATGGCTAGAAAATGAGAAGTATAGTATGGAAAGAAAAAAAACCTACTAATAGCCTAGTAAATGATATCTAATGGAAACAATAGAAGGTAAAGGAGATGATAGAAACAAAGATGACAAAATCCAACACACTAAAAGTCCTACTTTCTAGAAAGCTCCACACACATGTACACCTTCCCAATCAAGGCACCCTCAAGCACATAGAGTAGGATGTGAACTTGATAAGGTCTACGCTACTACAACAATAGAGAAACAGTCCCTCGAGACACCAAGTCACAACTCCAATGATGGAAAAAGTGCAACAAGATGGATGGAATTGCTCAATGAAAATGCTATGTATTGCTAAGAGAGATCAAGTGAGTGTATAGAATTGTGAAGAAGATGAAGTGGTAGTGAAAATTATGGATTTGAAGAGAGATTAGAAGGGAAAGAGTCATTTTTAGACTCAAAAGAAGATTCACAAGCGCACCTACAAAGCAACATGTTAGTTCAGAGATAAAACATGTTAGAAAAAATAAATTTAGCCATGTAGGAAAACAAGCAGACAGTCAAAAAAATGATGGAAGATTTTTGAAACGGGTTCCATAGTAACCCTTCAAAAGAAGAGGGGTCCACTCAAGGGATGTGTTGTTTGAAAGTATAAGTGATTTTTTCGCACAAACCAATTCAACATCAGGGGACCCTTTTGAATGATTTTTACTTCATCAAGTAATTCAAAAGGAAGAAAATGTCTCCTTGCAAGGGGATTGTCAAGGCTTCTCCCACAAGAAAATTTTCTCCTGGCCCCTCGGAGGAAACTTCTCCAAGTTCTTTCTTTGTGAACCCATGATGAAGGAAACACATTCCCCTAGGGGTCCTTGCTAAGAATGTGATTTTTGAAAAAGTTTTCAAATATTTTTGAGAAAAGATTCATTGGCCACCCAATGTGTTTTTTGAAAATCAAAGTTGACATGGTATCCCCCCTTCGGATGGTGTATGTTGAACACAGAGGCACGTGGCATCCTAAGGAGAGAAAAGAAAGAATGAAAAAGTGATGTTGTAGCCTATGGAACATACTGAAATGCCAATGTGGTAATGTTTTCATGCACACGAGGGAAAACACATGAGCACCATAACATCATAAAGAAAGAATGAAATATATGAGAGAAAACATGCAAGAAAATAAATATAGTTAACATTACAAATAAAAGGCACAGGGGCCATATGATATTTCAGGGTTAGAGCTTCTCATAAATATATATAAGTATAATAATAGTTTATTAATGAACTGTTATCAACCCCCTACTATATCAAACCATATGAAGAAAGCATGAGAAGAAAAAGTAAAAATAAAAAATTGGGTCAACATGGAAGGGAGGCCTAAATGCCCCAAACACTTTGTACATCATCCCAACTATTGAAAATCAATACACATAACAGAGGAAGAATGATGCACCACAAATAGAGGAAGCTTTACAACACATAATGACTCCTGTATCCAAGCACCTACGAGGGAGACAAGGATTATCCATGAACATATAACACAAGCACATGGGAACATACACACACACACACACACACACACTACACTAAAATAAAGAAGAGGTGCCCCCTAACACTCATCAACCAAGAGGTCATCAGTCTTCAAATATAGATCATTATACGGGGAAGGAAGACAAGCTTGCAAGTGTGAAATGTAAAGGGGAAACCCTCTAACCCCCAGCAACAAGAGCTAAGAAAGAAGACCCCACAAGGTCTTCTTTGCTCAGATCTTGTGGAGTAAAGATTAGTGACTTCACAAAGATTGTTGAAAGGGTTGGGACCTCGTCCAAAGAGTTAAACATGCACTTGACAATATGTCATGTGTTTCCTCAATAGACAAGGGAGGTGGTGCTCGAGATTCACTACTAGGATCAACAAGTGACTTGAGCACAGTGTTTCCTCAACAAACAAGGGAGTCGGTGCCTAAAATTCACTGTTAGGATCACTGAGTGACTCGGGAGCAGTGACGAACCATGAAGACATCAAAACTTCTTCCATCACTATGATGAATCATGATAATATAGAACCACCCTCTAAAGAAGGTGGACTCCTCTTTCGGCCCCCATTACTAGCGAGGCCATCCTTCATCTTCCACTTCATTGGAGGATGCAAGATCCCCATAGATGAGGAAAAAGGTGCATAAGATAAGGAGAAAAATACATTGGATAGCACCGAGGTGTTCAACATTTCCATAGGATTAGAGAATGGCAGGATTTCCAAGAGAGGCATTAAGAGAGGAGGCTCGACTGAAGGATCAATAAAAACCTACACCATTTTATGGTTAGGGGTGTTTACACTCGCAGTAGGAGCTAGAAGCAACACTGAGGTTGACTGAACTAAAGTAGAGGGGATGGGAGAGGAGGACACAATAGGAGGTCCTAAAACATGGGGATTTGAATCTCCTTCCTTCCTCTACAAAGCAGCCTACTTAGCAGCCATATCCTTTCATCGATTCTTGTGCTCGCATGTAAGGAAGTTCCTATGACTCCAAGAGCTAGAAGCCAAAAGTTGGGATGGAACGAAAGGCTCCTCCTTGGCCATCGAACTGTCCATCATGATAATTTTTGGTGGAGGGAGAGACTGAGATGAGGTTGGAGCAACAACTGGGGAAGTCGACTCTAGCACCTTAGCGGTGGGCCTCTTCCCATTCACTGCCTTGGGAGCAGGAGTGGTAGGAGGTCGCAGAGGCTAAGAAATAGAGGACTCCCCAAGGGGAGTCTTCCCCTTACCATACAGAATGGGCCTAGGCACCATGGGTAGAATTGGATGTTGGAATATTGGGCACTTGGGCTTTCTCTAGGAAGGCACTAGAGGATTCTCCAGCAAATTCCTAGGAGAAAAATTTGATGATTTCTTAGTAGGGCGAGAGGAAGTGATTGGTGGGACAACAACCATAGAAGAAGAAGAAGAGTGTTGAGCGCACTTCTCTTTTTCTCTTTTCCTAGCTAGGGCGGCATCACTATCAACCTTTAGGAAAGCCCTATGCGAGATAGCATAGGGAGATGCAGGGTATCTCACTTTATGTGTTAAGCACCCACTCTTGTACTTTGCATAGGTTTAGTACAAGAGGTATGTCCTAGGAGGAAGCATACTAATGGGTCTAGGCCAAAAGTGATCTAGTGAATAGCTACCATGCGCAACTTATAGTTTATATCTGATGTCATGGACTACATGCACTATACCATCACATGGATGAATTTTAGACACTTATGCATGATCAAGGGAACTACATTCATAGCAACCAACCATGGGATACCTAGTTTCACCCTAAAGAGTTCAGGCCTCAAGATTATCTCAAAAATTAAATTCACATATTTAGGTCCAACAAGGATCAATAAAGTGATTCAACCTAGGGGAGGTATGGAAAGTTTGTTGTGCATATGGATGGTGCTTTCATATTCATCATACCCATCTTTGTGCAAGAAGTTGATCAGCATAATCTCCACAATTATGACATTCACCTGAAACATTAGGTTGATGAGAATTCCTATCATAGTATTCCCATTGATTTGTGTGGGGATGTATAAGGGAGAAGGTTCTATATTATAACCCATCGAAAGGTCCTGCAAGGTGAAATTTATATAGGGAGATCTACTCACAAACTGTATGAATGGAATGGGAAGAAGTAAGAAGGAGGCCATCGTGTATACTAGATGAAACTTTCATAGAGCCCCCAAAGGTTTTACAAGTAGACAATGACACAATTAAGGTTTTTTTCTAGAATGCCTATGAAACCTTCCAACTATACCACTAGGAGTCATAGGTTGGGTTGCAAGATAGAATGCCTCACAACGCTCACACCCACAACAGTCCTAGGATATGAGGAAAGGGCCTTTCAGTGCTGCTAAATGAAATCAAAATGGTTCACGTCAGGTTCACCAAAATGTAAGGTAGGGGGACCAACCACACCAAGGCTCTAGGTCACAGAGAGTCAAAAGCAGAGGGATACCATATCTTACCTTAAGCTAAGTGGGTTTTTAGGTTAAGGACAGAGAATGAAGACCACTCTCAAGTGCTTTCATCACTCTACATATCTAAATACTTGAATGGGACTAGACAAGTCAGTTTCTAGAATCTGAACTACACCTTAGGAAACTCTCTACCCAAGGATGGTAGCATGGGTCAAGGATGACAATGTGACGCACTGGCATCTCTCTTGTGCACTAGCATTCGTACAACCAAAAAGTGGGAAGTATAGTATGCAAAGCCAAAAAACCTACTAAAAACCTAGTAATTGATATTTAATGAACTAAATAGAATAAGAAATACAAGAAATGACAATAATAGAAGTTAAAGGAAAGGATAGAAACAAAGGTGACAAAATCTAACTCATTGAAAGTCCTATGCAGCAAGCTCCACACACACGTACACCTTCCCAATCAAGGTACCCTCAAGCATGTAGATGAGGATGCAAACTCAGTAAGATCTACATTGCTGCAACAATGAAGAAGTAGTCCCTCATGACACTAAGTCACAACTCCAATGGTGGCAACAGTGTAGGAAGAAGGATGGAATTTCTCAATTAAAATGATGTGTATTGCTAAGAGAGATGAAGTGAATGTATAGAATTGTGAATAAGATGAAGTGATAGTGAAAATTATGCATTTGAAAAGAAATTAGGAGGGAAAGAGTCATGTTTGGGCTAGGTGGTCGACATAGAGTTAGTATGCTTCATTCCTAATGGAGAACATAATGTCCCTATAGACTCTAGAGGTAGGAATTTTTCAAGGATGATAGCACGTTGCACAAACATCCACACACCGTCCTCATGTCGCCAACAAAAAGTACCCCAATAACACAAAATACAAGTTCCAAGTAGATGTGAGGCAAATGCGCGATGTGGAATTTCACATTCGAGTTTTATTTTCTCAGGTGGAGCGATGCAAAAGGGGAATTTACACAAGGGGTACAAATTTGCTCCTATACACATTCATCATTCCTTCGTGATTTTATTCATTTCAAGGTTTAATTACCAAAATGAGGTTTGACCAAGACGAACCCCCATTCCTTAACAAACAACATTTTTTCTCTCTTTGATGTGTGATTATAGATTTTAGGTTGAAGATCATTTGAAGAGAAAAATTGAAGAAAGTTGCAAGAAAATTTTTCAAATCGTGGAAACTGAGCTATAGGATTTATTTCTATCCTTCTTATAGTGACCGACTGGAATTTGGGAGTGCAAACATAGAAGAAAAAAACCCATAAACTAATATTTAGGAGCCCTAGCTAGGACCCATTCGCCATAGGGTAAATGAGTCCTTAGTGAGGACTGAAAAATACTTTTGGTGAAAGGTACACAACATTTTCCCCTTTCCAGATCTTCCTTTTGACTGTTAGTTGGGTTATATTTGGTTATTATTTCTCATTTGCATATTATAGCACACATTTTGAATGAAATAAGAGAAATAGGTGCATCATATTCATTTTTCTCAACATATTTTTCTGTGTTTCATCATGGTGAACTTGACCTTTGATCATTGCATTTTCCAATTTTGGAAGTACTCTCTCATCCTAGATTTAGATCTTGAATTCATTTGCATTGAATTAGATTTCATTTAGGATGTCTAATTTGCATTCAGCTTTGCATTGCATCTAAGGTTATAGGTTTTCATATCTTGCATTCTTTAAATCTGAAAAATACAAAAAAAATAGTCATCATGCATATGATTTACATCATATTAACTTGCATTTGAAAATTGAAAAAAATATTGCATATCAAACTAGCTTTTCTAGGTTGTCATTTTGTCACATTTTACACTTGCATTTCACATTGCATTTACATAAAAAAGGAAAAGAAAAATTGAACCTTAATATAGAAAACCTAAATCTGAAAACCATTTGAAATCACTCAAAAATCTATAAAAACTTATTTCAAAACCCTAATCTAGGACCCATTCACCCTATGGCAAATGCATCCCTGATTAGGTCATAATCTGATTTTATTAACATTAAAATATTCAGTTCAACACTTTTGTTGTTGTTTCTAGAATCTATGTTTCATCACTTTGACCATATTTAGCTTAATTTGGTAATTTTAGTGCATTGTGTTATTTAAAAATTGCATTTACAAGATTTCATTTTCAGATTTTTTCATAGTGTAATCAGCAAATTACCTTGTTTTAAAACATAAAATCTGAAAATGAACAAGTGTTTTAGCAATGTGTGGAAGTCTTTGTTCTCCTCGGTTGATGTTTCAATTTTTTTTTTTGGAAATGATCTTAATGCAATTGAGCCTAATCATGCTCACCCACTCCTAATGAGTGTCCTTGTGAAGTTGACATCATTGGATAAGATGATACTAGTATGAATGAGTTCATAAACGATTGCCTTAACAATCTTGAGAATAATACAACCTTTTACCCTTCCATGAAACAACCAACACAACTTGAGATGTTTAGTATTCTCCATCCTGAAATTGAGTCACAAACTAACCCTAAAATTTCAACAAGTGAACCTATTTCCTCTAATCAAGTGCATACATATCCATATTATGTTAACAAAGTGACCAACACTCACATCAACCTTGAAGAGACTTATGGCCAAGGCTTTAAGATTTTAACGAAATAAGGATGTGACATAACTAATGAGCATAATATTCACAAACTTTTGGAGAAAATTCCTATTGAAGAAACCCAAGGATTAGGATATCAAGAGTTTCCTCCCGATATAAGTGTCCTCTTTCCTAAGGAACAACTAATACCTCATAAGGATACTAAGGGAATCTTATGTCCTCCTCAATGTCTACCTCAACAAATTGGTGAATCAAGAAAGCAACAAAAACCTTACAAACTCAAAAAAAAATCATTCCTACATACTCAAACAAAAATTGAACGAAAGATGGAGGACCTCCTTAAAAATTGTTTGATCAAATTTCCACCTCCTAGTAGAAGTGGTATACCTAAGAAAAACATGAATTATTGTGCATATCATTGAACTCTCAAGCACCTTACTGATGAGTGTCATGCATTAGAATTTATATTAAGTGATTTTTGTTCTGATGATGATGATTCCTATGACAAACTAGTTGCATAACATTTACTTTTCTCCTTTCCATGTAATAGTTGTAGAGTCAAAGCATACTCACTATTACATGTTTCACATTCATTGCAAATCATTATCTTTATCGAAAGGAGCTTATTCTCATCACTTATCCCAACTCATTCTATTCCTACACTTAGTGGGGGCAAGGGGTTAGATAGCCTTATCCTAGCTTTGGTACTTGATGTTGTCCCTTTGGCTAGTCATGTGCCTTTCGTATATACTGATCAAGATTGGGATGCAAATGACCTACTAGATATGTTGAATCACATGTGCCTTACTAGTCTTTTGCATTGTTTTCCTTTTCATGTTTTTTATGTGATTGCATGTGTGTAATGTGCTCTCCCTCATACTGTTCAGCTTGTTGTATCTCTCTCCATGTGCATTCTTATATTTATATCTACATTCTTCTCTATGTCGTAAACATCTTATATTTTTTTCTTGTTTTGTGTTTTCATTTTTGGGATGATGCAAGGCATCAAGACATTTATATCTCTTCCATGTTGAGCCAAAGAATTTTTCTTGCTTTTTTTGTTTTTTTCATTCTTCCAGTTCTATGATTATTTAAGGAATGATGATGTTTCTGAGATCTAAAACAACATTGTAGCAAATATATACTAACCTCGAGTCTAGATAGATCCCTTATGTATTTTTGGGGGAAACCTCTCCTTCCTTTTTCATGTCATATATTTATTTTGGAAACATGTGACTTGGCATAGGGATTTCTAACTAAGATCTCATGTCTTAGGATTGAACATTGGAAACTTTAAAGCAATTTCTCACAGAAATGGTGTTAGCATCCACTTTAAAGTGGGGGCATACATCAATAATATCTTTCAACATTTCTCATTTTTCAATGTGTGATTTTCTTTTTTCTTTTGATGCTTCCTTTTCTTGGTGGTTTCATTGGGTTTGATATCCTCCAATAGTGTAATATTTCTTAGCATACAAATTTCCTCTTAGAGGTGATGTGATGCACTACATTCCCTCAGTTGTGAATATTTTACTCTTGACTTTTCCTCTCTTGGAAACATTAGACACATTGTTCTCTAATAATAAGACCATACACAAACTAAGCAAAATCCCTTTGAAAAAAAAATTACTAGCATTATTATTCATAAGTGTTAGCATAATGTAGCTTGTTAGCCTTATGAAGCTTGAAACCCTAAAATTCAAGGCCACAAATCATAATGCACCTTGCTTACTAGTCGAGCCTTGCCTTGCATTGTGGTGCCTTATTGAAGTTGTAAAGAGGATAGATTGGAAATGGTATGGGAGCCTAATATGATTCTCTCATTTTCCACCCTTTTGGGATACTCACCTAGTTGAAAACTTAAGGTTCCACTACCCCAGAGTGAGCACGAAAAAAGAAAACTGATGGCTTTAATGTGTTCCACATCATGTTGGGTGGTATAGGCTTGATTTTCCTAGTCTTTGATGTTGTATGATTGTCTATCTTTTTCATTGTTGCATACATAAGTGTTTGGAATGTCTACTTTAGTGTGATTTTGACATGGGGTCATCCTCTCACTAAAATTGGGGGATAATGTTGTTTTAGAAAAAGTATCCCTTTTTCCACACTTAATTTGGAAATAATTAACAAGCTTAATGATGCCTTAATTTATTGTTGTAATATTTTTTTCATATTTACATTAAGTTTACGGACCTTTTAAATTAAATGGGCTTAATTGTGCCTTCTTTTTATGTTGTAAGATGTACCTTTACACTTTCATATTAATCTAGGGATTCATTAATTGATTGAGGTTGATTTTCCTCAATTGGCCCCTTTAATTCAAATCAAAGGACATAATTGAATGTAAATTTCAAGGGATAAAACATGACATTCATAAATTCCATGCCACAACACTCAACTTTGGAAGATGTCTATCCTAGGTAAGTGACCTAGGACCCATTTTCCATAGGGAAAATAGATTCTCACTTAGTTCTAGGACCCTTATTTTACATAACATTTCACCTTTTCCAATGTGTGTCCTAGGTAAGTTGCCTAGGCTGACCCATTCACCACATGGCGAATGGACACTCACTTAGACCTAGGACCCCTCTTTGAAATATATTTTTGATGATATTTTAATGATTTTAAATCCATAATTCAATGTCATCTTGCGATATTTGAATTTTGGGAATTAATCTTAAGATATGTATAAATACAAGGTTACTTCACTAAGTTTCATCTAAGCAATATGTATCTTCATAAGCAATCAAGAGTGCATTCACATGAGCATTAAAGGATCATTCAAGTGCATTTATAAGGCATTCAACAACATATTTGTAGAAGATTATTGCAGCAATCAAGATTCCATTGTTATTTCAAAGATGTATTGCATCATGAATGTTGTTTGAGCTAATATGTTGATTTAGTGTTCAAGATCAATCAAGCATATCACAGGAATTGTTTCATGTCAAGTTTCATGATCAATATCTACATTCATGAAGGCTACTTCATGCTAATTTATATATTTTTTATCCAAGGTCTCAATTAAGGTTTGGGGAGTTGTTACATATTGTTGTTCATTCATCATTCCTTCATGCTTTTATTCATTTTAATGTTTAATTATCAAAATGTGGTTTGACCAAGGCAAACCCCCATTCCATAACAAATAAAATTTTATCTCTCTTTGATGTGTGATTGCAAATTTTAGGTTGAAGATCATTTGAAGAGAAGAATTGAAGAAATTTGCAAAAGTTATCAAAGTTGCAAGATGAGTTATCAAATCATTGAAATTGAGCTATAGGTTCTATTTCTTGCCTCTTGATAGTGACAATTGGAATCTAGGAGTGTAGAGATAGAAGAACATAACCCAATAAATAATTTCCAGGAGCCCTAGCTAGGACCCATTCACCATATGGCGAATGACTCCTTAATGATGACTTTAAAAGAACTTTTGGTGAAAGGTGCACAACATTTGACCCTTTCCAGATCTTCCTTTTGACTATTACATGGGTTATATTTGGTTATTTTTTCTCATTTGTATATTATAGCACACATTTTGAATGAAATAAGAGAAATAGGTGCATCATATTCATTTTTCTCAACATATTTTTCTATGTTTCACTTATTTAATGATAAAATATATAAATTGAAAGAGAAAAAAAATATGGACCCTCACAATGTAATAAAATACTCTTGGTACTAAAAATTTGACCTAATTTGAATGCATTTTAAGAAATAACCAAACAACTAAAACCTAATATTTGATTAAAATAAAAATTACCTAGTAAAATTCTATAATACATAGGTGTCAAATCTATGTATAGGACTATATAAACTTTTTTATGGAACAAGAATCATAAAAATTCAAGGCATGAGTCAAAATTTATGACCTCTGAGTGAAAATCGCTTGATTTAACTTGAAAGGATTTTAAAATTTAGCAAGTGTAAGATTTAGAAAAATAATTCATATTATTGGATCGAGAAAGCTTGCAAATAGCTTCCCAATGGTATATGGATTGATAAATATAGAGATCAAATGCCCAAGTTATACCTGATTTTGAGAAAGGTCTCCAATCTAGCCTAGAAGGTGGATCTAGTGGCTAATTTTTTTTGGCTCCTACTCATGTGTAGGACCAACCATTGGTGCCAAGGAGCTAGGAATTAGGTGCTACACATGGCCAATGCAACCTATTATAAATCCATATTGGTTGTATGGATTCCATACAGTTGTATAAATTTTGTAGCCTTAAAAATTATCCTAAAAAAAGCCCCAAAAATAAACTTTTTATATTTTTTCAAACAATAACTAATCTTTAGGTTTTTGGTTGCTCAAGGCATAATGGTGAGGTTTTTTTTTCTCCATAATATACCATTTTTCTCTCAAGGTTAGATCTCTCAAAAAATAAATATAAGTTTATAGATCTATCACTTTGATGCCATGTTCGAGTTGATGGTGAACCTCATAGCTCCCAAAAATCACATGCAAGTAATTATCTTGTCACAAATGAGGAGTAATGCAAGATGGATTTGATATATGATGTGAGAAATTTTATTATGGATTAACCTAAATGGTTGGTTACAATGAATGATGAATCCTTATAAAAGGGAAAAAATCAACTCGAAATCAAACTCTAGGTGAGTGTTACATTAGACTATGACATATTTTTTCATTCTATGGAATGTGACAATATGGCTTATAATTAGCTCAATCTAATAATAAAAAATAAATTCCTAAGTTTAGCTTAAGTGAATAAAATAAAAGGGACCTGGGGCAGGGGGCCTAGCTTGATTGGCTAAAACATCCTCTTGTAGGAAAGAGATCCTAAGGTCTACTCTCCCCTAAAACTTGTGGTACTAGAGGGTGTGTCACACCGGCGACACCAGTCATGTGAAAAAAGTTTACTAGGCACACTGCAATTTATAGGGGGATGGATACCCAACCAATTCTTGCAGTCTAAAAAAAAACTAATTAATTAAGAGGGACCTAATGATTAATTAATGATTAACTATTATTAGGTGATTTTGATAATTACTCCAACATAAGCCATGCTTGGTTATATAAAAATATAGATTAGGTTATGTACTGACCAAGTAATATATAAAAATACTCATATCTAATCAATACATATAAACACATGTATATGAGTATAGTTTTATAGGTAGTATGTTTGTGAGCATGTATGCTCATGTATATCAACAATATAAATACACCCACAGTGTTTGAATAAGAACACAATTATATAATAGTACATATATATAAATATGTGAATTACAAGTTGCTCCATCCTTTGGATTTGTGGATGGTAAATTAGATTTATTCTTTTGCAAAGGAAAATATGGTATGAGAGTGATAACATTTGTTAGATTAAAACATCACATAACATATTAGACTAGTCATGTCCTGAAGTATGTAATTAGTGACTCTAAGTTATCTTGAATTTTATTTTTTATTTTTTCCTAACCTATAATACCAAGGATACACAAGTTACAATTTCAATGCCCTATAGGTGAAATCAAAGTGACAACATTGGTTCTTGTAATTTCACATAAAATGTCAGACCAATGCTAAAGTATGTAATTAGTGACCCTAAATTATCTTGAATTTATTTATTCCTTAAATTCCTAACCTGCAATATCAAGGACACATAAGTTACGATTCTGACACCCTATAGGTGAAATGCATAAAAATAATTTTCACATTTTATATATTGGAATGTTAGTGTATTGAATTCTAAACCAAGAGCTAGTTAAGCCTGAATATTATGATGTAGAATACATGTAACTACAAGCTAATTATAAACTACCTAGTACATGGATAGATGATATTATGGTTTAAAAGGGTTAAGAATTTTTTTTATTCGATCTATACTTAAGTATCTAGTTGTATTATTTTTCCACATTGATGTTAAGGGATTATGCATTTAGGATATATGATTTCTTGTATAATCAATAGGTAGGAATGTGTGTGTTAGTAACATCATATAACATAGATATTCATGCATGTTAGCCATAGTTAGCTAGACCCTTTGTGATGGGTTGGGATTCTTCTATGGAATAGCATGGGTAAGTTTTTGGCTTCATGGTATGGTGGAATGTAATATTGATGATACTATCTTGTTTGAGGTTGTGAAAGAAGAGGTTTTAGAAGTCATCCAATTGTAGACAAGGTCACAATGTAATTTGTACTATTTATGTAATTATTGTGATGTAGCTAAACTAGTGTTAGGCTATTATTTATTATTGAAATGAGAATAATTCTAGTTGGATAACTTCATTGTGTACTTTTTAATAATAACATTATAAAATATTCATTTTTCTACCAATTGATAAATTTGAAGATTGTAAGCTATGATGAGCTTCTATTAGATTGAATATATATAAAAGTGGTGACAATAGAAGAATGAAAATATCATAGTGCTTAATTTTTAGACCAGAATAATGTTCATCATCATTATTTTTCCTATTTATACATGTTATTGTACCTAAACTATGGATATATGTCACATAAAATGTAGGTGGATGTTCTAGAAGAAGATATCTCATGTGTCCTACCAACACACTATCCTCATACACAACCTTCTTATCCATCCTACAAGATGGTTCCTATAGTGTTACATACACTACTCTCAATTGATGAGGGATCCTAGAGTGTTATCTCCCTCCATTTTGAGGTCATTCCTCTCTCATTTCTTGTGAGGGATGGAAATTCACTAAGTGAGATACTTGTTATCAAGAATAATCAATTATGATGTATTGAAAGTATCATTTGGCTATTCATAACTAGACACATGGATTTTACACTTAAAATATCTTGTCACCCCTAATCATGATTTGAGTTTCCACCCTTATGGGTGTGTTACTACCTAAGAACAATATTTTCTTCACATGTAAATACATGGTTTAGAGCCTATATGACATTTATAATTACATGCTAAGTACACCAGATAATTGATAATAAGGATTCCATATAATGGTAAGAACTTATATAACCACACACATGATAAATAATGTAAACTAGAGCCCTAGTGTTATAACCCAAGATTTGATATCAAATATAATTCCCTGAGCCAATTGTGGGTAAGTGCACCAAGATGGTTGCACTTTTGTGGCCAAACAAGAGAAAAACAAGCCATAACGCGTTCGCATTATGGCTTTTTAAAAGCAAAAAAAAAAAAGCGAATCCAAATATCATCTCATTTCGTTTTTTCTGTGTTTTAGCTCCGCCCATGGCCAAAAACCCTATTATACGTGCTCACATTCTTGGAGAGGTGATTTCTTCAAAATTCATCAACAACAATTGGATTTCTTCACAAATATGGCGCCACGACGACAAAGAGATGCAAGAGGTAAGTATTGTTTGGTATAATTTGTTTTGAATTTGTTAGTTTTAAATTGATTTTGTTTGTTTTAGTTTAGAAATGAATGTTTTTTTTTTTAATTTGTAGGAAATCCTCAACCAAATCAGCTTCAACAACAAAATCAACCTCCCCCACCATTCTCTCAATACCCTCCTGGCACTCAAGAAAATTTGAGGAGTGAAATTAAAAACAATAGAAAAGAAGTTGAGGATCTTATTAGTAGGTTGAGTGATCAAAATTCTTCAACCAAAGAAAGAATACATCTAGTAGATTCATTGAAGGATTTGTTAAAAAATGTAGATGCAATTACCTAACAAATATCTGGATGGAAAAATAGGAGGCAAACATCGAGGGCATATTATGCAGACAAATTATCATATAAACAAGTAAAAGATTTAAAGATTACTCAAGGCGATTTGTGCTCTCTATTCACTCACCCTAGAACAAATCAAAATCTCACCCTCAATGCAAAGAGGTTTCCTATTCATTAGTGCCACCACCAAGATATTAGGAACTATTTTTATGACATATGGTATATGGTCTTTGATTACCCACCGTGCAATAACTGTGAAGTCCCCCAATATTTTCTTAGGAAATTATACAGTGAGTTTGTATTGAACAAAATCTTGAATTATTTTGATATGAGGGAGTTTTAGGGGAGAGGGGGGGGTCAGCACAGGATAGGCCCGGTGCACAGCCGGATCCTACACGACAGGGGAGACAACCTCTCACTAGGCTACCTCGTGAGAATATTGTGATGCCTACAGTTGCAAAGGAGAGTGCTGATGTAGAGACTTTGTAGGTGATCACATCCTTGACTCAGAGTGTCATCCACCACACTAGCCCCATTGTACAGCTCAATCTAGGGGAGTCTTCAGGTGGTGGCCTTCAAGGCCATGTGTGTCGATCTTGCGGAGCCACTTGTTCGTATGACCTTATCGGCCCTCAGGAGGGTGCTACACAAGATCCATATGCTTCTATGCAGCCTGATCTGTATGCATCTACGGGGATGGAGAGGGCGGCTGACATTCTGCATGATGCATATGGTATTGATAGTTAGGTAAAATTCAACATGTTCATTGAATTTAGTTTATTAAATTTTGATTGTGAAATGCAAGATTAACTAATTTAGTTTTATTATTTTAATAAAATTGTAGGGTCACAGTGTTGATCCTGGGTACACCAGTCAATCTACTTAATTTTGTAGTACACCTATCAGTGGGGTATGTAAAGTTAGTAAACAATTATAAATTTATTACATGTGTTAATAGCATTGTTTTACGAATGGTATTTTAATATGTGTTTTTGGATGTTGAACAGGGTGTTGTTGGAGGTTTCAAGGAAACACCTCCGAGTGCAAGTAGACTTGCTTAAACTTTCACTGAGGTAATATAGAATAAAGAGAACTTAAAGTTAATGAATTCTAAGTTTAATCTAGATTTTTGTATATATAGTCACTGTGGATGTGAAAATCTGCATATGGTTAGCATTTTAAAACCAAAATAATCCTCAACATCCCTATGATATAATGAAACATGTTAGATATGCTAAGTAAGATATTAAAACAACAAGAAAAACCAAATAAGCATACAAACAACATGAATCAACTTCATCTCATAGTGGATTGGTGTCACATGTGCTAGTGACCCTTTCCCAATCCTTGATTGATAAGATTAGATGATGATGATAAGATGGACAAGATTAGCTCTTCATTGAAGAGAGTAACCTTGTATGAGATTAGAGATGAAAATGTTAAGATTGTAGAGTGGATGAACAAAATCAGTTCTCAAACCAAGAGAGTGACTTTGCATAAAGATTGTGGAGGATTTGTTTGAGAATGAAGCCTCTATTTAAATATTTTCAAATGATGAGTGTTGAAGAGGGACCAATGTGGGACTAAGATTGGACCAATGAAAGAAGGACACTTGTCAAGTGGTGATTGGTCAATGGTTGTGCAAGATTTGGGAAGAGTTCCCATGAGAGGGAGAATTTGAATTCAAATTTGTGCAATGAATGTTGAGTTTGACCTTTGGAAGGGGACATGTAAGAGACATGTAAGGCCTCATAAATGCTCTGTTGAGTGTACATGTCCACTTGGGGGGAGATTCAAACTTGAAGAATATTCTCCCTTTATGCCAAGTTGAAAATAAAGATTTTGATAAATCAATTAAATGCAATTTCATGAGCAAGTGGCCAAATCTAGAGAATGCAAGTGGTTGAGATTAGCATTAGATTTAATCAGGATTAATTAGCTAGGATGATGATTATGATGCTTTGACTTTTATAACTTAAATATTTGATTTATTTAAATCAGAAAAGGATGGAAAATGATTTGGATTTAATTAAATAAAAGGTTTGATTTATTTAATTAAAATGAGGGTGATGGGATCAAGTTGATTTATTTGATTTAAACTAATGACTTTAGGAGATTGATAAATAAACTTGATTTATTTGTTGAATGGATGAATATGACCTAGTTGAATGTATTATGTCAATTTGACATGTCTACATTTTTCCCCTCTTTGAAGCAATGTACTTGTTTCATTGGTTCAAAGAATAAACTTGCCGCACTTGAAATTTTTATTTATTTTTTTATTTTTTCGGATGTCCCAGCGGAAAGAAGTACACTGGTACATTGCCCCCTCGAGAGATCGAGCAAAAAGATTCGATTTGAGGGTCGATCTCACGATAAAGAGGTTCAAAATGGATGGTTATGGATGATGATGCAAATGAGATGAGTTTAAGATGCTTAGAATAACAAATCTATATTATCCTAAACAACTTAAATGATGATATGTTGTGATTATGCAAATGTATGATTTATGTAGATGCTTAGACTAACAAATCCATATTATGATGATGATTAGGAAATGCATGTGAAATGATCATTGTTTCCTATTATGTATGATATGAATGATATGTGGCATGCTGATGGATGGATGTATGATGGATGCAAGATGGATGGATGCATGATGGATGCATTGGTGATGATGATTGACTATTCATAATGTGATGTTAGTGCGGAAGACATTAGATGATGACAAGAGGGTCCCACAAGTCCATGATCTGACAAGACTTTATTAGAGATGATGATGATGATGATGATGATGATGATAAATGATGATGATTTGCTTATCAAGGATTCAGATTTTAAAAGGGCTACTTACCTTATGTTTGATTACACACATAGGTATGATGCATCAAGGTATAAAGAACCAAGATGGCGTTGTACCTAGTGTGATAGACTTTGACTCAAGAAATAGATAAGAGTATTCTTGTTCACACTTGACATATAGAAACCTTGCTAGGGTGCACTTTAGAAGTTTCAAACATCTCGGACAAAAACACAGAAAGGTATAACCTATCAATGCAATAGTCAACAAGTTGGCCAAAACATCCTCTATACATATCTAACAAAGCAAGTATTCGCCAAGTTATTTTACAAGAACGTCCAACAAGCACAACAGACAAAAGATAAAGATCGTTGCCCCATTCCTATCTCTCTAAATCCTTTGTTCGGATATCATCGAGAGGTCCTTGGAATGAGCACAATAAGATAAATCAAAAGAAAAGACCAAGTACGCAAACAAGCCAATGTTCTTCATACCTCTAGCCAAAAGGATTTGTTTTGATAGGATAAGAATCCAAGGTGATATCCAAAATGATGCCCATTGTTAAAACGATGTATCCTAGGACATGCATTGTAAATGATGATGATGGTTTGATAAGTTGATTGATAGGCTGTTGATATAAGGTTGACTGACATGTTTGCAACTGATCAAGAGTTTGATTTTGTTTTAAAAGTTTGTTGTTTCGATTTTGATTTTACGATTGAAGCTTTGATTTTGCTGACTGCTATGATTGTTTTTGTTTGCATTGCCAAATGATGAAGGTGATGATCAATTTATTATGGATGATTGATTATTTCAAGTGAATGCGAGATGAGACGGATGGAGTTTTTCAAATATTTAGATGTTTTTGACGTTTTGAAATGTTTTGAGGCTATTTTTGGTGTTTTTGAGATTTTACAAATGTTTTGATTTTTTATTTTTTGAATGTTTTTGGGGTTTTCTAAGATTTTATGAATGTTTTTGGATTTTGATGTCTCGGGGGCTGATCAAAGATCAACCTTGCCTACGTTTAAGCTCAGAGACGATGTAGTTCAGATTCCAAGGTTGATCGATTAAGTCAATGGATTGATGATGATAACATTGTTGAGGATGCACAACAATGCAAAGATAGATTGATCATGATTGATGATGATAACATTGTTGAGGATGCACAACAATGCAAGGATAGTGTTTAAGCAACACAAGGATATCCTGATGATATTTCTTGATTGGATTTGATTGATCAAGATTGATGAAGCTTGATTTGGAACAAAATATGTTCGAATGATTTGACATGATGTTTGAAGTGCAACTTAGATGCAACTGATAGTGATTTCTTGGATTGATGTTCGATGAAAGATGAAGCTTGATAAAGAACGTTTGCTCGTCAAAATATGCCATGGGCTAGTGATTTGGATTTTGGATTGTAGATGCTTTGACCAATTTGGTTTCATGTTTTCCAGTGTTTAGATCAGCACATAAGTCGGCAGACATAGACCAAGATTTATTCTCGAAGCAAGATGTATATATTTGCCCCTAATGTCTAGCAATGTATGGAATGTGATGGATGAATGCCTAGATAGGTGTATGGATGGATGGATATGGTAAGCACACAAAGGATGCCAAGGATTATCTTGTGACAAGATAAGATGTTCAGATAAGGAATTCTCATTTGGATAATGCTTCAGATAATGTTGGATAGGATAAGATCAATGAAAATGACCCATGTCAAGATGATTACCATATGCAAGTGTAAAGTGTGCCCCAAAATTTCATTAAGATCAAGATAACTTGGATGATGGATGTAGATGGATGAAAATGGATGAAAACAGATTTGGATAAATTGCTCATGGTGAATGCATTTATTATGGCTGAGATGGATGGAATGTTGGATTTATTATGGATGGGATGAGATACTTGATTCTACACATGATGCCTGTTTGCCAGGTTTTCACCATGGTCTTGCCCAAAGTTCCACAGAAGTGGTTTTCACTAGAGGACAATTTTTTATCTTTACTATTTTCAACCCTTTTTTCTGATCTTTTTGGATTTTCATATTTTTTTGATTTTTTTGATTTTTTCTGAAATATTTTAAGCTCATGTTGAATCACAAGGTGTCACTGATGTAGATGCCCCTTTCACAATGTGCCATCGATATCCTGCTTGAAGAACTTGCTTTGTTAAGATACGCGCACTTGAATGCACCTTTTGGGATTCTTGATCTACTTTATTGACATCGGGGTTAACTCTATCTCTATGCATACATCGCGATAGATTGCCTTTTGAATCCTTATGATGAAGGGTTGTTTCCAATAGACGGTCAATGTAAGAATTGGATATTATGCATAGAGGCGTGGATGGAGTGTGTTTAGGGATAAGAGATGGATTGGTTGACAGTTTGGAACTTTTGACTCTCCAAACTTGGGAAGATGAGCAATGATGGGTGGATACGAAAGTGTGCATGGAATTAGGACCAACTGCTTGATACACTTTGTATGTCACTTGAAAATCCTGCTTTTAATTTTGTGGACATCTTTGATGGATACCTTTCCCTCTTTTAGTTTGCCCCACAGTTTCTTTGACTGATGGATTTTGATAGGGATGATCTTTCTTTGTATTTTTTGGTATCCATGCATATTTTATTTGTCCATTATGCTTCTCAGCTTCTTTTGCTTTGATAATTTTCTTCATACTTTGATTCAAATATTTCTTTTGACACTGGTCCCAATTCGTGGATGGGGTGATGGGTGGAAGAAGATTCATGATGTGACTGGTTGTAGTATTGACACTAGTTTCATCATAAAGACTCTTTGTGCTCTCTATGTTGATGCTTGCTTGAGACAAACTTGCCCCCAGTATGGTGGTAGTAGTACCTTCATGCTTTGATTCTGCTTGTGTTGAGAGCTCTTGTTTAGAATGCATTCTCTAATAAATGACCATCATAGGCGACGTTTCAATTTACTACTTTGCTAACTCTGGATGTTCTATTTGACTTGTTTCCTTGAGCGGATAATGATGGATATCTTTATTCATGATGTCCTCAATCTGAATTTGGGACATATTTGATCCCGATGTTGACAACTCCGTTTGATTAAGAATCTGCTCTTTTTGTGTAACACAATCTTGTTCTAGATGAAGATCATCTACGTGTCCATCCATATAAAGCATCTCATGGGTAGATGGAGGAGTATGTGCTATGTGGATATGATCATCTTGCATTGATAGGAGGGTGTCCATTAGATTATTGTAGTATCTTGAAGATACAAATTCTTGATCTTGAATGATTTTGGACTTGCTTTTGACATGCGTTGGATCAAGTTCTTCACATGGGTCAGTTTCAAAGGATGGATTGCTTACAAATGGTTCTTGGATGTCATCATTGGACATGGTAAGTGGCTCAATATCCTCAAGTGTCGAGTTCAGGGTTCCTTTAGTATCTATAACCATGAGGTCAAAGGATGTCAATATGTCTTGGAAAGGACCATTGCTAGACTTTGGTGAAAGATTTTGATCATGGTTTGGAATAAATTCTTGAGACATGTCCTCTAACTCATAAGGTGATGTAGAGACATTTTCAACATGATCATAGGTGAACTGATTGTGCATTATGTCAATTGGATCAAATAATCCTAACACTCCTTGAAAGAGATCACTAAAAAGTGGCTATTGATGTATGGTGAGTTGATCATCGGATTGTGTAGATACATCCTCAATGTGCTCCTCGATGGAGAGGTTTTGATCATTGTTTTCGACAATTGCGGTGGAGAGATTGTGAATGTCTTCGACCATAGAGTCAAGTGATGTTGATATTTCTTGAATTGGCTCATTGTTGAGTTTTGTTGGTGGATTTTGATCATGATTCAAAAGTGACTCTTGACATATGTCGATTTGATCATTGGATGAAGTAAACATGTGCTCAGTGATGGATTGATCTTGATCCTTGTTTTCAATAGTTGTTATCTTTTGTGTTTGTGCTCGTGTTGGTTGGGTAGCTTGAGATTGTTGAAGCCCTTGTTGGTAGGTTTGATGTGCTTTTATTGTGATGCTACGATATTGACTTATTGCACTTGGTTTTGGCGGTAGTGGTGGTGTATTTGGAATCATGTTGGATGTGGTGACAAGTGATTGAGATACACTTGGAGCAATAGTGAGTGTTTGAGATGTGATGGGCATGATAGTGGTGGTTGGAATGATTGAAGGGATAGTGATGGTTGGAATGACCGAGGTGATAGGTCCTTGGGAGATCGTATTTCGATTTGGGATCAATGTTGTGGTTTGATTAGATACCATCCATTGGTGTGATGTCGATGGTATATTTGAAGGATTTGACGTGATGGTTTGATTGACATTAGGTTGATTGATTTGGGTGGAGTGACTGGTGCTAGGTAAAGGGGGAAGTCGTAAACCAAGGAATGATGTTGGTAATAGTGGTGGAGATTTCCCTTGGCACAATGCCTCAACTATTTTGGAAAGTGCAGCAATTTGATCTAGCCAGTTTTGTTCTTGATTTTGATCTTGACTCCCTTGATATATTTGATTTGGCTCTTGTTTAAGCAGATTTGGGGTGTGTAGTTGTGTTTGATTTTGGACAATATTATGATTTGTGATGATAGGTTGAAATTGACCATTGTTCATGTTTGGAATATTCGTATGGTTTGAAAATGTATCTATCCCAAAGTTTGTTGGATTCATGTTTTGAAAACTTTTACTTGGTACCTTCTCATTTGGTTAGTAGGGATTTGGTGAGATGACATTGTTCATTTGAAGGCTCATGATTTGATTGTTCGGTTGGTGGATTTGTAGGTTTGGACTTAGATCTCCCATCGGGAAATGTGCTCCAATCCTTGATTTGGGTATACTCACACTTGTTGTTCTATTGAAATTTGTCGAAGGTAATGGTCCTATGCATGGACTTTGATAATTGATAGGCATTGCAAGGCTTTGAAGATTCAACTGATTTGGATTACCCAAGATGTATGGATAAAGTTTATATTCCATGTTCTTCTTGTGTTTTGACCTTGTTACAAAATTGACCTCTAGGGTTCTTAGGACCAATGATGAGATGAAGGATGAAACTTGGTGTAAAATGATATGAGTGATGAACATTTAGGAACTTTGGATCAATGCTAGACTTAGGGCTTGATTTTGATTAGTTTGATTTGGATGATGAACTTGTAAATCCTAAGATGTTGGATGTGATCTTAGGATGAAATTGTTCAAAGGATTTGCTAATTCAATTAAATGTGTGAGAAAGGATGCATTCCCATACACTTAACTAAACAAAGTTATTTTGATGATGATGATTTACCCAAGTCTAGAATGACATTTTCAAAGCTCTAAAGTTGTTTGGTGGTATGGATTTTGATAAGTGTTTGGGATGGATGAAGTGTTTTATTTGATCCTAAGAGACTTAGAGAGAATTTGTTTACTAGGCCAAGGTATTGAAGAACACACTTTTCTCTAAGAGCAATCAAAAGACCAATGTTTGCATGACAATCATATGACCAAAAGATATCAAGCACATGTGTGGGGTCCAATTTGTTATCTTTACTTAATGAGTTCTTTTTACCACAAACATACTTCTTGATTAGGTTTCAAACTGAATGTCCAATGTCACAACTTATTTTCATCTCACAAAATGCTATGTGGAAGTTCCAAGAAATTAGGACAAGGGTTTCCTAATGTTGACCTTTGTAAGAGCAAATTAAGATGTAAACCCAATTACTTAGAAACCTCTAAGGACATAATCCCCAGGGTAAGCAATAGTTCTTGGGTTTTGTCAAAGGTATTTGCTCTAACTAAGGGGTTTGAAATTCTGATGATGATGTTGAATGATGGTTTTCCAATGTTTTTGATAAACGCACTATGTTTTCAAACAAGCAATGTAACATCCTAGCTCAATTGGTATGTTTTTCTTGGTGGGCTTGCCTCATGGCCTTCGTAGTAGAAGAGATGATTTTACATGCAACCAAGGACAAAATATAAAGGTATGTTAAGAATGAAGTCTTAACCTCTATATTTCAACCAAGATTAGACATGGCAAGTAACTTCTTGGAAACTCAGTTCCAATGCACCACTTCGATAAACTCATTGGATGGACTGGATGGCAACTACAAACAAGGTTCTTAATGACACAACATCAGGGACATGGCACCTTGCGAGCATCCAACAAGCCACTAAAGGCTTTAATCAATTCTACTAGGGGCTCTTATACGTTTTACGGTAGTACCCCATTCTGAAAGACACTATACGGCTAAGGCCTACATACCATGAGGACTTGACAGTTTAGTCTTATCCATTTGTATACCGGCTCGAATGAAAAAATAGTTGGAGTTTCCTTTGAGTTCTCCTTTCGGATGTTTCTCTTAGGCAGCCCCCTCTAAAGGTAAACAATAGCAAGCAAGCACATCCATAGTTCAATCGACCTTCATTTAGAAACAAAGGGAGAACAAACGCAATATACCTAACTCACACTCGCAAAGATTTTGTTCAATTTTAGTTCCCAAATCGAAGTGTGGAGGCAATCTTTTATGCAGCCTAATGTCATGAAAAAGAATTTTGATTCTCAAGATTGCTGTGAAGCGCGAGAAAAGTGCATATGCCTTTTTAGATGAGATTATTTTGCATAAAAGACTACAAAACATGAAAAACACATGTTCATTTTAGCCTCAAAGCAATGATAAATTGATTTTAAAGAACCAAGATGAAGTGTGAAATTTGTCTTGTTCAATTTTAAACCAAATCAAAAAGCTAGTAAGTTGCTAAGGTCAATTTTAACCCAACTTTGAAAGAAAAAAATGATATAGTTGGCTTAAAACATAAATAAAGCATGAAATGGAAGCCCTCGAGCATTAAAAAATGCTTTTGAATTTCAAGCTTGATGATCAGTTTCGCTTCACTCCAATCTTTCTTTCTTTTGCTCGATTTCAATGTGTGATCTTGACATCAACCTTCGCCTTTTTTCGTCTTTTTGCTTTTCTTCATTTTCCTTTATACCTTGTTTTCCTTTCTCTTTTCCTTTGTTTGCTTTTGTACCTATAAAAAGAAAAGACAATTATGTGAGGATCAAAATATTAAACTCGTTTTGATCGTTAACTTCAAGCAATAGCATGATCTTAATTGAAAAGATGAATATTTAAGATGATCATGACAATAAAAGAAATATTCTATAAGTGAATCATGCTTTGATATTGAACTAGACTCTAATGTCAAACTTCAATAACATGAAACTTACAAAAAAGGATAATAACACTTATCATTAGATTATCACAAATGATCGCTAAAGATCCCACAAAGTTATAAAATCAGACACTACTTCAATTATTTAGGGGGAACATCAATTTTCACAAAGTCCCACCTTATCAAAGTAATATCAGTTCACAGTGATAGCTTGCAAAAGATCATGCATTAAAAAAAGTGATAGATTTTTATGTAAAATGGTAGAGATGTAACCAAGTCGGGTTTAATTCCCCAAAGCATACACATCATGCAACATGCAGGAAGCCTCTAAAGCCATCGCTTCCAATGAATGCATCCGTCAGACATTAAAGATCTTCTAAACAAACATTTATATTTTAAAAACAACAGAGAGATTTGTATCTAACATTCAAATCATATCCCATCGATCTACTATTGGAGGAATAAATGCAGTTGGTGAGTGAATAAATGCAATGGTATGCATACAGCCGTATTCCACAACCTATTTTGACACCCTCTCATCCATTAAGCAGGGATGCAACTACTTCATAGAATGTGTGAAAAAAACATTTTGATAATTGCAGGATAGGCATCGACTGGATTTTATGAGAAAGTTTTAAACACTTTGGACAGTGACACTTACTTCAACTGCAAAATTTCTTCAACTCCAGTGGTAAAAGGTGTGTAAGTTTTAATAGCTATTCCCTTAAATATGAAAAAGTCTACATTGCAAAAGGTGACGTGCAGTGAAACTGCCTGAAACTTCATGCTTCTGATGTTTTCTTTCTCTCCTTGAGAACTCACAGCTATTGCCAGGAAACTCTTAGCCTGCGGCCAAATGGGAGAAAAGTTCCAAAGCCCCCTAATAGACACGTATGCACAATGAACTATTGACTTATTGACTATGCCAAATTTATGAATTTTCAAATAGACACGTATGCACAATGTGGAAGTACAGGAATAGATACGTTGACTGTTGGATTGATTGCTTTTTGCCAGAATGCTATTAATACCTTCACCGCCTTCATTCACTCAATCAGAATTGTTATAGAATCAAATCTGCCATTTGAAAACATAGTACAACTTGCTTTATTCATCATGAATTTGTGGCAATTACACTGGCATATGCATTGAATCAACAAGTGTAAAGGACGCGTGCTAAAAAAACTTTCAAATGTAAGGCAGTGACCATAAATGTTTACAGAAAGAGAAGACTTTTAAACTAGCATATTTAGCTAGCTCCAACCACGCCCCAATGTAGAAAAGAAAGATTTTAAAGAGATGCAATTAGCAAGTGTAAAGTAAATTCAGGAAATGCTGGATACCGCTACCAACTCCTCTTCCTATGCCATCATCAATGCTTTCAAAGAACTGTAGTTTTATTGAATGTCTGGCCTGTAAGACAGAAAATTCCTAAAGTAAATGTGATTGGCGGGTGTAAAGCTAACTTCCAGAAACCATGAATAGCATCTAATAAATGGAAGAGTGTGATAAGATAGAGAAGTAAATGTAAATTTGAAATCTACATATTTGATCGACTTTTCAAGCATAGATTTGACTGCCACTATACTAATGAGCATTAAATATTGATGGCATGGTAGGGGTAGATCAAACAAAGAGCAAAACAATTGCCATCGAATAAAATGCCAGCAGCAGTCGCTTGTCACAATTTTTACCTGATTTGTTGAGATCTGAGCATGATGTGCAAGGAATGAACCAATTGAAATGCTTTAGAAACTTTCAAAGGTGATTCTATTGAAAGGGGCACCTATAGTAAGCAATACAAACACAATAATTTGCTGAAAAGACTTTTGAATATTTTAGGACAATGTATGAAATGCAATTTGCAGATAAAGGTACGATGGAGACTCAAATGCCCGTGCACTTAAGGAAATGGACATCCAAAAAAAGCATAAAGGTTAGAATGGGGATTGCAGCATGTACAAATCATGGAATGAACTGGCATTAAGGGTGGAAAGCAAATGAAGTGAGTTTGTTAAGACCTTTGAGTTTTTCAAGCATTGCAAATAGCTCTTGGGAGAATTCAATGTTGTTCCTAGCTCAGCATATAGTCAAAATAAATGTGTTAAATGTTCTCAGAAACTCTTACGCAAAGGCCACACACAAAGGGAAACTCCTTCAAAAGGATTTGGAAACCTCAAATGGATGCAAGGTCCACACAGACAGTGTTAATGATGGTGAAAGCACGTAGCCACCACACCCTCTCTTGGCTCAAACCAATGATGGAGGAGAATGCTCTTTGTAACAAAGACAAGGGCACCGGTAGGGTTGATAGCAAGTGTTCAAAACAAGAAAAGCCACAAATCTATCAATTAACAATAATACTATATTTCCAATTCTGAAGAGGCCATTGCTTAGAAGAAATTTTAGATGAAATGCCTACTAGTAGCAATATTAACTAATAGAAATACCCTGTTGCAGCTTTGATACTTCTTAAAGGAGGCACTGAAAGGTCTTGTATAAGAAATCATCTGCAGCAGGAAGATCATATCAAATTCATCACAAGCATATTAAAGGCATATAGAGAAATCATTTGTCAGTATAGAGATGAGCTAGTGTATCAGATGCACATACTTACCAAATGCAGAGACATATCATAAAGTAAATCATGTTCATTATTTATTGAATTCAAATAACATCATGATTAAACTTGTGTATTTTGAGAGACAAATCAGAAACCTACACAGGAATGATTTTTTTTATCGTAAACTCACATAGTCATGATGTGAATATGTGGATATGAAGCTCACACATCAATGTAAAAACCCATATTTTATGTAATTTTCAAACAACTTGCAAACAAAACATTGAAAATCTGCCAACAACATGTTAAAAACTTGCAACAAAAAAGCCAAGGTTCAAGCCCTCCTTCAGCGCCATAATGTGGATGTGAAAATCTGCATATGGTTAGCATTTTAAAACCAAAATAATCCTCAACATCCCTATGAGATAATGAAACATGTTAGATATGCTAAGAAATATATTAAAACAACAAGAAAAACCAAATAAGCATACAAACAAAATGAATCAACTTCATCTCATAGTGGATTGGTGTAACATGTGCTAGTGACCCTTTCCCAATCCTTGATTGATAAGCTTAGATGATGATGATAAGATGGAAAAGATTAGCTCTCCATTGAAGAGAGTAACCTTGTATGAGATTGGAGATGAAAATGCTAAGATTGTGGAGTGGATGAACAAAATCAGTTCTCAAACCAAGAGAGTGACTTTGCATAAAGATTGTGGAGGATTTGCTTGAGGATGAAGCCTCTATTTAAAGATTTTCAAATGCTGAGTGTTGAAGAGGGACCAATGTGGGACTAAGATTGGACCAATGAGAGAAGGACACTTGTCAAGTGGTGATTGGTCAATGGTTGTGCAAGATTTTGGAAGAGTGCCCATGAGAGGGAGAATTTGAATTCAAATTTGTGCAATGAATGTTGAGTTTGACCTTTGGAAGGGGACATGTAAGAGACATGTAAGGCCTCATAAATGCTCTGTTGGGTGTACATGTCCACTTGGGGGGAGATTCAAACTTGAAGAATATTATCCCTTTATGCCAAGTTGAAAATAAAGATTTTGATAAATCAATTAAATGCAATTTCATGAGCAAGTGGCCAAATCTAGAGAAAGCAAGTGGTTAAGATTAGCATTAGATTTAATCAAGATTAATTACTAGGATGATGATTAGGATGCTTTGAATTTTTTGACTTAAATATTTGATTTATTTAAATCAGAAAAGGATGGAAAATGATTTGGATTTAATTAAATAAAAGGTTTGATTTATTTAATTAAAATGAGGGTGATGGGATCAAGTTGATTTATTTGATTTAAACTAATGACTTTAGGAGATTGATAAATAAACTTGATTTATTTTCTGAATGGATGAATATGACCTTGTTGAATGTATTATGTCAATTTGACGTGTCTACAGTCATAAGAGTATATGGGTTCACTAGGTTATTATTTGAAATCTTTTAAGAATGGTCCTACCATGATTGTTTGTCTTAGAATTCCTACACTAGCAAGCTATATATAATAAAAATTTAACATGGAACTGACAAAGGTAGAGCTACATTCTACTCCATCCTATATAATTATTTGTGATGTCAACGTAGCCAAGAATAAGACTATGGATGTCCTACATGATGTCAATGTAACCAAAAATAAAACTTCTATCCTCGACCCTATCTATCAGCCAAGACTCCTTCAATATCTCCTAGATGCTTGGAGATGCTTAAGACTAGGTCAAAATACCCTATATTCTCTTCATTTGTTGCATAGCTCATCAAGTTTCCCTATATGTTCTCTAACTAATCATGATTGCATGGAAATAAGTTATAAGTACTCATTAAACTCTCAACTATTGGAGCCTCCTCAAACTTTCCCATAGGACATGGAAAATGCTTAGAAATGATTAAATTCCCTAATAGGGTGTGGGAGATCTTTTAGGAAAACATTTGACACTAATTTGATCCATTGAATTCTTCTTCATTCTTATATATTCCTCAAATATACCTTGCAATACCCCTATCATACCTAAATCTACTACATTCATGTCCTTGTTAGCTAGCATGTAGGTGATAGAGTATGGTCCGTGAATTTTATGTCTTCTTTTTTCATTTTTCTATATAGTCCTCTTTTATCTCACTACTAGGTCCTCACATAAAAAGAAAAGAAAAACATTACTTATTTTTCTCATCTAAGGACCCTAAGGTTTTAAACCCCTTAGATGCAAGGATTCAAAGCACATCAACCATGTGGTACAAATGACTAAATCCCAAAGACGATCTATAGCAATGAAAGAGTTCAGAAAGGTAGAGAGAGCTACACTAGTGACTCAAGAGAAACTTCAACTTTCAAAAACAAAGCCAATTAGGCTGGCAAACATGTGGATTAGGACAACATTTGGTGGAAGAGGAAGAAAGATGACTAGAACTCTGGAGGCCCACCATACTGGATTTTGATATTCAACCATGAGAGCAGAAGAGAGAGCTGATATCATGGATCAAAACATTAAGCATGCATTCTTCTAGCCAATGGATAAGGAGATGATTACTTTTCTTCATTTTCATTTGCATAACCATATCACGGCATGGGAACCATGAAGACCAAGGATGTCCAGTTTTATGTGGAGGTAATAGATGTGGTCCAAAATTTAGGAGGGGAAAGAAGGTCAATGTATGATCTTGATGAATGATAGAAGAGGGGTTGGTCAAACAAACCAGGGGCACCTAGTCATTAGTAGGGACCTATAGGTTAGATTGGTGAAGCAAAGAACCAAGGATGTATTACAAGGAAAGGCCTAGAGCAGGTACATACAAGGAAAGGCTCTTGCTTGCCAACTCCTCTTCCTCTATTTGAACCTCCTTGAGGTCCTCTACCCCTATTATATCCACCTCTTGTAGATGTTTCACCTCCATGCTCTGTGAGTTTTGACTCTCCTTGGTTTCTTTGGTCATTGCCTCTACCTTGGTAGCCACCACGCTGTCCTCTTTGATCTCTTTGATCTCTGCATTTGCCTCTACCCTTAGAAGTCTGATCTTGCTTCCTCTTACTCCTCTCTTCAATCTTTAATTCCAATTGATAACATTGGTGCAATGCTTTTGGGCTTAAGAGAACCATCTCCTCTTGAATGTTCCACTTCAAACCATTGAGATACCTTGCCACCTTGATACTTTCATCCTCTGTGACATTGGACCTCATGCAAAGTCTTTGAAACTCCTCAGTATAAGAACTCACATCCTGATCTCTTTGCCTCAAACTTTGTCTCCTCTTATGCAACTGAATTTCATAGTCTTCAGGTAGGTATGCTTCTTTCACCTTGGCAACCATTCCCTTCCAAGTAGAGATAGGCTGCTTTCCTTCCTTCTCCCTCTCTATCTGAATGAATTTCCACAAAGTTAAGGTAGAACCTCTTAGTTTTGATTTAGCCACCTTTACCTTCTGTGCTTCAGTGACTCCATCACACTCAAAATGGTTTTCCATTCCCTCTATCCAATCCATAACTAAATCAGCCTCCATATTTCCACTAAAAAATGGTACTCCTTCAAGTGCTTTTCCACTCAAAGCCTTCAATGCTTTCAAGAAGGGATTCTCCTTCAATATGAGGTCAGGTTCAGGGATTCTATCCCCCTCTGTAACCTCTTCTTCTTTTGCTATTCTTCCATCAAACCACATAACATTCAGTGCTTTCTCAAGTTGGTCTAACTTCTCTCTCAATACCCTATTGTCTTCCTCTATTTCTTCAACCCTCTTGGCCAACTTAGCATTTATCACCATGATGCTAGAACCACTAGACTCTATCTCTAACATACAAGATCAATCCCAAATCTTTTTCTTGCTCTAATACCAATCTGATAGGGAGATGGATTGGAGGAATCAATCAATGATTCCTGCTCTAGGCCTTTCCTTGTAAGACCTCATTGGTGCTTTGCTTCACCAATCTAACCTATAGGTCCCTACTCATGACTAGGTGCCCCTGGTTTTTCTAACTAACCCCTCTTCTATCACAAACTCCAACCACCAAGTCCACCTTGGTTCATTGCCACAACTCTTCCTTAGCCTTTACACTATACTAAAGACCAATCTTCCTCAACACTCCATCAACTCTTACAGGGGTAATGATAAGTCTTAAAAGGCTTCAAACTATCCTCCAAATGTTTTTGAACAACCTCCAAGACTTCAACTTCCCATCGCTCTCACCAATCCTTTAGCTAGGGTTTGAAAGGCTAGTAGCCCTTGAGCCCCTATTAGGTCTCCTTCACCTACAAAACAGGTTAGAACTCACAAATATCAAAAGGAATTCCCACTCTTTTTCCAAGGTTCTTGGTTCACATGGACAAAAATCAAAGATTGTTGAGGTCTCAGCCTTCCATTGTCCGTACAAAGCTCAAACATGAAATGGAGCAAAAACTAGGGTTTTAAGCCTTCCCTTGATAGTTAGCAAACTTCCAATTTGTTTACACACCAAATGGATAGATGGAGCCTCCTCCTTCATGTAGTAACAAGGTAACACACCACCCTACCTCCTCCAAGAAGAAAATCCTCAATGGCTTAACACCCCTACAAGATTTGTGACTTGCACAACAAGTTTTTCCTAGCCGAACCTGCACTGGCTCACCTAGGGCATCACTTTGCTAGCAACTCCTGCACTCAAACAAAACCTACCAACTAACATATGTACAAGCATGGTGTCTAGGCACTGTTTCCAAAAGGTTGTATGTTTTGTACGGTGGAAAAGTGCTCTAGCACCCCATTTACTCAACACTGCCTATTTTAGGCCAGCAAGCACAAATAAACCAAAATATTTACAAACAAACAAGAAAATGATTGAAAGAACTATCTCAAGGCTACAAAAAACTTGTACTGGATTTATTCTACATCCTACACACAACACAGAACCATATTTAATCCATTAGAGCCTTCTTTCAGACCAAAAAACAAAAAATTTCACTCAAAAAACTGTTTTCCTTCAATTTCCAACAAAACAATCCATACAAACCTACTTTCAACCTTGCACAAAGGTTGAGGAAATCTTTAAATATGCTTTCCCAACAATTATTTTTCCAATGTTCCCTTCTTGGCTGCTCAAACACAAAAGGAGCATGGTTTTGCAAAAAATGTCAATAATTGCAAAAACCTCCATTCCTAAACTTTGGACTAGAACCTTTTTGTTTCTCACCTATGGTCAACATGACCTTATTAGAAAAAATCATTCCAACCACAAAAATTCCTAAAGGCATACATCTAAGTCATAAACTTCCACATTTTTCCTAGTGTGCTTACTATTGCTTCCTAGGTGCTCCTGCACCAATGAAATTAAGGAAGAACAACAAGAGAGGAATAGGAAAAATAAAATAAATACATAGTTTCAAGGATTTTTGAAGTGAGTAAGAGAGCTATGGGAGCAACCTCATCTAAAATATTTTGAACTAGAGTTTTATATACCATTTAGAGAGCTTGGTTTTCATGGAGTTCCTTTCAAATCCTCTACTTTTATTGTTCCTATGGTAATTTTTTTGGTAGAGTTGGTGGAATTACCTTTCTTAGTAATAACTATTAGTGAGATTGAGATTGTTAACCTTGAGAGAGTAGGACTTGGGAAAAAGGGATTTGATATGGCTATTGTTTTCAAATAATTAAAGTGAGATGTACTCCATATATACGCCATTCCTGAATCTTCACTTGATGGCATCAAGGAATGGATGAACTCCATGGATATAAAGTATTATGAAAGTAGAATGAACTTGAACTGGCAACCAATTTGTAAAAATATTACTAATGATCTAGATAAATTTATTGAAGATGTTGGTTGGGAATTTTTGAATATGGAAGCTAGTGATTTTGATTTTGATAATTCAGAAGAGTCAGATCAAGGATATGAACCTTCTAATGTAGAAGAGGAATCATAATTATATTTCATACAGCCACCATCAAGAGTGTTACAAGCCAATCAACAAGATGGAGGGAATTCTTATATAAGGATAATTTCCAATGTTGTAGGTACAAGCTTTAATGCCAACTACAATGGCAACATTGAAATTCCCTAGCAGTATTTATGTTAAGAAAATTTACTTTAGATGCAACGATTCAAAGCACATCAACCATGTGGCTTAATTTATATCATAAGTTGTACCATGATGTTCACTATGCATTCCTCTACTCTTTCGATTGTCAAATGTGCCACTGCCTTGTCATTGATCACCATCATATTCTCCTTTTCATGGTTATTTTCTCTACCATCTTTGGTATAAACACTTGACTATTATATTTAACTCAAGTAAGGAAACTTAAAAATCATAATGATAGGCCAAAGAAAGAATATTCAATCTTTTCATGGTAAAAGGAGACCTCAATTTAATCATTGTCATCCTCAAAAGGTTAATTCCATTGTCAAACATTTATTGCATATCTTAAACTATGACAAGTGTTTAATAAGGGTTTTGATGAATAGGCCCTTGACAAGTTAGCTCCATCATTTTTTATTGTCGTTGTATCTTTATTTAGCTCTTACTCCATTCCTTGCAACAGTGATACTTGGATTTGTCATACTTAACTCAGTTGGCTACTATCAAAGCTCCTTTTGACTAGATCATCTCTTCTTCTCATATTGGTTGTCATATTTTACATTGTGTTTTGACACTTTTTCACTTAAAATTTGTCCTAAAGGGTCTTTTGTTTTTCAATGTGATTGTCCCAAGTTATTGCTTTTAAAAAAATTGATAATCATATTGTTGGTTACGTTGCATTACACATCATTCAAACTCAAAGCATTACTTCAAATTCGATAACTATTTTGTGATTGAATAATTTGTTGTTTTATTTTCAGATGTTGGTGAGAGAAACACCACCAAACATAACAAGGGCAATGGATATCGGTGTTTCTACTACAATACAATCCTCGATGGCTCTGATAGGGGAGGTATGAGGCAAATTACTAAATTTCCATTTACATTCATTGTTATAGATGAACTAGTTCTAGTGAAAATCAAACCATTATTGATTCATAGTTTAATTTCTATTCGGATGGTTTATACAGGGCTCGAGCACACCTAAGCATCGACGTGCAAATATTTCCCTCGAGGAGCATGATCGTCAGATGGCTGTAAGTGATTAAATTTTGTTAAATATATTAATTTTTATAATGTAATTTCTATATATTAATGTCTTTACTTCTTATTGTAACAGTTGAAACTGGACCAAGAGCTAAACATCAACAGAGGAGCAAGAGGAGCACTTCCTCACAACAAAAATGGGTGATGACATTGCCATCGGTCATCAAGAAAGGGAAAAAAAGAAAATTGTATTTGAACTAGAGCATGGAGAGAAATGAATTTTGAATGTGGAGCCCTTTGTTGTATGCCTACATGGTAATTTTGTACATATTTTGTATTCGATATATTTGACATTGTATGCCTATATGGCATTCTCGTAAGCCTATATGGCTTTTTGTAACTATATTTTATACTTATATTGAGGCTGATGCATATGCGTACATGGCTATTATTTGATTAATACAAATCTTTTTAGGACGATTGTGTCCATATTTGCATTATAAATTCATGGTTCAATAGATATGAGTTACATGTATTCAAGTGTATACTTTACAACTTCCACACATATACTTTTTGACTTACATTGGAACATCAAAAGTGTGAAAATTTGTGTTTGGAAGTCAAACATAAGCCAATTTTGCAATTCTCGGTTCTTGCATACTCGATCTTATGGACTTATTCCTTCCTAGCACATATTGTGAATATTTCTCATTTGGTGCATAAGACAAATTCCTTATTTTTGAACCACTGTTTTCTTGTTTGCCTTCCACACAGAAAAATGTTCACACTGTTCAGTTTGATCAATGATCAATAATGGCTAATTGTAAACACTTGACATTTTTATGTTTTGAACTTTAATTTATAATTTTGTAGTTTATATTCATAACGTTGATTACATTGCATTGCACATCTTTCAAACTCAAAGCATTGCTTCACATTGCATAACTAATAACTAGATGTTGATAGATGACAAAATTTCAATTACAATATAGATTTTACAAAGTCAACCTAAGCAGTTATGCAATTACTTCACATTGCATAACTAATAACTAGGAGCAGCTGCCAATTGCATTTGCTTGTCATGGCATTCTATGAGACCACATTTCTTTGAGGCATTTTTTCAAACAGTTCACTGCCTTGTCTATACTACCACATTTTTGATACATGTCTACCAAAGCATTTTGTCAAATAGTTCAAGTGTTGCCTTGTTGTTATGGCTGAAATCCTAAAAGAAGTGCTTTTGAACAAGCTATGCATGCTTGGAAAAATTTATCAAAAGCATAATAGTAAGCAATATCATAGACAAGGTAGTGAACTCTTTGAAAAAATGCCTCAAAGAATGAGGTCTCATGACCTGATGGAATACCATGACAATAAAAAATATTTGATTGTCATGGCATTCCATCACCATGAGACCTCATTTCTTTGAGGCATTTTTTCAAAGAGTTCACTGCCTTGTCTATGCTAACACATTTTTCATACATGTCTATCAAATCATTTTATCAAATAGTTCATTGCCTTGCTGCTATGGCTAAAAGCCTAAAACAAGGTCAAACAAGCTATGGATGCTTAGAAAAATCTATCAAATCATAATAGTAAGCAATAGCATAAACAAGGGAATGAACTATTTGAAAAAAATGCATCAAAGAAATGTGGTCTCATGGTGGTGGAATATCAAACAGTTTGCTTCCTTGTTGCTATGGTTGAAAGCCTAAAATAGGTGCTTCCAAAAAAGCTATATGGATGCTTGGAAAAAATCTATCATAGCATACTAATAAGCAATAGCATAGAAAAGGCAGCAAACTATTTGAAAAAATGCCTCAAAGAAATGTGGTCTCAATGGTGATGGAATGCCATGACAATCCATAGCAATTTGCTTGTCATGGCATTCATCATGCCGTTCCATCACCATGAAACCACATTTATTTTAGGAATTTTTTCAAAGAGTTCACTGCCTTGTCTATGCTAACACATTTTTCATACATGTCTATCAAAGCATTTTATCAAACAGTTCATTTCCTTGCTACTATGGCTAAAAGCCTAAAATAGGTGCTTTCGAACAAGCTATGGATGCTTGGAAAAAATCTATCAAAACATAATAGTAAGCAACAAGCTAATGCAATACAAAATTTTCAAACCACTCAATAGGCCCATTCAAACTACCACAATTCAAGTTACATCAGGCCCATATCACTGAGACACAACTCGAACAATAGGAGGAATGGCCTATTTCAACATACTACACTCAAACCCTTAAGGGATCGATCTAGTTGAACATGGATCGGAGTGATTCCCCATGTTTGGGTGCAAAAGAGGACCATTCCTAGTGTAAACATGCCTATTTGAACGTGTTGGAATAGTCCATTTGGTCACATGAGTTGCAAAATGAAAATTGCACCACCTTGCAACTTTCCACTGCTTCCATCTGACAATTTTTCCATCAACTAAAAACTAAAATCCATGGGAAAACCACTCCGAGATAATAAAAACTGAGAGAGGTTATTGTAGAGGGGTCCAATGCGATCCCATAGGATCAGACGAGAAATTTCTAAGCATCACAGTATCCGAGTAACATCATGCTGAAGTTTGCACGCATTTTTCCCTTTAGACCCTTAAGGGATCGATCTGGTTGAACATAGCTCAGAGCGATTCCGCGTGTTTTGGTGTGAAAGAGGACCATTCCTAGCGTAAACATGCCTATTTGAATGTGTTGGATTAGTCCATTTGGTTGCACGATTTGCTGAATGAAAATTGCACCACCTTGCAACTTTCCATTACTTCCATTTGACACTTTTTCCATCAACTAAAAAATGGACACCATGGGAAAACAACTCCGAGATAATGAAAACTGAGAGAGGTTATTGTAGAGGGGCGCAACGCAATCCCATAGGATTAGACGAGAAGTTTCTAAGCATCACAGTGTCCGAGTAACCTCATGCTGAAGTTTGCAGCCATTTTTCCCTTTGGACCTTTAAGGGATTGATCCGGTTGAATGTAGCTCAGAGCGATTCTGCGTGTTTGGGTGCGAAAGAGGACCATTCCTAGTGTAAAAATTCCTATTTGAATGCATTGGAATATTCCATTTGGTCACACGAGTTGTAGAACGAAAATTGCACCACCTTGCAACTTTCCACTGCTTCCATTTGACACTTTTTCTATCAACTGAAAACTGGACACCACAGGAAAACCACTCCAAGATAACAAAAACCGAGAGACGTTATTGTAGAGGGGCCAAACATGATCCCACATGATCAAACGATAAGTTTCTAAGTGTCACGGTGTCTGAGTAACCCTGTGTTGAAGTTTGTAGCCATTTTTCCCTTTGGACCCTTATGGGATCGATCCGGTTGAACGTAGCTCAGAGCGATTCCACGTGTTTTGGTGCAAAAGAGGACCATTCCTAGCGTAAACATGCCTATTTGAACGCGTTGGAATAGTCCGTTTGGTCACACGAGTTGCAGAACAAAAATTGCACCACCTTTCAACTTTCCATTGCTTCCATCTGACACTTTCTCCATCAACTGAAAACTGGATGCCACGAGAAAACCACTTTGAGATAAAAAACCGAGATAGGTTATTGTATAGGGGCCCAACATGATCTCATAGGATCAAATGATAAGTTTCTAAGCATCATGGTATTCGAGTAACCTCATGTTGAAGTTTGCAGCCATTTTGCCCTTTGGACCCTTAAGGGATCGATCTGGTTGAACGTAGCTCGGAGCGATTCCGTGTGTTTGGGTGTGAAAGAGTACCATGCCTAGCATAAAAATTCCTATTTGAACACCTTGGAATAGTCTATTTGGTGGCACGAGTTGCAAAACGAAAATTGTTTGCACTAGACGACCAAATTTGCTTGTAAGTGCTAAAACACTAAATCGGGTGTAACATGCAAACCAAAATGAATCTTTACATAATATATACATTTTAGGGTACCAATTTTGGGCACTAAAAAAATATATCAATTTTAGATATTCTTGTTTTGGAACACATGCCTGCTGTCCCAACTTCTTTGCTTCTAAAGAACCCCAAACATGCAGTGAGTTTTGCTTGTTTTGTGTGGATTTTTCTTAAAGAGGCACTTAGGAGTGATGGAAATGGTTGTAATTAGTCTATAAAAATATGAATCAGGGCTTTGGGGTGAAGGGGTGAGCCTAGGTAATCAAAATCCTAGTGTGATCAGCAAATTAAGCCTCTTGGGGACATTGATATATTGGTCCATGGTTGTTCTTCCATCCACTGTCAAAAGGTGAGACTTTGGGGTCTTGTAGAGACATATCATAGTTGCCTAAATTTAGTAGTTTGAGCTTGGTATAGGCTTGTGGTTGGATTTTATTTAAACTGTCCTACCTTTCAAAAATCTATTGTCCCACCAAAACTAGGCCTGAATAGCCCCCTTTTCCAAAGCAACCCTATTCAAAACTTATCACTTGACCATGAAACTTTCTACAGTATCTTAAATTGTTCCCAAACCAAGTATTTTCTAGGTTTTAATCTCCTATGACACCCTCAACATGCTCAAACACAAAACCCTCACGAAATTGCTCCAAAAACTAGGGCCTCTTGAAAAATTGACTTCCACACACTTCCAAAATCTTCTCTTTGACTTTTCACCATTAAATCATCATTCCTAAACACCTTCAACTCAAAAACATGCCCCTCATTAAGGTATATCTCCTGCTGCTACACTTTAGGCATCATTTTCATGTAGTTTTCAATGTGAAATCTCAGTGTACACCCTATCATTCCTCCTTCCTGCACATTATTTTGTTAGATCTGTATTATACATGTAAGGATTGATCCATTTCAAAAGTCACAACAAAATTCTTTCATGAAATGGATCAAATATCCGATGGTAAAAATTGTTCCTTGACCAAACTCTTCATCCTTTCCCATATAGAAAATTTTGCCAACCCTCTAGCCATCCTATCATTCTGAAAACTAGTCCACCATGTTAGTGTTGTACCTCTCAACTTTTTCTTAGCAAACTTAACCTTCCTCTCTTCTTCCATCTCTTCAAACTCAAAATATTTTTCCAAGGCATCAAGCCATCCTAACACCTCTTCACTATCCATCTTCCCCTGATAGATAGGCAACTCTAAGTGACTCTTTCCTCCATGACCTTGTGCTGCTTTCAACAATCTTATGAACTTCCTTTCCTCAGGGTCTTCTATCTCATTTTCTGGTTGTCTTTGAGTTACCCACACATGCTCTTCTTCTTCATCATTATCTTCTCGTTCTCCTTGTTCTCCTCATCTATTTCTCTCAAGGCTATTGATCCTAACCTACATAGCTATTGATCAAGGCTATTTATGGAATGAAAGTAGACATTGCCATGAGTTGTGATCCTAAAGGGTATATCAGTAAAATGAGGGTAGAGAGGGGTAGATCTCATATCTACCATCATTTCCATGCTTCTAATGATGTGATAAGGAATCTCAAAACTAATAATGAGGTCAGAGAAAGGAAAAGGAAATGGATGTTCATGGTCCAAACAAAATAGAAGAGGATAAAAATAATCATGCTTATGTTATTCCTTTGCAAAGTATGAAATTCCCATGGAAATGATGGAGAAGATGTTTGTTGCCATGGCAGATGGGAATTTTTCCAACATGATGAAGTTGGCAGAGCAAGAGAAAACGGGATGGAAGTTGAACAACTTGTTTAACAACAAGCCTTGTCAACAGAATCATCAGCACAAGTTGCTCATAGACAATCAATGCAAACTCTTGATGCACCCTTGGTTGATTATTCAAAGAATCCAAAAGAAAGGGAGAGTGTGCAAGAGGAGACTATGAAGAATGTTCCTAGAGATGAGGAAGTGAACTAACACTTCCCTTCTCCCCATATCAATCAAGGTGATGAACAAGTTCCTAAAAATAGGCTAGCAGTTAATTTTTATGATGAGAACTCTGTTCCTAATGATGTCAAAGTATTAGCTTGTAGCTAGTTCATGGATGATGATACCTTTGTTACTACAAATGACTTTAGAGACTTCATCATCAAAGTGAAGAAAAATGAACTTAATGAAAAATTGGATAATGAAAAGGAGTTGACCCATCTATGTATGAAGAGGTCACTCAACAAGTTATCTAATAAATAGATTTTCATGCTTATAGAATCACTTTGGAAGAAGGGAGGAGATTAGTTAAAGAAAGTGGTATTCTTGTGTTTCTGATAGGGAGGGGGTTGGAGGAATCAATCACAGATTCCTGCTCTAGGTCTTGCTTGCAAGACCTCCTTGGTGTTTTGGCTTTCCACCTTAACCTATAGGACCCTTCTCAAATTTAGGTACCCCTGGTTTGTCTAGCCAACCCCACTTCTATCACAATTCCATCTACCAAGCTAACCTTGGTGCAATGCTCCAACTCTTCCTTAGCCCTTAATCAATCCTAAAGGCTAACCTATCCTCAACTCTCCATTAGTTCTTGCAGGGGTGTGGGAATGTCTTTAATGGCTTCAAACCAACCTCCTAGGGTACTTGAAGCTTTAATGGATTGATATGGCATCAAGACCTATGTAGGATGTAGAGTGGTGTTTCTACAAGCTTTGTGTGTCATTAGATAGTCATTTTATTCTATTTCAAGCAATGTTTGTAAATAAGTTGGATTCCACACTGTTCTTGGTCTGAACCAGGCAGTCTTGAGCAAATGGAGGTTTAGATCACTTTCCCACTGTACAAATTGTATGGCCCTTTGGGAATAGTGACTAGACTACATGTGTGTAAATATGGTAGGATTTAGGGTTTGTGTGAACACATGAGTTGTTGGAAAAGTCTTGCCCTAAGTGAGCCAGGAAGAGTCCAGCTAGGGAAGACAAGAAGTGCAGAGCACATAACTTGTAGGGGTGACTAGTTCTTGATAAATTTCTTTTTGGAGGAGGTAGGCAAGTGTCTTACCTAGTTTACACATGAAGGAGAAAGCTCCATCAATTCAATTGATGTGAGAACAAGTTGACAGTTTGAAAACAGCCAAAAAATGGCTTAAAACCCTAGGAAATGACCATTTTCAAGTTTAAGCATTGTACGGACAGTTAAAGCTTAGGACCTAAAAAATATTTGAGAGGTGTTCTTATGGGACAAGGACCTCAAAGAAATATTTAGGTTTTCTTTTGAAATTTTTGACTAATAACCAGTTGTTTTGGTGATGGAGACCTAATTGGGGGTCATGGACTAGTAGCCTTCTTAACCCTAGATGAGGGTTTGGTGAAAGCAATGAAAAGGTGGAGTTTTGGTGAACCTTCAAGAACCATAGAAGGTTGGTTTGAAGCCATTGAAGACATCTCTACACCCCTACAAGAACTAATGGAGTGTTGAGGATATATTAGCCTTTAGGGTAGATTAAGGGCTAAGGAAGAGTTGAAGCATTGCACCAAGGTTAACTTGGTAGATGGAATTGTGATAGAAGTGGGGTTGGCCAGATAGACTAGGGGTACCTAAACTTGAGAAGGGTCCTATAGGTTAAGGTGGTGAAACAAAACACCAAGGAGGTCTTGTAAGCAAGACCTAGAGTAGGAATTTGTGATTGATTCCTCCAACCCCATACCCATCACTCTTCTTCTTCATCATTGTCTTCTTATTCTCCTTGTTCTCCCCATTTCTCCCGGGCTATTGATCCCAGCTCACATAATCTCTCATCACCTCCATTGCCCTTCCTTGCTTTTAGCTTCCTTCTCTCTTGCTGCTTCTTGTTCTCTTTCCCTTTCTCTCCCTTTCCAAGGTTTCCCCAACTCCTCCAACTCTCTTGCTAACTAATTTTTAGGTGCCATTGCTGATTCTTCAATCCCTAAAGGACCTACTTACTACTCTGATACCACTATGATGTAGAGGATATGGGACTCAAAACAAAACTCAAAGGCTGGAAGGTTTGTTCAATGAAGTAATCTCAACCATGTTCTAAACAATGTTAAGGAAAGAAGCCTCAAAGTGCACTTGTTTCAAACCAAACTAATGATTGAATTAGGTGTGTTTTATGATGCTACACAACATACCAAAATATTGATAGCACTTGTTTCAGACCAAACCTTTCAAAAATATGCTGTCCCACCAAAACTATCCTAAATAGCCCCCTTTTTTAAAACAACCCTATTCAAAACTTATTACCTAACCATGAAACTTTCTATGTACGATATCTTAAATTGTTCCCAAACCAAGTATTTTCAAGGTTTTAATCTCCTATGACACCCTTAACATGCTCAAACACAAAACCCTCACCAAATTGCTCCAAAACTAGGGCCTCTTGAAAAATTGACTTCCACACACTTCCAGAATCTTCTCTTTGACTTTTCACCATTAAATCATCATTCCTAAACACCTTGAAGGAATTTGAAGGAAGATTTTAAGTATGACATTCAATGAATAGAAAAATGTTAGAGAAACAAGGGTTTCAAAAACCTATTAAGAAACCTTATGACAATTCAAGGCATCATACAAACACAATTTGAAGCACACCATTGAATGCAAGGATATAGAGTTTAGAGGAGGTGTTCTAAGGGAATTTAAACTAAAATATATGATAATGGAAAGATCACTAGTCTTAATGTCCAATTTGAGATGTGTTCCAATTTGAAAGGACCTAATGTCCTAATTTGAAATAGATGACTTTAAAAGGACCTAATGTCCAATTTGAGATGTGTTCCAAACTGGCTTAATGTGATGCAGAGAAAAGGAAAAAAAATCTCAATCCACACTCAACTTGACATTCATTTAATAAATTATTGTTTCCCTTACAATTTGGACTCTCTTTCCCTTCATAAAACCTTGGAAGGGCAGACTTTGCCATTGTTGTTTTTGGTTGAATTGACACTCAACAATGCAACTTGATCACTCAACTTGAATCACACAATAAAACATCTCAACATGACTTGGGGATAATGTAAAAACTCTTCACACAATATAAAATGACCAAACAAATAGACCTTGTACCCAAAAACATCCATTCTTCCATCGCTCCTACACAAGCCCATGTGACTTTGCAACATTCACCAATAGGATAATAAAATAAAAACTGATTTAAAGGAATTAACCAGAAAATGAAACATTCTTCTTTTAGACTCCTGCAACATCCCTCCTCATAAGTTCCTGCAAAAGAAATAGGATCAAACACCACCACAAATGCAGTATCAAAGATTGACTTACGTCATAAACCAGGCTTAACTAGGTTCTATAAGGAAGTTGCTCCTGTTCCTTCAAGCAAGAATAATTCAAACAACCCATAATTCCCTCTCCAAAAAATATCTAACAGGGTTCCCCAAGACTTTTCCATGCCATTCATTAGTGCATGCACAAATACTCAAAAATTATGAAAAGTGCATTTGTAAAACACCATTTTCATGCATTTACATAAGGGAAAACTGGACTCCAGGGCATCAAATAATTTTTGTAAACTCAATCTTTCTACTCAAAAAATTTGAAATACGAAGAAGGTCTAAAACCTAACATTCTACCATTAATTTTACATTTTTCCCACGGTGGAAATTGGAATTATGACCATTTTGGTGACCAAACCCTTGTTTGGTAGGGTTTCAGACCCTCTTTCACTAAAATTGAAGTAAATTTCTTAATACTTAATGAAATCAATTCAAATCACCACCAAAATAAATTATTCTCTACCCTCTATCAAACCATATTCATTATAGGGCTTTACAATACTGTTGCAAGTCGTACCAATTGAAGGAATAGTCAAAACTGTGGAAAATCAAGAAAAACAGAGTTTTTTTAATATTCAAATGCTTCAAACTTCCAATCAACCTTCTTCCCTAACCAAAAGGAGGCCTTATAAACTTTTACACATCATTTCCAATGACCCTCAACTATTTTTTGAAAGAGGGAACCATTGGTTAAGGGATTTACAACTTAAATGATGAGTTTACACAAATTACACTATGACAACATTGCCTTTTTGAAGCAATTTTGACTCTATCATCCAAGACCCAAAAATCCATAAAAATGGCCCTGAAAAACCCTTATTACATCATCAAGACATCAATATTGCATGTTCATATACAAATTTGAGTTGTTTTACCTTCATAGTCTAGAAGAGCAACATTTGTGCAAGATTGCAATTTTCACACTATTGACTCAGGTAATCTAAAATACTCATCCTAATTCATGACTAATGATTTGGTAGACATGTATGCAAAATTTGGAAGCATAGAGAAAGCATGCGAAGTTTTTGATAGAATTCCTCAAAGAGATGTCATCTCATTGACTGCAATTATTGCTAGATATGCACAAAATGGATTTGTTGAAAATGCTTTAGAAAGTTTCAAGCAAATGCAATTGGTAGGTATAAATACAAATTCCACAACCTTTGCCAACATATTTCCTACTTGTACCAAAATGGGGGATTTGGAATAGGGTATGAACATCAATCAAAGAATAAATAATAGAGGAATTTTGTTAGATGTTGTAGTTGCAACTGCCCTAGTAGACATGTATGCAAAATGTGGAAGCATAGACAAGGTTTGTGAACTATTTGACAAAATTCCTGAAAGTGATGCCATCTCATGGAATACAATGATTGCAAGATATACACAAAATGGATTTGCTGAAAAGGCTTTAGAAACTTTCAAGCAAATGCAATTAGCAGGTGTGAAGCCAAATTCCATAACCTATGACAAAATGGGAGCTTTGGAACAGGGTATAAACATCCATCAGAGCATAATGATAGACGCCTTTGAAACTACAAGAATGGGAAGACATTAAATATGCATTTATTAACATAAAAAAATGAGACTTACTATCAAGTATAAAATAATAAGAATAGTTGTGCATATACTTACAAATTAATAAGAACAGTTGTGCATATACTTACAAATTAATCCAATGAACCATCCTGGTCTGCTCTACTCTTTATTGCAGGCCGGCATTGCCCTCATGGTCAAACTCACGAACCTCCTGCTGGTCTGTCTGGTCTACTCCTATTTGTCATCAAACAGTTCATTTGACGCTACCACAAGGTTTGAGTAATGAAGAATCTTACTTAGATATACCGGAAACTCTTCAAACAAACTGATTGCTCAGTACACTCTTGCACCTTATGAGCCATGTTCTAGTAAATGCAACAACTGATCCCCAGAGGGGTATTCAGTTTTGTTTTCTCCATCTACAATTGGGCTTCCATTTTTTTTCCTTAAGACAACGTATTAATAAGTAGTATTAGTTTGTAACCTCTTTTGTTGTTCTATCTTCAATAACCGTGACAACATGCCCTACATTTATATGTGCGATATCTCGAAATTATCAACATTACGAATATGCTACAAAGTAATATAACAATATAGAATTTCAAAAAATAACCAAGAAAATATATTACTTGGTTGAATTAGATCTGATACGTGGTCAAAGTCGACTGATAATTCCATCTATGTTAGTTTCAATGCCTTCAGAGAGTGATACATGTGAAATAGGCTAAGATAACTTGTCAACCATTTTTCAACCCACTCCCCGGACTACAATCGCCCTGCAGTTTGCATTGTACATGAAGAAATAAAAAGAAAGCATTCCACGGTATCATCGATACTCCATGAACCTACATTTGAGCTACAAGGAAAGAGGCAACTCACTAACTCCGCTAGGTGTACAAATGCCCCTTTGGTATGGTGCAATGTTAGTATCAATATCCATCAACCAAAAAATCTATGAAACTTGGAAATGTTACAATTTCTACACCGGACCCATCAAGCATTACACTACCTTCCATTGATCTTGCATTTGTCAACTGTGCACTGTCTTGATACTTTAACTCTTCTCGTGCTAATTCTCTTTTCACGCATGCTCCTGCACCGTCATGATCCCCCTTTCCATGTCTGGCTTCACAAAAGTTCCACATATGTTGAACACGTGTAGTGAGATGCATCCTGCACAACTAGTAGAACATGAGCGCATTCTTGAACTGTGCTGCACAGTTGTCTGACCATATTATATGCCGACCGTATGATATGCCCCTCTAAGCCAAATGGTTGTAGAACATCCAGAAGCAACCTTGCATGAACTATGGAGAATGTGTGTGATCATCACTAATATAAAAGTGATATTCCCTCAATACCTTCCTTTCGTCCTCTGTACTATCAGCTACATGTATGAATGCTATGTACACAAATATCAAAACCTGTGTGGAGTTGTAATACTGTGACTGCACCTCATGCTATGGCTGTAAAGTGTAGTTCTCTGCAAAGTCAACCATTGATACTATGCTGCCAAGTCGAAAGGTGTCCTTGCATAGCTTGAATTGTGTGTCCAGCCATTGGGCTCTATGGGTATGCCTTGCATACTCATACACTAGATTCTCATAAAACATGGACATGAACTAATACATTGGAATTTTTTGAATAACCAACTCACACCTTTTTTCTTTAGATCCATCTTTTGTACCATATGCCACTGTTTTATACTTACCGAACTCTACTAGTTTTTGTCCCACCTCATATGTGCTTTCCATATGTTGACATACTATCATTCGTTGCAAGCCACCACAACGCTCGCATGAACCATCCAAGCATGCTGTCCTATAGAATATTTGGCCATCCTCTATTTCACATAAATTTTTTGATAAGAACTTTCTTGAAGATTTTGGTGGGGCTTCTATGCCACAATCCCGCAAGAAAACATCGTTAGTGTGCAAAATCTAAACATATATATAGGTTACGTAAACATCAAAATGGTTAGAGAATTCAATATGCGCTTTTTTACATAACAAGTAGTGCTGCAGGTGATTTATCTTGACATAAAAAGGTTTAACTTCATTTCAAAAAATCTTTTGAGAAATACTAATTTGAGGATAAGCATTTTGAAATTTATGAAAAATTGGGTTTGAGTCGTATCCAAAAAATGCTTTAGATGTGGCTCACGGTTTCGACTACCGATTCTCCTTCTTACGACATCCCTTTGATTCAGAGATGGACTTGTATTATTCTTCCAATAATCTCTTCAATTAGTGTTCTCAATGCTTCAACAACTTTTTTATTCTTTGTGTGGCGCCTCCCTCTAAGAATTCCATAATTCATTTGAATCAGTGCCCTCAATTCTTTGCTGCCTTTGAACGACTTTTGATAAAGTTTTTCTACTAATTCCCACTTGTTCACTTGTCTTTTTAATGGGGTGAGATCTCTTTGTTTGATAGCTTACCATAGTTGATGTAATGACACGTCGTGTGACATTACTATCCTTTGAGCATGAGGTCTTACCCACAGTGTCATAAGCATCCATTAGATTCTTCACAATAGTGTTTTCACTTGATGCATTTGATGTTCTCAACCCAAAAGTCTTCATGATGTTTCTATACTTTAAACCCTACATCATTTGAACAAATAGTTGATATCTTACAGTCTCATTTAGCCTTTCAAAGAACATTTGTCTTATCAACATATCTTCTCTACATGTATGTTCTCGGAATCTTACCCTTCCATGTGTTGCAAAATATCCCACTATTAATCAAAAATTTGGCTTCTACGCAAAAATCCTAGGTGGTGTTCTCTTTAGGTGCCATACATCTCTCTATTGATTACCAATTTCATCAATATTTAATTAAGGTATTAGATTGTGTACCTTCGGGACGAGGGGTGGAATAGAAGACATACCTTGAGGTTCACGTGGGATGATGGCATCTTGTTCCCTCAATTCCTGTGATGATGTACTCTCAACTTCAGATGGTGGAAGGTGTCCAACCATAATTTTCACTCTGTGGTAGATGGTGTCCCTCCATACTTGCTTGTGTGTAATGGTGTTCCTCTCATCTCACTCATGGTAGAGGGTGGTCTCCCAACCAGAATATCTGCATCTACCCTAGTACCCACTCTTTCGCATCTGCTCCTTTGAAGTACTAATTCTTTGATATTGAAGTTCCTCTTCAACTGCCTTGTTTTCATCAATCGTTCCCAATTTCTATTTTCACGATATTCCCTCATCCGTTTGTTATTTTTATCTATTAAGGCTTGGAGCTTATCATCTGTTAGTTTTTTCCCTTTAACAGTTTGTTTCTTCGGCATGACGAATAATTTTACCTGTGCAAAAAGTGCTAAGTTGTCAAATTAACTAATTGAAAGCTTTGGAAGCATAACTCAATCAAAACAATATAAACTATCCCTATACCCAAGTAGTGATGCTATTCCATTACCACTATGCAAACAAGTTTGTCACAAATCTAAATACAACTATCACTATACATACCCAAGTAGTGATGCTATTCCATTACCACTAAGTGCTTGGGAGCAATCTCATTTGTTATTCCATAGTTGTGTCTATGCTTGGTAATGTTTTGAAGGTAGATTGTGAAAGATTTGATGATTTGGGCATATGTTTCCAATATATGGCAATGGTGTCTTGAATGCAAAGTAGTCAGAGTGTGTCTATACTGATATATTGGAATATTAATATCAAAACATGATGAAATTGGTATCTTAAAGGTTTGGTGACAGTGTTAAACTAATGTTGATTGTTGTTGTTACAAATGGTGTTTAAGTGAAGATAGGATGATGGATGTGTTGATTTGAGCAAAGATATCTTAAATGGTTGGGATGATGTTTGATTGCAGGTCTAAGGAACATAGGTGTTTGATTATTTTTTCCTTGAAGGGGTAAGTTGAGTTGATGAGTGATTGTTGTATTGCATCACAAACAAACAATTTGATCAACATGGAATAAGAAAAACAACAAAAATGAAAGCAAGCCATAATAGAATGATATAAGATGTACAAAGATTTCACACACCTAAAAAGAAAAGTTTCAAATCGAGGAATTCTACCCAATTATGCAGCCTTTGCTTATTCCTTCCTCAAACTCCTCAAAAATTTGACTTCTTCAAAAGCTTGTTCCCCTCCAAATTTCAATTTTATATCAAGTATCACTATAATTCAAACTTCAATTGATATTATATATCTCTCAATGTGAAAACTCTGTTATTTCATGCAAAGGTGATGGAAGGAACATTCAAAAGGTGGTGGAATCTCAAAATCATGCATGCACACTTCACTCAATCACCAAAAAGCTATTTTTTTGTTAGAGCACGCGTAGAACCAGGAGAATCTACAGAATGTGGGCCGACATCATAGGTATATTGTGACTTTTAACTAGTTTTAGTGCAATAAATAATGTGTTCTCCTTATAACGTGAGCACATTATTTAATCCTAAATGGACATATCTCTACCGGTTAATAACGTGCTTGCGTTATGATAAATTTGGTTTTTTTAAGCTTTAGATGGTACATTTATAAGGTAGAGGATTAAGGGTACTAGGGAGAGAGCTAGATGGATTGAGTGAGAGAGAGGGAGATACTTCACACAGAGAGGAAGGGAGTGAGAGAGAGATACCCCCTCTCACCCTCTCCAACACTCTCTCACCCTCTCCCATCCTCTCCCACACTCTCTCCCACCTTATCCTACACTCTCCCACCCTCTCCCATCCTCTCCCGCTCTCTCGGACCTTATCCTACACTTTGCAACCCTCTCCAACCTTCCCTACTCTCTCCCACAATCTCCACCATATCCCACCCTCTCCTAACCTTTCTAAAACCTT
>VDFB02086081.1:48887301-48952581 GCA_007258455.2 Sequoia sempervirens | reverse complement strand
AAGCCTCTCAAGCTACCCAACCAACACGAGCACAAACACAAAAGATAACAACTATTGAAAACAAGGATCAAGATCAATCCATCACTGAGCACATGTTTACTTCATCCAATGATCAAATTGACATATGTCTAGACTCACTTTTGAATCACTATCAAAATCCACCAACAAAACTCAAAAATGAGCCAATTCAAGAAATATCAATATCACTTGACTCTATGGTCAAAGACATTCACAATCTCTCCACCGCAATTGTCAAAAACAATGATCAAAACCTCTCCATCGAGGAGCACATTGAGGATGTATCTACACAATCCGATGATCAACTCACCATACATCAAGAGCCACTTTTTAGTGATCTCTTTCAAGGAGTGTTAGGATTATTTGATCCAATTGACATAATGCACAATTAGTTCACCTATGATCATGTTGAAAATGTCTCTACATCACCTTACGAGTCAGAGGACATATCTCAAGAATTTATTCCAAAGCATGATCAAAATCTTTCACCAAAGTCTAGCAATGGTCCTTTCCAAGACATATTGACATCCTTCGACCTCATAGTTATAAATACGAAAGGAACCCTAAACTCAATACTTGAGGATATTGAGCCACTTGCCATGTCCATTGACGACATCCAAGAACCATTTGTAAGCGATCCATCCTTTGAAACTAACCCATGTCAAGAACTTGATCCAAAGCATGTCAAAAGCAAGTCCGAAATCATTCAAGATCAAGAATTTGTATCTTCAAGATACTACAATAATCTAATGGACACTCTCCTATCAATGCAAGATGATCATATCCACATAGCACATATTCCTCCATCTACCCATGAGATGCTTTATATGGATGGACATGTAGATGATCTTCATCTAGAACAAGATTGTGTTACACAAAAAGAGCAGATTCTTAATCAAACGGAGTTGTCAACATCAGGATCAAATATGTCCCAAATTCAGATTGAGGACATCATGAATAAAGATATCCATCATTATCCGCTCAAGGAAAAAAGTCAGATAGAACATCCAGAGTTAGCATAGCAGCAAATTGAAATGTCACCTATGATGATCATTTATCAGAGAATGCATTCTAAACAAGAGCTCTCAGCACAAGCAGAATCAAAGCATGAAGGTACTACTACCACCATACTGGGGGCAACTTCGTCTCAAGCAAGCATCAACATAGAGAGCACAAAGAGTCTTTATGATGAAACTAGTGTCAATACTACAACCATTCACATCATGAATCTTCTTCCACCCATCACCCCATCCACGAATTGGGACCAGTGTCAAAAGAAATATTTGAATCAAAGTATGAAGAAAATTATCAAAGAAAAAGAAGCTGAGAAGCATAATGGACAAATCAAATATGCATGGATACCAAAAAATACAAAGAAAGATCATCCCTATCAAACTCCATCACTCAAAGAAACTATGGGGCAAACTAAAAGAGGGAAAGGTATCCATCAAAGATTTCCACAAAATCAAAAGTAGGATTTTCAAGCGACATACAAAGTGTATCAAGCAGTTGGTCCTAATTCCATGCACACTTTCATATCCACCCATCATTGCTCATCTTACCAAGTTTGGAGAGTCAAAAGTTCCAAACTGTCAACCAATCCATCTCTTATCCCTAAACACACTCCATCCACGCCTCCATGCATAATATCCAATTCTTACATTGATCGTGTATTGGCAACAACCCTTCATCATAAGGATTCAGAAGGCAATCTATCGCGATGTACACACAAAGATAGAGTTAACCCCGATGTCAATAAAGCAGATCAAGAATCACAAAAGGTGCATTCAAGTGCATGTATCTTAACAAAGCAACTTCTTCAAGTAGGATATCGATGGCACATTGTGAAAGAGGCATCTACATCAGCGACACCTTGTGATTCAACATGAGCTTAAAATATTTCCGAAAAAATCAAAAAAATCAAAAAATATGAAAATCCAAAAAAATTAGAAAAAAGGATTGAAAATAGTATAGATAAAAAATTGTCCTCTAGTGAAAACCACTTCGGTGGCACTTTGGGCAAGACCATGGTGAAAACCTAGCAAATAGGCATCATGTGTAGAATCGAGCATCTATGTGTGCTAGTTCAGTTGAGAGCATCTCATCCCATCCATAATAAATCCAACATTCCATCCATCTCAGCCATAATAAATCCAGTCACCATGAGCAATTTATCCAAATCTATTTTCGTCCATTTTCATCCATCTACATCCATCATCCAAGTTATCTTGATCTTAATGAAATTTTGGGGCACACTTTACACTTGCATATGGTAAACATCTTGACATGGGTCATTTTCATTGATCTTATCCTATCCAATGTTATCTGAAGCATTATCCAAATGAGCATTCCTTATTTGAACACCTTATCTTGTCACAAGATAATCCTTGGCATCCTTTGTGTGCTTACCATATCCATGCATCCATACACCTATCCAGGAATTCATCCATCACATTCCATACATTGCTAGACATTGGGGGCAGATATATACATCTTGCTTCGAGAATAAATCTTAGTCTATGTCCGCCGACTTATGTGGTGATCTGAACACTGGAAAACATGAAACCAAATTGGTCAAAGCATCTGCAATCCAAAATCCAAATCACTAGCCCATGGCATATTTTGACGAGCAAACGTTCTTTATCAAGCTTCATCTTTCATCGAACATCAATCCGAGAAATCACTATCAGTTGCATCTAAGTTGCACTTCAAACATCATGTCAAATCATTCGAACATCTTTTGTTCCAAGTCAAGCTTCATCAATCATGATCAATCAAATCCAATCAAGAAATATCATCAGGATATCCTTATGTTGGTTAAACACTATCCTTGCATTGTTTTGCATCCTCAACAATGTTATCATCATTAGTCTTGATCAAATCCTCATCAATCCATCATCATCTTAGGGATATCCTTCCCGATCATTGTGTTGCTTAACACTATCCTTGCATTGTTGTGCATCCTCAACAATGTTATCATCATCAATCATGATCAATCAATCTTTGCATTGTTGCGCATCCTTAACAATGTTATCATCACCAATCCATCGACTTAATCGATCAACCTTAGCTTGGTTTTCAGCAAAATCTCAAACAAAAAACTGATATCATCACACATGTCCATATCCAAATCGTCAAAATTGTGCGAAAAATCCAAAAACATCCAAAATATCAAAAAATCCAAAAACATTCATAAAAGTAGAAAACATCAAAAACATTGGAATCCAAACTACGTCGTCTTTGAGCTTAAACATAGGCAAGGTTGATCTTTGATCAACCCCCGAGACATCAAAATCCAAAACATTAAAAAACATCAAAATCAAAACATTGAAAACAACAAAATCCAAAAACATTTGAAAAACATCAAAATTCAAAAAAATTCATAAAATCTCAGAAAACCGCAAAAACATTCAAAAAATAAAAAATCAAAACATTTGTAAAATCTCAAAAACACCAAAAACAGCCTCAAAACATTTGAAAATGTCAAAAAATCCAAATATTTGAAAAAATCCATCTATCTCATCTCGCATTCACTTGAAATAATCAATCATTCATAATAAATTGATCATCACCTTCATCATTTGGCAACACAAACAGAAACAATCATAGAAGTTAGCAAAATCAAAGCTTCAATCGTAAAATCAAAATTGAAACAACAAAATTTTAAAACAAAATCAAACTCTTGATCAGTCGCAAACATGTCAGTCAACCTTATAACAACAACCTATCAATCAACTTATCAAACCATCATCATCCTTTACAATGCATGTCCTAGGATACATCGTTCCGACAATGGGCATCATTTTGGATATCACCTTGGATTCTTATCCTATCAAAACAAATCCTTTTGGCTAGAGGTATGAAGAACATTGGCTTGTTTGCGTACTTGGTCTTTTCTTTTGATTTATCTTATTGTGCTCATTCCAAGGACCTCTCGATGATATCCGAACGAAGGATTTAGAGAGATAGGAATGGGGCAACGATCTTTATCTTTTGTCTGCTGTGCTTGTTGGACGTTCTTGTAAAATAACTTGGCGAATACTTGCTTTGTTAGATATGTATAGAGGATGTTTTGGCCAACTTGTTGACTATTGCATTGATAGGTTATACCTTTCCGTGTTTTGGTCCGAGATGTTTGAAACTTCTAAAGTGCATCCTAGCAAGGTTTCTGTATGTCAAGTGTGAACAAGAATACTCCTATCTGTTTGTCGAGTCAAAGTCCATCGCACTAGGTACAACACCATCCTTGTTCTTTATACTTTGATGCATCGTACCTATGTGTGTAATCAAACATAAGGTAAGTAGCTCTTTTAAAATCCCAATCCTTGATAAGCAAATCATCATCATTTATCATCATCATCATCATCATCTCTAATAAAGTCTCGTTAGATCATGGACTTGTGGGACCCTCTTGTCATCATCTAATGTCTTCCGCACTAACATTGCATCATGCATCCATCCATCATACATCCATCATGCATCCATCCATCTTGCATCCATCAGCATGCCACATATCATTCATAGCATACATAATAGGAAACAATGATCATTTCACATGCATTGCCTAATCATCATCATAATATAGATCTGTTAGTCTAAGCATCTGCATAAATCATACATTTGCATAATCACAACATATCACCTCAACCATCTCATCCATCATCACATCATATCATCATTTAAGTTGTTTAGGATAATATAGATTTGTTATTCTAAGCATCTTAAACTCATCTCATTTGCATCATCATCCATAACCATCCATTTTGAACCTCTTTATCATGATATCGACCCTCAAATCGAATCTTTTCGCTCGATCTCTCGAGGGGGCAATGTACCAGTGTACTTCTTTCCGCTGGGGCATCCGAAAAATAAAATAAAATTTAAATTTTGAGCGCGGCAAGTTTATTCTTTGAACCAATGCAACAAGTACATTGCTTCAAAGAGGGGCAAAATGTAGACACATCAAATTGACATAATACATTCAACTAGGTCATATTCATCCATTTGGAAAATAAATCAAGTTTATTTATCAATCTCCTAAAGTCATTAGTTTAAATCAAATAAATCAACTTGATCCCATCACCCTCATTTTAATTAAATAAATCAAACCTTTTATTTAATTAAATCGAAATCATTTTCCATCCTTTTCTGATTTAAATAAATCAAATATTTAATTCATAAAATTCAAAGCATCCTAATCATCATCCTAGCTAATTAATCCTGATTAAATCTAATGCTAATCTCAACCACTTGCATTCTCTAGATTTGGCCACTTGCTCATGAAATTGCATTTAATTGATTTATCAAAATCTTTATTTTCAACTTGGCATAAAGGGAGAATATTCTTCAAGTTTGAATCTCCCCCCAAGTGGACATGTACACCCAATAGAGCATTTATGAGGCCTTACATGTCTCTTACATGTCCCCTTCCAAAGGTCAAACTCAGCATTCATTGCACAAATTTGAATTCAAATTCTCCCTCTCATGGGCACTCTTCCCAAATCTTGCACAACTATTGACCAATCACCACTTGACAAGTGTCCTTCTTTCATTGGTCCAATCTTAGTCCCACATTGGTCCCTCTTCAATACTCAGCATTTGAAAATATTTAAACAGAGGCTTCATCCTCAAGCAAATCCTCCACAATCTTTATGCAAAGTCACTCTCTTGGTTTGAGAACTGATTTTGTTCATCCACTCCACAATCTTAGCATTTTCATCTCCAATCTCATACAAGGTTACTCTCTTCAATGGAGAGCTAATCTTGTCCATCTTATCATCATCATCTAAGCTTATCAATCAAGGATTGGGAAAGGGTCACTAGCACATGTGACACCAATCGACTATGAGATGAAGTTGATTCATGTTGTTTGTATGCTTATTTGGTTTTTCTTGTTGTTTTAATATCTTACTTAGCATATCTAACATGTTTCATTATCTCATAGGGATGTTGAGGATTATTTTGGTTTTAAAATACTAACCATATGCATATTTTCACATCCACAATGACTATATATACACAAATCTAGATTAAACTTAGAATTCATTAACTTTAAGTTCTCTTTATTCTATATTACCTCAGTGAAAGTTTGAGCAAATCTGCTCACACTCGGAGGTGTTTCCTTGAATCCTCCAACAACACCACATTCAGCTATCCAAAATCCACATATTAAAATACCATTTGTAAAGAACAATGCCTATTAACACATGTAATAAATTTATAATTTTACTAACTTTACATACTAGCGATGGGTGTACTACAAAATAAATGGGTGTGGTGTACCCGGGGGTCAGCTGCTTGTGTGACCTGCAGATTTTATTAAAATAATAAAACTAAATTAGTTAATCTTTCATTTGACAATTAAAATTTAATAAACTAAATTCAATGAACATGTTCAATTTTACCTGACTGTCAATACCATATGCATCATGCAGAATGTCAGCCGCCCTCTCTATCCCCATAGATGCATACAGATTAGGCTGCATAGAAGCATATGGATCCTGCGTAGCACCCTCCTGAGGGCCAGTAGGGTCATACGAACAAGTGGCTCCACAAGATCGACACACATAGCCTCAAAGGCCACCACCTAAAGACTCCCCTAGATTGCGTTGTACACTGGGGCTAGTGTAGTGGATGAAACTCCGAGTCAAGGATGTGATCGCCTGCAAAGTCTCTACATCAACACTCTCCTTTGCAACTGCATGCATCGCAATCTGCACACAAGGAAGCCTAGCGAGAGGTCATCTCCCCTGTCGTGTAGAATCCGGCTGTGCACTGGGCCTATCCTATGCTGACCCCCCACCTCTCCCCTAAAACTCCCTCATATCAAAATAATTTAGGATTTGGTTCAATACAAACTCATAGTATAATTTCCTAAGAAAATATTGGGGGACTTCATAGTTATTGCACGGTGGGTAATAAAAGACCATATACCATCTGTCATAACAATGGTTCCTAATCTCTTGGTGGTGGCACCAATTAATAGGAAACCTCTTTGCATTGAGGGTGAGATTTTGATTTGTTCTAGGGTCAGTGAATAGAGAGCACAAATTGCCTTTAGTAATCTTTAAATCTTTTACTTGTTTATATGATAATTTGTCTGCATAATATGCCCTTGATGTTTTCCTCCTATTTTTCCATCCAGATATTTGTTGGGTAATTGCATCTACATTTTTTAACAAATCCTTCAATGAATCTGCTAGATGTATTCTTCTTTTCACGTACAGTTGGAAGAATTTTGATCACTCAACCTACTAATACAAGATCCTCAACTTCTTTTCTATTGTTTTCAATTTCACCCCTCAAATTTTCTTGAGTGCAGGGAGGGAGTATTGAGAGAATGGTGGGGAGGTTGGTTGTTGTTAGAGGCTGATTTGGTTGAGGATTTTCCTCTCTTGTTGAGGATTTCCTACAAATTAAAAAAAAAATATTCATTTCTAAACTAAAACAAACAAAATTAATTTAAAACTAACAAATTCAAAACAAATGCCAAACAATACTTACCTCTTGCATCTCTTCGTCATCATGGTGCCATATTTGTGAAGAAATCCAATTGTTGATGAATTTTGGAAGAAATCACCTCTCCAAGAATGCGAGCATGTATAACAGGGTTTTTGGCCGCGGGCGGAGCTAAAACACAGAAAAAAGGAAATGAGAAATGATATTTGGATTCACTTTTTTTTTTGCTTTTAAAAAGCCATAACGCGAACATGTTATGGCTTGTTTTTTTCTTGTTTGGCCACAAAAGTGCGACCATCTTGGTGCACTTACCCACAATTGGCTCAGGGAATTATATTTGATATCAAATCTTGGGTTATAACACTAGGGCTCTAGTTTACATTATTTATCATGTGTGTGGTTATATAAGTTCTTACCATTATATGGAATCCTTATTATCAATTATCTAGTGTACTTAGCGTGTAATTATAAATGTCATATAGGCTCTAAACCATGTATTTACATGTGAAGAAAATATTGGTCTTAGGTAGTAACACACCCATAAGGGTGGAAACTCAAATCATGATTAGTGGTGACAAGATATTTTAAGTGTAAAATCCATGTGTCTAGTTATGAATAGCCAAATAATACTTTCAATACATCATAATTCATTATTCTTGATAACAAGTATCTCACTTAGTGAATTTCCATCCCTCACAAGAAAGGAGAGAGGAATGACCTCAAAATGGAAGGAGATAACACTCTAGGATCCCTCATCAATTGAGAGTAGTGTATGTAACACTATAGGAACCATCTTGTAGGATGGATAAGAAGGTTGTGTATGAGGATAGTGTGTTGGTAGGAAACATGAGAGATCTTCTTCTAGAACATCCACCTACATTTTATGTGACATATATCCATAGTTTAGGTACAATAACATGTATAAATAGGAAAAATAATGATGATGAACATTATTCTGGTCTAAAAATTAAGCACTATGATATTTTCATTCTTCTATTGTCACCACTTTTATATATATTCAATCTAATAGAAGCTCATCATAGCTTACAATCTTCAAATTTATCAATTGGTAGAAAAATAAATATTTTATAATGTTATTATTAAAAAGTACACAATGAAGTTATCCAACTAGAATTATTCTCATTTCAACAATAAATAATAGCCTAACACTAGTTTAGCTACATCACACTAATTACATAAATAGTACAAATTACATTGTGACCTTGTCTACAATTGGATGACTTCTAAAACCTCTTCTTTCACAACCTCAAACAAGATAGTATCATCAATATTACATTCCACCATACCATGAAGCCAAAAACTTACCCATGCTATTCCATAGAAGAATCCCAACCCATCACAAAGGATCTAGCTAACTATGGCTAACATGCATGAATATCTATGTTATATGATGTTACTAACACACACATTCCTACCTATTGATTATAAAAGAAATCATATATCCTAAATGCATAATCCATTAACATCAATGTGGAAAAATAATACAACTAGATACTTAAGTATAGATTGAATAAAAAAATTTCTTAACCTTTTTATACCATAATATCATCTATCCATGTACTAGGTAGTTTATAATTAGCTTGTAGTTACATGTATTCTACATCATAATATTTAGGCTTAACTAGCTCTTGGTTTAGAATTCAATACACAAACATTCCAATATATAAAATGTGAAAATTATTTTTATGCATTTCACCTATAGGGTGTCAGAATCGTAACTTATGTGTCCTTGATATTGCAAGTTAGGAATTTAAGGAATAAATAAATTCAAGATAATTTAGGGTCACTAATTACATACTTTAGCATTGGTCTGACATTTTATGTGAAATTACAAGAACCAATGTTGTCACTTTGATTTCACCTATAGGGCATTGAAATTGTAACTTGTGTATCCTTGGTATTATAGGTTAGGAAAAAATAAAAAATAAAATTCAAGATAACTTAGAGTCACTAATTACATACTTCAGGACATGACTGGTCTAATATGTTATGTGATGTTTTAATCTAACAAATGTTATCACTCTCATACCATATTTTCCTTTGCAAAAGAATAAATCTAATTTACCATACACAAATCCAAAGGATGGAGCAACTTGTAATTCACATATTTATATATATGTACTATTATATAATTGTGTTCTTATTCAAACACTGTGGGTGTATTTATATTGTTCATATACATGAGCATACATGCTCACAAACATACTACCTATAAAACTATACTCATATACATGTGTTTATATGTATTGATTAGATATGAGTATTTGTTTATATTATTTGGTCAGTACATAACCTAATCTATATTTTTATATAATCAGGCATGGCTTATGTTGGATTAATTATCAAAATCACCTAATAATAGTTAATCATTAATTAATCATTAGGTCCCTCTTAATTAATTAATTTTTTTTTAGACTGCAAGAATTGGTTGGGTATCCATCCCCCTATAAATTGCAGTGCGCCTAGTAAAATTTTTTCACATGACTGGTGTCGCTGGTGTGACACACCTTCTAGTACCATAGGTTTTGGGGGAGAGTAGACCTTAGGATCTCTTTCCTGCAAGAGGATGTTTTAGCCAATCGAGCTAGGCCCCCTGCCCTAGGTCCCTTTTAATTTATTCACTTAAGCTAAACTTAGGAACTTATTTTTTTATTATTAGATTGAGCTAATTATAAGCCATATTGTTGCATTCCATAGAATGAAAAAATATGTCATAGTCTAATGTAACACTCACCTAGAGTTTGATTTCGAGTTTCTTTTTTCCCTTTTATAAGGATTCATCATTCATTGTAACCAACCATTCAGGTTAATCCATAATAAAATTTATCACGTCATATATCAAATCCATCTTGCATTACTCCTCATTTGTGACAAGATAATTACTTGCATGTGATTTTTGGGAGCTATGAGGTTCACCATCAACTTGAACATGGCATCAAAGTGATAAATCTATAAACTTATATTTATTTTTTGAGAGATCTAACCTTGAGAGAAAAATGGTATATTATGGAGAAAAAAAAACCTCACCATTATGCCTTGAGCAACCAAAAACCTAAAGATCAGTTATTGTTTGCGAAAATATAAAAAGTTTATTTTTGGGGCTTTTTTTAGGATAATTTTTAAGGCTACAAAATTTATACAACTGTATGGAATCCATACAACCAATATGGATTTATAATAGGTTGCATTGGCCATGTGTAGCACCTAATTCCTAGCTCCTTGGCACCAATGGTTGGTCCTACACATGAGTAGGAGCCAAAAAAAATTAGCCACTAGATCCACCTTCTAGGCTAGATTGGAGACCTTTCTCAAAATCAGGTATAACTTGGGCATTTGATCTCTATATTTATCAATCCATATACCATTGGGAAGCTATTTGCAAGCTTTCTCGATCCAATAATATGAATTATTTTTCTAAATCTTACACTTGGTAAATTTTACAATCCTTTCAAGTTAAATCAAGCGATTTTCACTCAGAGGTCATAAATTTTGACTCATGCCTTGAATTTTTATGATTCTTGTTCCATAAAAAAGTTTATATAGTCCTATACATAGATTTGAGACCTATGTATTATAGAATTTTACTAGGTAATTTTTATTTTAATCAAATAGTAGGTTTTAGTTGTTTGGTTATTTCTTAAAATGCATTCAAATTAGGTCAAATTTTTAGTACCAAGAGTATTTTATTACATTGTGAGGGTCCATATTTTTTTCTCTTTCAATTTATATATTTTATCATTAAATAAGTGAAACATAGAAAAATATGTTGAGAAAAATGAATATGATGCACCTATTTCTCTTATTTCATTCAAAATGTGTGCTATAATATACAAATGAGAAAAAATAACCAAATATAACCCATGTAATAGTCAAAAGGAAGATCTAGAAAGGGTCAAATGTTGTGCACCTTTCACCAAAAGTTCTTTTAAAGTCATCATCAAGGAGTCATTCGCCATATGGTGAATGGGTCCTAGCTAGGGCTCCTGAAAATTATTTATTGGGTTATGTTCTTCTATCTCTACACTCCTAGATTCCAATTGTCACTGTCAAGAGGCAAGAAATAGAACCTATAGCTCAATTTCAATGATTTGATAACTTATCTTGGAACTTTGATAACTTTTGCAAATTTCTTCAATTTTTCTCTTCAAATGATCTTCAACCTAAAATTTGCAATCACACATCAAAGAGATAAAATTTTATTTGTTATGGAATGGGGGTTTGCCTTGGTCAAACCCCATTTTGATAATTAAACCTTGAAATGAATAAAAGCATGAAGGAATGATGAATGAACAACAATATGTAACAACTCCCCAAACCTTAATTGAGACCTTGGATAAAAAATCTATAAATTAGCATGAAGTAGCCTCCATGAATGTAGATATTGATCATGAAACTTGACATGAAACAATGAATGTGATATGCTTGATTGATCTTGAACACTAAATCAACATATTAGCTCAAACAACATGCATGATGCAATACATCTTTGACATGACAATGGAATCTTGATTGCTGCAATAATCTTCTACAAATATGTTGTTGAATGCCTTAGAAATGCACTTGAATGCTCCTTTAATTCTCTTGTGAATGCACTCTTGATTGCTTATGAAGATACATATTGCTTAGATGAAACTTAGTGAAGTAACCTTGTATTTATACATATCTTAAGATTAATTCCCAAAATTCAAATATCACAAGCTTACATTGAATTATGGATTTCAAATCATTAAAATATCACCAAAAACATATTTCAAAGAGGGGTCCTAGGTCTAAGTGAGTGTCCATTTTCCATGTGGTGAATGGGTCCTAGGAAACTTACCTAGGACACACATTGGAAAAGGTGAAATGTTATGTAAAATAATGGTCCTAGAACTAAGTGAGAATCTATTTTCCCTATGGAAAATGGGTCCTAGGTCACTTACCTAGGACATACATCTTCCAAAGTTGAGTGTTGTGGCATGGAATTTATGAATGTCATGTTTTATCCCTTGGAATTTACATTTAATTAGGTCCTTTGATTTGAATTAAAGGGGCCAATTGAGGAAAATCAACCTCAATCAATTAATGAATCCCTAGATTAATGTAAAAGTGTAAAGGTACATCTTACAACATAAAAAAAAGGCACAATTAAGCCCATTTAATTTAAAAGGTCCCTAAACTTAATGTAAATATGAGAAAAATATTACAACAATAAATTAAGGCATCATTAAGCTCGTTAATTATTTCCAAATTAAGTGTGGAAAAAGGGATACTTTTTCTAAAACAACATTATCCCCCAATTTTAGTGAGAGGATGACCCCATGTCAAAATCACACTAAAGTAGACATTCCAAACACTTATGTATGCAACAATGAAAAAGATAGACAATCATACAACATCAAAGACTAGGAAAATCAAGCCTATACCACCCAACATGATGTGGAACACATTAAAGCCATCAGTTTTCTTTTTTCGTGCTCACTCTGGGGTAGTGGAACCTTAAGTTTTCAACTAGGTGAGTATCCCAAAAGGGTGGAAAATGTGAGAATCATATTAGGCTCCCATACCATATCCAATCTATCCTCTTGACAACTTCAATAAGGCACCACAATGCAAGGCAAGGCTCCACTAGTAAGCAAGGTGCATTATGCTTCGTGGCCTTGAATTTTAGGGTTTCAAGCTTCATAAGGCTAACAAGCTATGTTATGCTAACACTTATGAATAATAATGCTAGTAAATTTTTTTTCAAAGGGATTTTGCTTAGTTTGTGTATGGTCTTATTATTAGAGAACAATGTGTCTAATGTTTCCAAGAGAGGACAAGTCAAGAGTAAAATATTCACAACTGAGGGAATGTAGTGCATCACATCACCTCTAAGAGGAAATTTGTATGCTAAGAAATATTACACTATTGGAGGACATCAAACCCAATGAAACCACCAAGAAAAGGAAGCATCAAAAGAAAAAAGAAAATCACACCCTGAAAAATGAGAAATGTTGAAAGATATTATCAATGTATGCCCCCACTTTAAAGTGGTTGCTAACACCATTTCTGTGAGAAATTGCTTTAAAGTTTCCAATGTTCAACCTAAGACATGAGAGATTAGTTAGAAATACCTATGCCAAGTCACATGTTTCCAAAATAAATATATGACATGAAAAAGGAAGGAGAGGTTTCCCCCAAAAATACATAAGGGATCTATCTAGACTCAAGGTTAGTATATATTTGCTACAATGTTGTTTTAGATCTCAGAAACGTCATCATTCCCTAAATAATCATAGAACTGGAAGAATGAAAAAAAAAAAAGCAAGAAAAATCCTTTGGGTCAACATGGAAGAGATCTAAACGTCTTGATGCCTTGCATCATCCCAAAAATGAAAACACAAAACAAGAAAAAAATATAAGATGTTTACGACATAGAGAAGAATGTAGATATAAATATAAGAATTCACATGGAGAGAGATACACATGAAATCACATAAAAAAAATGAAAAGGAAAACATTGTAAAAGACTAGTAAGGCACATGTGATTCAACCTATAGCAGGTAATTTGCATCCCAATCTTGATCAGTATATACGAAAGGCAGATGACTAGCCAAAGGGACAACATCAAGTACCAAAGCTAGGATAAGGCTATCTAACCCCTTGCCCCCACTAAGTGTAGGAATAGAATGAGTCAGGATAAGTGATGAGAATAAGCTCCTTGCGATAAAGAGAATGATTTGCAATGAATGTGAAACATGTAATAGTGAGTATGCTATGACTCTAAAACTATTACATGGAAAGGAGAAAAGTAAATGTTATGCAACTAGTTTGTCATAGGAATCATCATCATCAAAACAAAAATCACTTAATATAAATTCTAATGCATGACACTCATCAGTAAGGTGCTTGAGCGTTCAATGATATGCACAATAATTCATGTTTTTCTTAGGTATACCACTTCTACTAGGAGGTGGAAATTTGATCAAACAATTTTTAAGGAGGTGCTCCATCTTTCGTTCAATTTTTGTTTGAGTATGTAGGAATGAATTTTTTTTTAGTTTGTAAGGTTTTTGTTGCTTTCTTGATTCACCAATTTGTTGAGGTAGACATTGAGGAGAACATAAGATTCCCCTAGTATCCTTATGAGGTATTAGTTGTTCCTTAGGAAAGAGGACACTTATATCGGGAGGAAACTCTTGATATCCTAATCCTTGGGTTTCTTCAATAGGAATTTTCTCCAAAAGTTTGTGAATATTATGCTCATTAGTTATGTCACATCCTTATTTAGTTAAAATCTTAAAGCCTTGGCCATAAGTCTCTTCAAGGTTGATGTGAGTGTTGGTCACTTTGTTAACATAATATGGATATGTATGCACTTGATTAGAGGAAATAAGTTCACTTGTTGAAATTTTAGGGTTAGTTTGTGACTCAATTTCAGGATGGAGAAGACTAAACATCTCAAGTTGTGTTGGTTGTTTCATGGAAGGGTAAAAGGTTGTATTATTCTCAAGATTGTTAAGGCAATCGTTTATGAACTCACTCATACTAGTATCATCTTATCCAATGATGTCAACCTCACAAGGACACTCATTAGGAGTGGGTGAGCATGATTAGGCTCAATTGCATTAAGATCATTTCCAAAAAAAAAAATTGAAACATCAACCAAGGTGAACAAAGACTTCCACACATTGCTAAAACACTTGTTCATTTTCAGATTTTATGTTTTAAAACAAGGTAATTTGCTGATTACACTATGAAAAAATCTGAAAATGAAATCTTGTAAATGCAATTTTTAAATAACACAATGCACTAAAATTAACAAATTAAGCTAAATATGGTCAAAGTGATGAAACATAGATTCTGGAAACAACAACAAAAGTGTCGAACTGAATATTTTAATGCTAATAAAATCAGATTATGACCTAATCAGGGATGCATTTCCCATAGGGTGAATGGGTCCTAGATTAGGGTTTTGAAATAAATTTTTATAGATTTTTGAGTGATTTCAAATGGTTTTCAGATTTAGGTTTTCTATATTAAGGTTCTATTTTTCTTTTCTTTTTTTATGTAAATGCAATGTGAAATGCAAGTGTAAAATGTGACAAAATGACAACCTAGAAAAGCTAGTTTGATATGCAATATTTTTTTCAATTTTCAAATGCAAGTTAATATGGTGTAAATCATATGCATGATGACTATTTTTTTTGTACTTTTCAGATTTAAAGAATGCAAGATATGAAAACCTATAACCTTAGATGCAATGCAAAGCTAAATGCAAATTAGACACCCTAAATGAAATCTAATTCAATGCAAATGAATTCAAGATCTAAATCTAGGATGAGAGAGTACTTCTAAAATTGTAAAATGCAATGATCAAAGGTCAAGTTCACCATGATGAAACACATAAAAATATGTTGAGAAAAATGAATATGATGCACCTATTTCTCTTATTTCATTCAACATGTGTGCTATAATATGCAAATGAGAAATAATAACCCAATATAACCCAACTAACAGTTAAAAGGAAGATCTGGAAAGGGGAAAATGTTGTGTACCTTTCACCAAAAGTGTTTTTCAGTCCTCACTAAGGACTCATTTACCCTATGGCGAATGGGTCTTGGCTAGGGCTCCTAAATATTAGTTTATGGGTTTTGTTCTTCTATGTTTGCACTCCCAAATTCCAGTCGGTCACTATAAGAAGGATAGAAATAAATCCTATAGCTCAGTTTCCACGATTTGAAATTTTTTCTTGCAACTTTCTTCAATTTTTCTCTTCAAATGATCTTCAACCTAAAATTTGTAATCACACATCAAAGAGAGAAAAAATGTTGTTTGTTAGGGAATGGGGGTTCATCTTGGTCAAACCTCATTTTGGTAATTAAACCTTGAAATGAATAAAATCATGAAGGAATGATGAATGTGTATAGGAGCAAATTTGTACCCCTTGTGTAAATTCCCCTTTTGCATTGCTCCACCTGAGAAAATAAAACTCGAATGTGAAATTCCACATCACACATTTGCCTCGGATCCACTTGGCACTTGTATTTTGTGTTATTGGGGTACTTTTTGTCGGGGACATGAGCACGGTGTGTGGATGTTTGTGCAATGTGCTATCATCCTTGAAAAATTCCTACCTCTAGAGTCTATAGGGACATTATGTTCTCCATTAGGAATGAAGCATACTGACTCTATGTCGACCACCTGGACCAAACATGACTCTTTCCCTCCTAATTTCTTTTCAAATGCATAATTTTCACTATCACTTCATCTTATTCACAATTCTATACATTCACTTGATCTCTCTTAGCAATACAAATCATTTTCATTGAGCAATTCCATCCATCTTGCTACACTATTGCCACCATTGGAGTTGTGACTTAGTGTCATGAGGGACTACTTCTTCATTGTTGCAGCAATGTAGATCTTACTGAGTTTGCATCCTCATCTACATGCTTGAGGGTACCTTGATTGGGAAGGTGTACGTGTGTGTGGAGCTTGCTACCTAGAAGGAATTTCAATGAGTTAGATTTTATCACCTTTGTTTCTATCCTTTCCTTTAACTTCTATTATTGTCATTTCTTGTATTTGTTATTCTATTTAGTTCATTAAATATCAATTACTAGGTTGTCAGTAGGTTTTTTGGCTTTGCATACTGTACTTCCCACTTTTTGGTCGTACGAATGCTTTTGCACAAGAGAGATGCCAGTGCGTCACGCTGTCGTCCTTGACCCATGCTACCATCCTTGGGTAGAGAGTTTCCTAAGGTGTAGTTCATATTCTAGAAACTGACTTGTCTAGTCCCATTCAAGTATTTATATATGTAGAGTGATGAAAGCACTTGAGAGTGGTCTTCATTCTCTATCCTTAACCTAAAAACCCACTTAGCTTAATGTAAGATATGGTATCCCTCCGCTTTTGACTCTCCGTGACCTGGAGCCTTGGTGTGGTTGGTCCCCCTACCTTACATTTTGGTGAACCTGACGTGAACCGTTTTGATTTCATTTAGCAGCACAAAAAGGCCCTTTCCTCATATCCTAGGACTATTGTGGGTGTGAGCATTGTGAGGAATTCTATCTTGCAACCCAACCTATGACTCCTAATGGTATAGTTGGAAGGTTTCATAGGCATTCTAGAAAAAAACCTTAATTGTGTCATTCTCTACTTGCAAAACCTTTGGGGGCTCTATGAAAGTTTCATCTAGTATACACGATGGCCTCCTTCTTACTTCTTCCCATTCCATTCATACAGTTTGTGAGTAGATCTCCTGATATAAATTTCACCTTGCAGGACCTTTCGATGGGTTATAATAGAGAACCTTCTCCCTTATACATCCCCACACAAATCAATGGGAATACTCTAATAGGAATTCTCATCAACCTAACATTTCAGGTGAATGTCATAATTTTGGAGATTATGCTGATCAACTTCTTGCACAAATATGGGTATGATGAATCTGAAAGCACCATCCATATGCACAACGAACTTTCCATACCTCCCCTAGGCTGAATCACTTTATTGATCCTTGTTGGACCTAAATATGTGAATTTAATTTTTGAGATAATCTTGAGGCCTGAAATCTTTAGGGTGAAACTAGGTATCCCATGGTTGGTTGCTATGAATGTAGTTCCCTTGATCATGCATAAGTGTCTAAAATTCATCCATGTGATGGTATAGTGCATGTAGTCCATGACATCGAATATAAACTATCAGTTGCGCATGGTAGCTATTCACTAGATCACTTTTGGCCTACACCCATTAGTATGCTTCCTCCTAGGACATACCTCTTGTACTAAACCTATGCAAAGTACAAGAGTGGGTGCTTAACACATAAAGTGAGATACCTTGCATCTCCCTATGCTATCTCGCATAGAGCTTTCCTAAAGGTTGATAGTGATGCTGCCCTAGCTAGGAAAAGAGAAAAAGAGAAGTGTGCTCAACACTCTTCTTCTTCTTCTATGGTTGTTGTCCCACCCATCACTTCCTCTCGCCCTACTAGGAAATCATCAAATTTTTCTCCTAGGAATTTCCTAGAGAATCCTCTAGTGCCTTCCTAGAGAAAGCCCAAGTGCCCAATATTCCAACTTCCAATTCTACCCATGGTGCCTAGGCCCATTGAGTATGGTAAGGGGAAGACTCCCCTTGGGGAGTCCTCTATGTCTTAGCCTCTGTGACCTCCTACCGCTCCTGCTCCCAAGGCAGTGAATGGGAAGATGCCGACCGCTAAGGTGCTAGAGTCGACTCCCCCCGTTGTTGCTCCAACCTCATCTTAGTCTCTCCCTCCACCAAAAATTATCATGATGGACAGTTCGATGGCCAAGGAGGAGCCTTTTTTTCCATCCCAACTTCTAGCTTCTAGCTCTTGGAGTCATAGGAAATTCCTTAAATGCGAGCACAAGCATCGATGAAAGGATATGGCTGCTGAGTAGGCTGCTTTGTAGAGGAAGGAAGGAGATTCAAATCCCCATGTTTTAGGGCCTCCTATTGTGTCCTCCTCTCCCATCCCCTCTACTTTAGTTCATTCAACCTCAGTGCTACTTCTAGCTCCTACTGCGAGTGTAAACACCCCTAACCATAAAATAGTGTAGGTCTTTATTGATCCTTCGGTCGAGCCTCCTCTCTTAATGCCTCTCTTGGAAATCCTTCCATTCTCTAATCCTATGGAAATGTTGAACACCTCGGTGCTATCCAATGTATTTTTCTCCTTATCTTATGCACCTTTTTCCTCATCTGTGGGGATCTTGCATCCTCCAACGAAGTGGAAGATGAAGGATGGCCTCGCTAGTAATGGGGGCCGAAAGAGGATTCCACCTTCTTTAGAGGGTGGTTCTATATTATCACGAGTCATCATAGTGATGGAAGAAGTTTTGATGTCTTCATAGTTCGTCACTACTCCCGAGTCACTCAGTGAGCCTAACAGTGAATTTCAGGCACCGACTCCCTTGTTTGTTGAGGAAACATTGTGCTCAAGTCACTTGCTAATCCTAGTAGTGAATCTCGAGCACCACCTCCCTTGTCTATTGAGGAAACACATGACATCTTTTCAAGTGCATGTTTAACTCTTTGGATGAGGTCCCAACCCTTTCAACAATCTTCGTGAAGTCACTAATCTTTACTCCACAAGATCTGAGCAAAGAAGACCTTGTGGGGCCTTCTTTCTTAGCTCTTGTTGCTGGGGGGTTAGAGGGTTTCCCCTTTACATTTCACCCTTGCAAGCTTGTCTTCCTTCCTTGTATAATGATCTATATTTGAAGACTGATGACCTCTTGGTTGATGTGTGTTAGGGGGCACCTCTTCTTTATTTTTAGTGGTGTGTGTGTGTGTCTATGTTCCCATGTGCTTGTGTTATATGTTCATGGATGACCCTTGTCTCCCTCATAGGTGCTTGGATACAGGAGTCATTATGTGTTGTAAAACTTCCTCTATTTGTGGTGCATCATTCTTCCTCTGTTATGTGTATTGATTTTCAACAGTTGGGATGATGTGCAAAGTGTTTGGGGCATTTAGGCCTCCCTTCCATGTTGACCCAATTTTTTATTTTTACTTTTTCTTTTCATGCTTTCTTCATATGGTTTGATATAGTAGGGGGTTGATAACAGTTCATTAATAAACTATTATTATACTTATATATATTTACGAGAAGCTCTAACCCTGAAATATCATATCGCCCCTGTGCCTTTTATTTGTAATGTTAACTATATTTATTTTCTTGCATGTTTTCTCTCATATATTTCATTCTTTCTTTATGACGTTATGGTGCTTATGTGTTTTCCCTCGTGTGCATGAAAAAATTACCACATTGGCATTTCAGTATGTTCCATAGGCTACAACATCACTTTTTCATTCTTTCTTTTCTCTCCTTAGGATGCCACGTGCCTCTGTGTTCAACATACACCATCCTAAGGGGGGATACCATGTCAACTTTGATTTTCAAAAAACACATTGGGTGGCCAATGAATCTTTTCTCAAAAATATTTGAAAACTTTTTCAAAAATCACATTCTTAACAAGGACCCCTAGGGGAATGTGTTTCCTTCATCATGGGTTCACAAAGAAAGAACTTGGAGAAGTTTCCTCCAAGGGGCCAGGAGAAAATTTTCTTGTGGGAGAAGCCTTGACAATCCCCTTGCAAGGAGACATTTTCTTCCTTTTGAATTACTTGATGAAGTAAAAATCATTCAAAAGGGTCCCTTGATGTTGAATTGGTTTGTGCGAAAAAATCACTTATACTTTCAAACAACACATCCCTTGAGTGGACCCCTCTTCTTTTGAAGGGTTACTGTGGAACCCATTTCAAAAATCTTCCATCATTTTTTTGACTGTCTGCTTGTTTTCCTACATGGCTAAATTTCTTTTTCTAACATGTTTTATCTCTGAATTAACATGTTGCTTTGTAGGTGCGCCTGTGAATCTTCTTTTGAGTCTAAAAATGACTCTTTCCCTTCTAATCTCTCTTCAAATCCATAATTTTCACTACCACTTCATCTTCTTCACAATTCTATACAATCACTTGATCTCTCTTAGCAATACATAGCATTTTCATTGAGCTATTCCATCCATCTTGTTGCACTTTTTGCACCATTGGAGTTGTGACTTGGTGTCTCGATGGACTATTTCTCTGTTGTTGCAGTAGTGTAGACCTTATCAAGTTCACATCCTACTCTATGTACTTGAGGGTACCTTGATTGGGAAGGTGTACATGTGTGTGGAGCTTTCTAGAAAGTAGGACTTTCATTGTGTTGGATTTTGTCATCTTTGTTTCTATCATCTCATTTACCTTCTATTGTTTCCATTAGATATCATTTACTAGGCTATTAGTAGGTTTTTTTTCTTTCCATACTATACTTCTCATTTTATAGCCATATGGATCCCAATGCATGAGAGAGACGCCAGTGCTTCATGCTATCATCGTTGACCCACACTGCTATCCTTGGGCAAAGAACTATTTGAGGTGTAGTTCAGATTCTAGAAACTGACTCATCTAGTGGACCGTTCAAGTATTTGGATCTATATAGTGACAAAATCACTTGAGAGTTATCTTCATTCTCTATCCTTAACCTAAAAACCTACTTAGCTTGAGGTAAGATAGGGAAACCCTCTACTCTTGGCTCTCTATGACTTGGAGCCTTGGTGTGGTTGGTCCCCCTACATTTTATAACAAACAACAATATGTAACAATTCCCCAAACTTTAATTGAGACCTTGGATAACAAATCTGCAAACTAGCATGAAGTGGCCTCCATGAATGCAAATCCTGATCATGAAACCTGATATGAAACAATTCCTTTGATATGCTTGATTTATCTTGAACACTACACCAACATATTAGCTCAAAAAACATGCATGATGCAATACATCTTTGACATGACAATGGATTATTGATTGCTGCAATAATCTTCTACAAATCTACACTCAAATTCCTTAGAAATGCTCTTGAATTCTCTTGTGAAAATACTCTTGGTTGCTTATGAAGATCTAGGTTTCTTAGATGAAACTTAGTGAAATAACCTTGTATTTATACATATCTTAAGATTAATTCCTGAAATTAAAATATCACAAGCTGACATTGAATTATGGATTTCAAATCATTAAAATACTACCAAAAAAATATTTCAAAGAGGGGTCCTAGGTCTATGCGCAGACCCATTTTCCATGTGGTGAATGGGTCCTAGGCCACTTACCTAGTACACACATTAGAAAAGGTTAAATGTTATGTAAAATTAGGGTTCTAGAACTAATTGATGACCCATTTTCACTTTGGAAAATGAATCCTAGGTTACTTACCTAGGACATACATCTTCCAAAGTTGAGTGTTGTGACATGTTAGTTATGAATGTCGGGTTTTATCCCTCATAATTTGCATTTAATTAGGCTTGGATTTAAATTAAAGGGGCCAATTAAGTCAAATTAACCTCAATCAATTAATGAATCCCTAGATTAATGTGAAAGTGTAAAGTTACACCTTACAACATAAAAAATAAGGCACAATTAAGTCCATTTAATTAAAAAGGGCCCTAAACTTAATGTGAATATGAAAAACATATTACAACACTAAATAAGGCATTAATAAACTCATTAATTATTTCCAAATTAAGTGGGGAAAGAGGGATACTTTTTCTGACACTACAATAAGTATGGATCCAACCCATATTACTCCACTTAGTCTAGAAAAATATTATGGGTGGAAAAAAAATGGAGATACATCTGAAGAAACAAAAGTTATATAAAGTGACAATGGGTACATAGAATCACCTATAGGAGTTGCAAATAGGAGAATGGCTTAACAATTGTGATGAGGCTTTTGGGACATTATGCATTTCTATGTCTCTTGATATTCTCTTTCTTGTTGAGTCTTGTTAGAATACTTAATTAGGTTTGGACTCAATTGGAGACCTTGTTTGGGAAGAAGGATACCTTGAGAAGGTTTCAGTTACAGAATGAACTTATTAGTTTGAATCATTCATATTTTGATAGGATACATGAATTTTTCACCAACCCCAAGTCTCTCATATTGCAGTTGACACAATACAGTATTACATAAAAAGACTCCCAGTTTCTTCTCTCCATCTTTACCAAGCTTGGTCCTAACTATTCAATGTGTATTTCTAGCTTTTGTGCAACTAGACATGCACTTGGTACTACCTTCACTATGCATCCACTTGAGGATTTTGCTACATAACTTACTAGGGAGTAGGAAATTTTGGTACACATGAGCTCATTAAATTCTTCAAAACCACATGATCTTATTGCAACACAAGAAAACGAAATGAAGACTTCATATGAATAAGGTATAAAAAACACAAGGAATGCCATTCACAAGGTACCATTGGGTTCTCTTCTTATTCTTCTATGAGGGAATCGTCTAAGAAAGAGAGACTAATGTGCATATTGTAAAAATTTAGGACATGGTGAAAATATGTGTTATGAAAAGAAAATTGATAAGCTATAACACCTTCTACAAAAAGTATCATATTCAATTTCCTTCATCAATATTTTCTAGTATGTCATCTTATTCCATTATAGCAGCTACACAATCAAGGTCAGCCACCATCGAACATGGAGTAGAAAAGATAAATTCCCATGCACTCTTTGCATAAACCAATCCTTAGTCCAACTTATGGTTCTTGATTCAAGATCCTCACATCACATAGTTTCTGCTATGAGCATGTTCTCTTCATATGAGGTTTGCACATCACCACACATACTAATGTGGAAAATTACTTATATAAATTTTAGTGGGAAATGATCTATAAATATTGATGATGGAGCATTTCATGATTTATTTAGCCTTCCTTCACTATCCTCCAATTTACTTTATATTCATCAAATTACACACAGTGGTGTGAGTAAGAAAATTGAGTTCACACTTGATTCAATACTTATCATAGACTTGCAGCATAGTACAGATATTATCGTAGTTGGGACAATTGATCATGCCTCTTGATTGTATGCCTTCTCTTATTTTCTCCAAATGATCTTGTAGCTCCATTGACTATATTACAATCTCATGCATATAGAGTGGATTAGATATCAAAGGAGAAGTTTTCTAACTCAAACCTATCCATCATCCACGTTGGTTCATAATACTTATGTTGAGCTTCTACCTCCTCCAAATCGTGCAATTTCAAAGATCAACTTAGTTCAACAATATGTTTCTAGTCTTTCAATTTCAACTTTCTAGGATAACTTTATGCCAAGAATTGCACTATTGTTTGTTGAGCCACACATTGTTGATATTATTTGAGAAAAAAACTTAGTGAATTTGTAAATAAGGGGAATAAAATTAAAAAGGTACTAGGTAAAGTGAAATTTATAGAGCAAGTGAAGGTAAGTCATGGGAAAAGAAACATAAATTTCATGAATGATCAAAAAAGAAATTTCCAAATAATTTTTTAAGGATGCTAATAAGAGAGCCCAATATTAGGTGAAAACAAAACTATTTGCATCAAGAAAGAGTGAATACATAAATCCAGAGGTTAACATAGGGTATAAGTAGGTCTTGAATCACAATGAATAATTAATTGCACATGAAATATTTTATTCCATGCTTGGATATTTCAGAAAATGCTTTCTCTAAAAAATTAAATCACTTACTAAAGAAGATGGAAAGGTTGTGACAAATTGTTTTATGAAAATAGGAGATTAACTTAAAAAGAATACATAATTTTATCATCACCTTAATTGAGCATTTTAAGGATGTATATATAAAGGTCAAAGAAGAATTCAAATATTGTTTTTAAGTTAGAGTGGTGAATGGGCATAATGTATCTATTAAAATTTAGGCATGAAGTATGGATTAACTTGCCAAAAATCTAATCTAAATGATTGCTATATTACACAGACATGGAGAATATGGAGATGTGTGCACTTGGAGATATTGCCATATTTTTCAACTATTCTTTTTTTTTACTCGTAATTGGTGTTTCTTATATAACAATAAAAGAAAAAATATCAATGCATGACGTTGATAAAAATGGGTGAAGAAAAAGTACAACACAAAGCTAGGCTATCAACATATACTTCTTAAATTGCCATACCAAGTTACATCAAACATCTCATTGATCCTCTTTGCAGAGAGGATCCCCTCTTGGCCACACATTCCCCCTTCGTGGCAGATCTGAGTAGCATGTGGGGCTTACCAGGAGTGGACTTCTTAGTTTTAACCTATGTCCACCCCTATTTAGTATGAGAAGAAACCAATGTATTCTGATATGCTTTCCAAAGGGGGATCTTCCACCTCGTGACACCCATCCTATCTAGATCGAGCTGAGGAGATACATTAGAGCTAAGTCCATCAAATTCTGGAGAGCCTTAGGAGGTGACAAAATGGGCTACATACATGAGGACCTCACATCCCATGGATCCCTTCCGAAGCTCAGAAGTGGTAGCATCCAACATGGCTCGAGGATAAGTGCCGAAATCTGACACTTTAGTATTTTCCGAATCTGCAAAAGATTGGTGTGAGAAAGCCTCTGAGATTATGTTCTTATTTTCCCCAAGCGGCAAAGTAGTCTCATGTGAAGGAGGAAAAGCCCGAGGAGAGTTTGAATCCTTCCCACGATACTTTGAGGTAGCATTTACTATATAATGATAAGGAAGAGTATCTATCCACCATGATTGATACTCAACATTATTTTTGGATCTGGAAAAACTGTTAGCCATATGTCCAATCTCAAAACATATTCTACAATGGAAGGGCAAACCTTCATAGTACGAAGGTTGTGTCCAGCTATGATCATCAATCTTGAAGGTGATCTCCGCAGGGAGATCTCTTGAGGTGTCCAAGTCCATAAGAATGTAGGCAAATCTTGTGTGGGAAATTTGGATGTGTGAGAATCAACAGCCAAAAATTCACCCAATGAATCGCTAATGGCTTCAAAACAGTCCTCAAACCAGAACTACAATGGTAGATTTGAAAGGCAGACCCAGATCGGTTTCACCGAAAAGGATCCATTGACAAGATTGAATGAAGAGTACCAGGGTTTGAGGAGAAGCAGACTTTGCCCCCAACACCACCATTCCTAGAGGATAGTGTCTTGATCTTATTTGCAATCAAACACTATCATAAAAACCCCTTGCGCACAAGGGTAAACTTCCACATTACCTTGAAGCATGGGTTGCCAAGAAGTTGTGATCCAGTTGTGCAAATCTGAGAGTTTTGGCCAAAATTAATGGAATCGACCAATCAATTTGTTGGAGATGAAAAATTTCTCACTATCTTACACCTCCTTCATTAAATGCTCAAAAAAAATTAGATTTGGGGAGGATACAACCCATTTGAGGGGGTTTTCGAGCAGGTCTTGGAGAGAACCTACAGATCTTAAGCCAACCCCTTTCCTATAGGTTGAGCATCCCACACTGTAGATATCGCACCATTGTGTGCACCCCCAGTAGCGACAGCATCCTGAAAAGAGGGGCCCTGCAAAGCCTTTAAGGCGACCTAGTTAGAGGTGTCATCCACAATGGACTTGTTAGCTCCACTGCAGTGAATGGATTTTTCATCATGCAAGGCAGCAAGAATATGCTGTGGCGATGAAGGGGAGATCGAAGTAGAGCTGGAATCCATAGGTTTGGATACAGCGAACTATGAAATGAGGAATGGAAATGTTGTGATGCAGGGGAGACCATTGTCATTTTAGGGCATGAATTATTTTTTCCCCGGATGCATCCATTTCCACTGCCGCTATCAACACCCGTAGTGCCATTGTTATCTAGAGCAATTGCATTGACACAGAGGAGGGCGAGTGAAGGTACAAATTCCTTGTGCACGAGAAGGGACTATAGAGTAGAAGCGCATGGCATCGCTGAAGCTTCCTAATTCAACTATATAAATTTTACTCTATTTTTCATTCATTTGTTGTTATTTTTTAAATAATTGTTGGATTTTGATTCCCCGTACACACTATATTCCTAGGTTTTTTCATAGAAATCCCTAATACATAATTTTTTAAGCCAATTATAGATAAATAGCGAAAGATTACATTTTTTATTTTTTATTTTTAGCAAAAGGAAAATAGTCAATATATATTAATTAATATATAATAGGAGATTACATCTTTTACATGTGTTAAAATATATATTTTTAAAATAACAAATTAGTTTAATAATTTTCCTATATTTTTATTATTTGTAATCTAAGTGAATATGATTAATCATAAGTTTACTGCAATTTAGGCATATATGTTAGATAGGCTAACATTCTCTATGTGTTACATATGAATTTGATTTATTAACTCTACACATGAGATGGTGTTCTATGCAAAGAAATTTAATGTTTTATTATTATATTAGATCTTGCAACTAAGTAGACTATTTTACACACGATGATGAGAATCATTACTTATGATTAAAAAGTTGATTTATCCACCTTGTCAATTTTGAGTCTTTTCTCAAGATAGTTACTAAAAAATTATTAGGTTAAGACTATTATAGATACAATTAAGCATTTATATATAACATAAAAGTTTTATAGATTATTGGGGTTGACCCTGCAGTGTAATGACTAAGTTGCAAGGGCAACAGTTGGGATGTCTAAGGTTCAAATCCCATGGTGGATAGTGGGAATGCCATAGGGAGAGAGCAACAACATTCAATGCATGAGGAGAGGGGGTTGGAAGGTGGGCACTTCTGCGGGGTCAACAAAGGAAGCAACGATGGTGGATATGATGGTGGTGGCAGTGGATATGGTGGTTGTGATAGTGGTGGATATGGTGGTTGCAGTTAGGAATGGAAAGGATGAGGTCCCTCAAATGTGGCCTCACTAGTTCATAGCTCTAGTCAAAAGCGTTATGGGTGTTGCCCGTTAGCAGTGATTTACCGAGCAAAAAAATAGTTTATAGATTAAAGAAAAGATATAAAAATCATTTAAATATATATTTTTTAATTTATTTGTACTGTATAGAAAAAATAAAATACAAATTATCTCTAAAAAGGAAGTTGGTAATGAGCATATCATTTAGGATTTCACAAAGAATCAATTGAAAATATATTAGTAGCATAGATCTAGTGAATCAAGACCTAACTAGATAGACCTTGGAGAGATATTTATTTATTTTCTACAGATGAATAGTGTATTTGGTTTCTTGTAAATATGGTGTGTTATTATAGCCATTGATAAATCTTATGATTTCTTTTCCATATTTTAATATTTGTGGGCATCATGCCTTCCCAAGATTGTGCACACATCTTGTCTTATATTTAGCATGTATACCCATATTGGGGTCATCATTTCCTTATTCTCAATAAAATTACTAAACCTTTATCTGGAGGACACTAGACCTTCCCATATTTGATATTAAATACTTAATTCACTATTAGTGGTAATCTTATGCATTGGTAATTTCTTCTCCAACATACCTTTATCCTACCTACATTACCATTGTGTGCTCATGGTCTTGGACATCACATTGGGTGCGTATACTTATCCTTGTATCCTATATGATCTTGTAGGATATTTTTTTAGTGTTGAGAACCACATCATTATTTTATTATTTTTTCTATATTTAAGGCTAAATTATATCCTATATCTTATTTCTAATCTACATACACTTATTAGGTGTTACCAATCTAGATGTTACACATGGTTGTCACATAATATATATGCATTATTGTTGTTGTTTCACATGATATATTTATTATTACTATTATTTTACATTAATAAATTATTATCTATAGATTACATTTGCTACAAGTATGCTACTAGTGTTGTCATTGATGTCAACAGTATAGAGATTGTTGAAGTTGTTGAAGTGTTACACTATGTTGTCCTCTTTATTATGGTTTGATGTCAAAATCTAGTGTATTCATGTTATGGGTTTAGGATAAGAAGGTGTTGTAGTCTTGTGTTGGTGTTGCTGATGTAGCTAATTCACTTGGTTTCCATGTTCTTTTGCGAAAATTTGAATAAGAGAGTGTGCAGTTTGAAAAACATGTGTTTAATGTTGTGCTCCACATTTCTTCATGGTTGAAGATATGCTTGTAAATTTTGTATATGATGATTAGAGGTTTTCTAAGGTTCTACATATAGAGTTTTAGGTTTTGGATCATGTGGCAATAGAAGTTATGTTTGACAGTGTGTTTGTCTGTATAGAAGGTTATTTGGGAGAAATGAGATTGCTCCACATTTCTCTGCATTGAGGTTTCTTGACTTGCAAATTTTGGAACATGATTATATTGTCTATATTTATCATCCCTTGGAGTTTTTGGTGTTGATTTGCTCCATAAGTTTAGTTCTTATGCTAGAGTTCAGTGGTAGTGTGTCTGGTTCCACAAAATGAATGTGTTCTTAGATTTCAAGTGGTTAGGGTAGTAGTGAATAATATTTTGATGATGATAGAATATTCTAAGATGTTGTGAGGCTGTTGTGAAGTGTTTCTTTGTGGTCCACATATTGTTTTTGGATATCGAGAGGCATGTATGTTGAGTTGCTTGTTAGTGTTAGTGCATGTTTGGACAACTAGGGTACTAGCACTCATTGTAGAGGTTGTTGATTGTTTGTGGAAGCTTTGTGATAAATTTTTGTGTAGATTTAGGTCTTAATTAACCCTTGGCATGGTTTTCCTTCACTTATTTTCACCACGAAAGTGTTTGGTGCCGACCTATTTGGTGTTGCACATTTGAGGTTCATATGTTTCATTAAGACCAACCAAATTGAGATTGTTTAGATTGTGAATCGTATAAATGAAAGATGGAGTTTGTGTTGAGGTGTGTGGAAAGTATGAGAGATATGAATTTGATCAAGTGTGGTGATCTGAGTGTGAGATTAATGCCATGAATCTAGATGTAATGAGAAGAAGGTGTCTATTTTTTAGTGTACTTGAAGTTGTTGGAGGTAGAGAGCCAAAGGTTGTGGATGACATAGAGTTGTAGTGGTGGATTTCCTTTTTTCTCTGAAATAGTGAATCTCTTTGTAAAAGAAAATTATATTCTTCTTTCTTCTAGGTAGTGAGCATAACTATATTTTATTTTATTATTCATATATATATATGAGCTAATCCTCATCATTTTTTTCCCTTGGTTAGGTTTTTCCATGTAAATCTGGTGTTCTCTTATGTATGGTTGTGTTTGCATTATTGTTTCACATGTTTACATTATGCTAATGCTTAATGAGGGTTTAAAGTTTATGAGGGTTTCAAAGTTAATTAGAGATTGAATATTTTAATCTGATTCACCTCCCCTCTTAGTTATCCTATGCATTTAATAATTAGTATCAAAGTTGTAGTTCCTTAGAGAAAGCTTAACTACTTTAGGTAGATTTCGATGATGAACAAGAAGGGTTTCAAAGCTCCTATTTTTAATGGAAAGAATTATGGTTACTAGAAAGCCAAGATGGAATCCTTTGTGGTCTCTCTAGGATTTGGTGTCTATAAATAAATTGAATACTATGCCTATTGTTGGTCTGACAAGCGATGATGAAATCAAGGATTATTAGAAAAATGGTAAAGAAATAAATGCTATATTGAGTGGTATTTTTGGTTCAAAGCTTGGGAAAGTGATAAGCCTCAAAACTACAAAAGATATTTGGAAAAAGTTGTAGAGTATTTATGAAGTAGACGATAGTGTCAAGCAAGTGGAGATTCATAATTACAACTTGCTAAATTTGAAACCCCAAGGATGTATGAAGATGAAGACATTACAACCGACATGCTCAAAGTGGATGCAATTGTTAGTCCCATCAATGGTCTTGCTAGTAAGCTAGAAGAAAGTGAAATTGTGAAAAAGGTATTAAGAACTCTTCCTAAAGCTTATAGTTCTAAAGTTTCTGCACTATTAAGGAAGCTCATAATTTGGATAATTATTCTAGATATTATATGGTTGGTGCTTTAATTTCTTATTAATTAGGAGAGTTTGTTCAATATGATGCAAAGAAACAATTTTTTTTTTTAAGTCTACAAAATAGAGAAGGATGATGAATCAGATCTAGATGATCTTGATGAGCTGGCAGCAAATTTTGTAAGGAGACTATAAAAAGAAATAGAAAATATAGAGGTAAGCTACCCTTTAAATGTTTTAATTATGGAAATATAGGTCATCATGCTTCTAAATGTCCAATCAAAGTTTCAAATGAAAAACATAAGGATCATAAAGGAAAAAATTTCAAGAAGAGTTGTTATGTCAAGGAAATGACAATGGTGTATCTGATGACAAGGAATCAAAATATCCTAGTGATCTGACAATGATGAAGGATTGTTCATGGATCTAAATGTTGGAACTAATACTACTAACTTTAAAATATGTATGAAGGAAAGTGCTCTGAAAATATAGGTCATAACATTGAAGGAACTATGGTGACTTCTTTTCACGCAAGAGAGAAAATGGACTATTGAATAATTCATAGTGGATGCTCAAATCATATGGTAGGTGATAAGAGTATGTTTGTTAAACTTCAAAAGTATGATGGTGTTCTTGTTACATTTGGTGATGATACATCTACTAAGATCTATTTAAAATGTTCAATTAGTTTTCATTCCAAGCATAAAGCAGATGATGTTCTTTATGTCAAGGGTCTTTGGCATAATGGTGTATGAGCACCTACACCCTTAGTACAATATTTGATCTAGTGAAAGTGTAACAAGGTGTTAGTAGTGGAGTCTAGGGGGTGTTAAAGTTGTATTTATGTTAAATAAGGTCTCAAAGACCATTTAATATGTAATTTGGGGGTGTTTAGTGTCTTAGGTGTTAAAATTTTTAAAGTTGCAAACAAAAATGCAAGTGTTGTTAAGCAAGAAATGCAACTCCTAAGGAATATGAAAGGTCTCAAGAATTTGAAAATTAGTTATGTACGTTGGGAAGTTAAGTTTTGGTGTGAAAATATATTTAAATCCTATTCAAGGATCGAAGGAGGACTGATCAAGTTTGTATTGTGATTCTCATTGAAATACAACATTGAATTCTACATTAGAACTATCCTTAGCCTGCATGATGTCCATTCGGGCAAGAAAAACCCTAACCCACTTACTGTTAAAGGTTGTGATGTGTCTAAGCTAGGAAGCCCTTCCCTTAAAACCAATTTTGTTGATGAGATTCCCAAGGCTAAAAACCTTGTCTCATATTCTGAAGATTCCCCTAACTCTGAGACATCTGGTGCTAATAATACCGAGCACTCTGCTGACCCGTCAATGGATAGAATTGCTAGAATTGGATCCCCTGTTACTCCCGACCCTGCTAATACTTGTCTCAACACTACTAGGGATCCCTCTGTGGATGTTTTGAATTTAGATAGAAATAATGCTGATACCCATTTCAAACTCTCAAAGTGGACTTTCAATGAAATTAATGAGCTAAAGATAAAAAAACTAGGCCCTTCAAAGCAAGCTAGAAGAGTTGGGAGCCAAGGTTGTGGCAATTGAAAAAATTGAGGGGAAACAAAGAGATCATGGTTTCAACAAAGATACTCAGTACCAGGCTGGCAAGAACAGAAATATAGAAATTGAGATGGAAAAAATGAAAAATACTATCAAAATTATTGGTGAGCAAAACAATCGTATGGCTAGACACAATGCCATAATCATCAACACTATGACCGAGAAATTGGACAAAGCCCAACAAGGGTCTCTAGTGGTCGATCTGGAGGAAACCAATGAAAGAAACCAAGAGGAGGAGGCTGGCATCTCTAAGAGAACTAGGGCCAATCTAAAGAGGAAGGCTCCCCCCACCCAACAAATGATTCAAACATTTAAGAAGGGTGTTCATGAGATGTAGAATTTGGAGGTAGAGATAGAGTCTGTCCTGAAGACTTTGGGTTAGTCGCGGCTGGTCTTCTGTTGGCTTTTTTGCTTGCTTTTTTTGTTTGACCCTCATGGTATTTTGTGGGTGGCTACTGTTCACTCTGGTTTTTACCTTTTGTGCAATTGGCTATTTTTGGTGGTCTTTTCTATCCTATCTTTTATGTTGTAAACTTTGTGGTTTCAGGTCCTTGTAAAACCCATTTTACCCTTTATCAAAAACATTGAATTCTGCAAATTTCATTTTCTTTTTACACTTTTCCAAATTTGTACGGTCCGTACAGGATCTAACATTTTTTAAAATTCATTGTGAACTATAGGAGCATGTTTTAGATTCCATTTGAAACTAGGTTGAGTGTCTAATATTTGAATTTGTAAGAGATCTCTGTATTTTACAGTGGTTGCTCTATTTTCTTAGTATTTAGTGTTGAAGGTCTCTTGAAATGGTACCCTGATCCATTCCACTCATTGTCCTTATTGTACCTCATGGAATGGGTCCAATACCTTTTAATTTATGTGTTCCCATGTTTGGGGAGGTAGTGGTGTCATGTTGACTGAGATTGGGTGTTACCCTAGGGTAAAATTTGAATGTTTTCCTTATGGAAATGGTTTGTCAATGAAGGGTTTCAAAAAAATAGTGGAAGAAGTGTTTATGTGATGGGTTTCAGAGTTTATGCAGAGTATATACATGGTGTTTGATGCATTAGTTGTGCTTGAGAAGCCCGGGTAGTGTGATTTCTAATAAACCCTAGAAGTTTGTATGGAATTGATGGTTTTATGGTGTAGCAATGAAGAAGACCTGGACCTATGAATAAATAATGTAATTTGGTGTTTTGATACTTGATTGTTGACTATTTGTGGAGATTTGGTGAAAAAAAGTATATAAGAGGTACCTCCTTTGTTAAATTGGGCTAATTCTAGTAGCCTTTTGCAGGGGCAGTTTGTTGTTTCCCCATGTTGGTACAAAGAAACCTATTGAGATCTTTTAGGGAAATGTTGTGGGATCTGTGACAAGTCAAATTCAATGTTTGGTTGGCCATTGTACAAACTTTTCAAAAGGATATCTTTGTTTTGATGGTTTTAAGGGCTAGAAGCCTTAGAGGTGTTTTAAGGGAAGTTGGGTGATTTTGTAATCAAAGGTTGATTTCATTATTTTAGTCAGGTTATTTGGTGTTGAATAGTCAGTTTATCCACTTGTATTGCATCAAGTTGTATCAGAGCTCAGGGACAAAGTCTTTTTGTTGGTGAATTATTTTATTTTTGCAGGCTTGAAGAAGATTGATTGGTGAATATGCCTCTGAAAGGTGTTGGTGCTGCTAGGGAGTTGTAAGATCTAAAAGAGAAGCATCCTAGGCTTCTAGAATCTCATAATATAGTTTTGGAAAGGCTTGTTTCCTTGGAGATAAATAAAAGGAGAGGTGAAAATGAAGACTATGAAGATGTTGAAGAAGAAATAGACCTTGCAAATTAGAGAATGGTGAAAATGCTCAAAGCAGTGAAAGGTGAATCAATAAAGGTAAAATTTGATCTTCCTATTTATGGTGGTAATTTAAATGAAGAAGAATTGCTTGATTGGATAGCTACTATGGATAACCATTTTTAGAGTGAAGATATTTCAGAAGAACAGAAGGTGAAGGTGGAAAAACAAAATTTGAAAGGACATGCTCTTCTATGGTGGGACTATGAGAAACCAGAGAGAAGAAAACAAGGCAAATCAAGGATCACTTCATGGGACAAGATGGCGCAAAAGTTGAAGGGTAAGTTTATTCCAAAGGACTATGAAGTTCAATTGTTTAAAAGGTTGCAAGGTTTGAAAAAAAAAGATCTAGATGTCAAGTCCTACACTGATGAATTTTATAAACTAAGCATAAGGTCAAGAAGGGATGAGGATGAGGTTGTAAAGGTGGCTAGATATCTAGGTGGTTTGAGATTCAATATATAATATGAACTTGTTGTTGCTAAGCCAAAATTTGTTGAGGAATTTTTCCAATTAGCAATTAGGGTGGAGGAAAAACTTAAAAGAAGGAAAGAGAAATAAGTGAGAGGAAGAAGTGATACTAGTACAAGAGGGAGAGGAACAATCCCTTCACTAAACCAACCATTGGAAGAACAAGGAGAAAATAAAGGTAAAGAGCAAGGTGTTGATACTAGAGGTGGTTTTAGGTGTAGAGGAAGGTTTAGTGCTGGTCAAAGTTCTAATGATTTTGCAGGGATATGTTATACATGCAATGAATATGGTCATCCATCTTGGAAATTTCTTGAAAGGATTGGTAGTTCATCAAGTGACGAGAAAATGATTGATAGGAGATCACAATTGATTCAAGAAGAGGAGTGTGAAATAAATCATTCTAAAAGTTTGAGAGCTACTCCTGAAATAGGGGAGATGTTGATGATGAGGAAGACATTGTTGAAGGCAACCAAAGAGGTAGAACCTTTGTAAAGAAAGATCCTCTTAAAAGCTACATGCAAGTGCAAAAATAAGGTATGCAAGAATGTAATTGATTCTGGATCAACTGAAAACATGGTGTCTACTGAGATGGTGAATAAGTTAAATTTGAAAAAAAATACCTCATGAATTGTCTTATAAAGTTTCATGGTTAAGTGATAGACAATCTTTGTTGGTGAATGAAAAGGTTGTTGTAGATTTCCATATTAGAGGTTACAAGGATAGTGTAGTTTGTGATATCCTTCCCATGGATTGTTGTCACCTACTCTTAGGTAGACCCTGGTAATATGATAGGCATGTCATCTACGATGGTAGAGAGAATACATACACTATTGTGAAGGATGGATTTTCTTTTGTTTTAACTCCACTTGTGGAAGATGTTAAAGGTAAAGAAAAGCTAATCATGTGTGGAGGAAAAGAACCAATAAGTGTTTTGAAGGAAGACAAGAAAATAATGTTGCAATTAGTCATAGGCCTGAGAATACAGGGATAATAGTTCTAAAGGTTGATACAGGGGTAAACAAGGTGTTGATAGGGAAACTTAAGAATTTCTTGGTGGGGACCATTGAGTGTCCTATAGTTGAAAATAAGGGTGCGAAACAAATAGGATTTGTAGGTACAGTGAATGGTAAGACTGTTAGAACTATGATAAAATATTCTAAAGGGATAGTAAAGAAATAACTGATTATAGAGGTGAAAGGACAGGGTGTTCAAGAACTTAGGGGTAGATGTAAGCATGAGGATGAAACCAAGGTGAAGTCAATTCTATGGAATACTAATAATTATTTTCTCGCAAGTTTTAATACAAGGACAACATCAGGGCTGATGATGGACATAAAGAGTTATTCAAATGCAAATGCAGTCAAAAGTACAAGGAAGTTTGAGCACAATGGATGGAATAGTGCAAGGAGATTGTGGATCAAAGGAAAATGTATGAAGGTTGGAGGAATTGGTACCAACCCCAACTCATGTGGCATGAGTTTTTTCTAGTGGGGTTGTATGGTGTAGGAGCACCTACACCCTTAGTGCAATATTTGATCTAGTGAAAGTGTAACAAGGTGTTAGTAGTGAATTCTAGGGGGTGTTAAAGTTTATTTATGTTAAATAAGGTCTCAAAGACCATTTAATATATAATTGGTGGGTGTTTAGTGTCTTAGGTGTTAAAATGTTTAAAGTTGCAAACATAAATGCAAGTGTTGTTAAGCAAGAAATGCAACTCCTAAGGAATATGAAAGGTCTCAAGAATTTGAAAAGTAGTTATGTACATTAGGTAGTTAAGTTTTGGTGGGAAAATGTATCTAAAGCCTCTTCAAGGCTCGAAAGAGGACTAATCAAGTTTGTATTGTGATTCCCATTGAAATACAACATTGAATTCTATAAATTTTACTATCTTTTTACACTTTTCTAGATGTGTATGATCCGTACATGCTCTACCATGTTTTGAAATTCATTGTGAACTATAGGAACATGTTTTAGTTTACATTTGAAACTAGGTTGAGTTCCCAATATTTGACTTTGTGAGAGATCTCTATATTTTACTGTGACTAGTTAATTTTCTTTGTATTTAGTGTTGAAAGTCTCTTGAAATGGCACCCTAAACCATTCCACTCACTGCCCTTATTGTACCTCATGGAATGGGTCCAATACCTTTTAATTTATGTGTTCCCATGTTTGGGGAGGCAATGGAGTCATGTTAATTGAGATTGGGTGTTACCCTAGGGTAAAATTTGAATGTTTTCGTTATGGAAATGGTGTGTCAATTAAGGATTTCAACAAAATAGTGGAAGAAGTGTTTATGTGATGGGTTTCAGAGTTTATACAAAGTATATACATGGTGCTTGATGCATTAGTTGTGCCTAAGAAGCCCAGGTAGTGTGATTTCTAATAAACCCTAGAAGTTTGTATGGAATTGATGGTTTTATGGTGTAGTGATGAAGAAGCCCTAGACCTATGAATAAATAATGGAATTTGGTGTTTTGATACCTGATTGTTGACTATTTGTGGAGATTTGGTGAAAAAAAAATATACAAGAGGTACCTCCTTTGTTAAATTAGGCTAATTCTAGTAGCCATTTGCAAGGGCAGTTTGTTGTTTGTCCATGTTGGTACAAAGAAACCTATTGGTATCTTCTAGGGAAATTTTTTGGGATCCATGAAAAGTCAAATTTGATGTTGGGTTGGCCATTGTATGGCCTTTTCAAAAGGACATCTCCATTTTGATGGTTTTTAGGGCTAGAAGCCTTAGAGGTGTTTTAAGGTAAGTTGGGTGATTTTGTAATCAAAGGTTGATTTCATTGTTTGAGTCAAGTTATTTTGTGTTGAATAGTGAGTTTCTCCACCTTTATTTCATCACATAATCTTCTCAATGTAGGATGGATGTGTAGTAGAGGATACAATTTGATGTTTTAGGATGATAGTTGTGAAATCAGAAAAGGAAGATCCAAAGCTTTGGTTGTTGTAGGGACAAGAACAAAAGGTAATGTTTATCAACTCAAAGATAGTGGTGCTAAGTAATTTATGTCTTGAAATAAAGGAAAATAGGTGTGTGATGATTGATTTCACCACAATAACCTATTTCCCTAATTTCTTTCAATATGTAAGCTATGAAATACAAATGGAGAACACTAATCAAATCTAATAGAAACAACAATCAAAAGGTAGATATGGAAAGGGGAAAAGGATGTGTAAATTTCACAAAAATTCACCTTTTGAATCTCACTAAGGACTCATTTTCCCTATGGTGAATGGGCTCTGACTAGGCTTCCTAAAATATATGCTTTGGGTTCCCTTTTGTCATTTTTGCACTCCCAGATTCTCGATGTTCACTATCAGATAGCTAGAAATGACTTATGTAGAGGAGTCTCCATGCTATGATGAAATTTCTTGCAACTTTTACTACTTTGCAATTTTTTTTCATCAAGAGGTCTTCCACCTAAAATCTACAATCACTCATCAAGAGAGATAAATATTTTTTTGTTAGGTGAATGGGGGTTTGCCTTGGTCAAATCCCATTTTGGTAGTTTAACATTCAAATGAAATGCAACATGAAAGAAGGAATGATGAATGAACAAATGTAATGTTGCAACTTACCAAACCCTATTTGAACCTTGGATTGTAAATCTAAAACTAGCATGAATTGGATTCAATGGATGTAGATCTTGATCATGAAACTTGATTAGAAATAATATCTTTGATATGCTTGAATAAATCTACCCTTGAATTCCTTGAAAATGCTCTAGTAATGCTCTTGTGAAAGTACTCTTAGCTTGTTTGAAATATTCTAGGTGAAACACAGTGAAATAATCTCATATTTATACATATCTTAAGATTAATTCCCAAAACTCAAATATCACAAGCCGACATCTGAATATACATTTGAAATCATTGAAAAACCACCAATAATATAATTTGAATTTAGGTCCTAGGTGTAAGTGAGGACCCATTAATCCTATGGTGAATGGGTCCTAGGCCACTTTCCTAGGAAACACATTGCTCAATGTTACAACTTATACTATGGCATTTATGAATGTTGGATTTTATCCCTCAAAATTTTCAATTAATTAGGCTTGGATTTGAATTAACAGGTCCAATTAAGGAAAATTAACCTTAACTAATTAATGAAGACCTAGATTAGTGCGAAAGTGTAAAGATACACCTTACAATACCAAAAAAAGGCACAATTGAGTCCATTTTAATTAAAAGGGCCATAAAATTAATGTGAATATGTAAAATACATATTACAACACTAAATTAAGGACTCATTAAGGTCATTTATTTATTATTATTCATTTCCAAATTAAGTGTGAAAAAGGGATACTTTTTCTACACTACATGCCTCAAATCAATGAAAGTTGGCTATGACATAGAAGGATGGGTCATATCAATTTTGATAGGCTAGCAAAGATCAATTCTACTAATGTTGTGAGAGATCTGCTAAGAATTACAAATCGTATAAATGCAATCTATAAAGAATGTCAGTTTAGAAAGAAAACAAAAAATAGATTCATGACTAAAGAATATTCTACCACAGGACCTTTGGAGTTGGTAAATAGAGACCGATGTAAACCTACCTAAATAATAAGCTCTCATGGTGACAAGTATTTTATGTTATTAAGTGATGATTATTCTAGAATAACTTGGGTGACATTTCTCAAAGAAAAATATGAAGCTCTAGATAAGTTTAAAGCATTTAAATCTATGGTTGATAATGAAATGAATTTGAAAATTAAGTACTTGAGGTTTCATAAAGGTGGTGAGTTCACCTCCAACGATTTTAATATTTTTTGTGAAGATTGTGAGATTAAGAGGCATTTGTCAGATCCTAGAACTCCTTAGCAAAATGGAGTTGTTGAGAGAAACAATAGGACAGTTCAAGAGGTAGCTAGAACAATGATGAAAGAAGAAAATCTACCAGATGTTTATTGTAGAGAAGCAATCCATAATGCAATCTACATTCTTAATAGAGGTCAAGCAAGAGGGAATAGTTCAAAGACTCCCTATGATTTATGGTATGGAAAACCTCCTACTATGAATTTATTTAGATTATTTTGAAGTAAATACTATATCAAAAGAGATGAAGAAAACTTAGGAAATTTTGATGCAAGATCTGATGAAGGAATCTTCCTTTGATACTCTATAAGAAGAAAATATTATTACCAGTGCTACAATAAAGGATTGAAAAATATTTTTGAAATTGCAAGTGTCAAAGTAGATGAAGAACCACATCAAAGTTTGGTATTGATATAAGGATATGAATATGATGATTTTCTTTGCAATGAAGAAGAAAATGTTGAAGAAACGGAAAAAGAGATGCAAATTGGAGATGGAGAAGCTTCAAAAAAGATCCCTAAGACTCCTAAGTATGTGCCAAAGAATCATTCTGAAGATCAAATCATTAGAGACAAGAGTAAAGGTGTGTTGAAAAGAAGAAGAGCTACTATGATAGAGGAACATGTAAAATTTTATTTAATTTTAGAGGTAGAACCTAAAACTGTGTCTGAGGCATGAAAAATGAGAATTGGCATACTTGGGAATCGGTCCCAAGACCAAAAAATAAGAATGTGATAGGAACTAAGTTGGTTTTTAGGAACAAGTTGAATGAGGATGGGAAAGTTGTCAGAAATAAGGCTAGAATTGTGTGTAAGGGCTACTCACAAGTAGAAGGAATAGATTTTGAAGAGACTTTTACTCCAGTGGTAAGGATGGAAGCCATTAGAATGTTTTTGGATTTTGTAGCACATAAATACTTCAAGGTATATCAAATGGATGTGATGTATGTATTCTTGAATGGTCAGTTAGAAGAAGAGGTGTATATGACAAAAAAGTGGTTAACAAATTTTAAATCCAAATTTAATGAAACAAAAAGGGTTTATTGAGGAAATTTTCAGCTTTCCACCAAGATAATATATTCCTTTTTAAAAATTTAATAGGTTATTATTATTTATTTTTTGGATGCATTATGACTAATGTCCTCATTGATAGGCTGATTGTAAATATTTATATAACTCTCAAATGATTTCACATTTTTTGAATTTGAAAGATGCAAAAAATTACATGCTTCCCATACTATAGGATAAAATTAAAAAATGAATTTCACAAATTTTTGACTAAGTTATTGTGGTTAGACAAACAATTTTTAATATTTTAAAAAAGTTCTAAAAAAATCATAACTAATTATTTACTTGAAAACAAATTACAAAAAAGAGTGGCACATTCAAGATGTTTCCTCTACTTATATTGAAAGCTTTTTTTCTTTTTTAAATACTTTTTTCTTGTACTTAGGTTGGTAAGACATACACCTATTTTATTTTTTCTTGAAAATTTAGTACTACTACATTGAAATTTCAAAATTTCACCAATTTTTTTTCTTTTTTTCCAAAAAAGGACTAGTATCTTAGAAACTACATTCAATTTCCTACAAACTTTGTTCTTACATATTTTTCAAATTATTTTAATAATCGATTCATTTTTTTATGTCAAGTTTCCTAACCCTATTTTTTTTAGCATTCATTTCCAATTAAGGGCCTAGTTTGGACCCCCATGATCTTGCACTAACCTTTTAGTGAAGAAGAAAAAGGTGAAGATAAATGAAAAGGGATGGTAGCTTAAAAGGAAGAAGCTCCAAAAAAGATCCCTAAGACTCCTAAGTATATGCAGAAGAATCATTCTAAAGATCAAATCATTGGAGATAAGAGCAAAGGTGTATTCACAAGAAGAAGAGCTCTAAGTATGAAAAATGAGCAGGTTTAAACTTTTGTTTACTTTTGGAGGTAGAACCTAAAACTATAACTAAGGCATGCAAAAATGAGAATTGGATTAAATCTATGAAAGAAGAGTTGGAATAGATTGAGAAGAATAAAATTTGGGAATTAGTCCCAAGATTCGATATCATGCATGTAGTTTGTCTTATGGAAAGATCTCAAGAAGATCATTGACAGTCACATGCTGTAGCAGTTAAGAGGATATTGAGATACTTAAAAGGCACTCCAAATTTTGGTTTATGGTATCTTAGAGATACAAATTTCTCCTTGAGTGCATATATAGATGTAGATTGGTTAGGCTATACAGATGGAAGAAGTATAAATGGAGGTGCTTTCTTTCTTGGAAGTGGGTTGGTTTCTTGGTTGAGTAAGAAGCAAGATTCAACATCATTATCTACTATGGAGGTAGAATATATTGCAACAACATGTTAAATTATACACAAGTGTTGTGGATGAAGAAAAAATTGAAAGATATCAAAGTACCATACGCTTAATCTATTTATATCTTATGTGTTAATACAAGTGCTATGAATATTTCAAAGAACTCGGTAATGTATTCAAGAACAAAGCATGTATTTATTTGATATCACTCTCTAAGAGAGAAAGTTGCAAAGAATGGGGTGAAGTTGGAGTATGCACCTATAAAGGATCAAGTTGCAGATATTTTTACAAAGGTTGTTCCTAAATTTACATTTGAGTATCTTCAAAAAAATTTAGGGGTTACATCCCCTCCTTCTTTCAACTAGATTCATAAGTCAATGCATCTATTTGGGAAGCATTTCAAGATACATTATTGGTCCTGGATTGATGTTGAAAGCAACCTCTTAGGGGTAGTAGGTAGTAGTGTTTTCGATGATGTAGTCTAGTGGAACATACCTTATGTCCCTAGAACAACAAAAAAAGTATGTATTTCCCTTGCTTGATTTGGGAATAATTAATGATAAATTGAACTTAAAGTCACCTTGGTCTAGTGTTGTGATGATTTTTACATAACCACATTAGGTCTTGGGCCCTTCTAAGCTAAATAAACTTAACTTTGCCCCAATTTAATGTTGTAAAGAGTATTTATTGAAACCTTCACATTATATTTAGGATACTTGTAAACTAAGGTGGACCTAATCTATTTTTGTAATGTGTTTTACACATTTACATGGGATTTAGGGCCCTTCTAAGCTAAATAGACCCAATTTTTCCTTAATTCAATGTTGTAAAATGTATGTATTTACACTTTCACATTGGATTTTGGGATCCCTTTCATTTATAACCTTTATATCATCATTAATAGGCCCTATGACCCCATATTATTCATCCCAAGGCATATTTTAATTAAAAACCTGACAATATCAGCATATAAGCTTAATTTCGTGACTCCTCGACATTTTAGGGCTAAAAATAGTCCCTATGGGACCCATTCACCATCTTGGGAGAATAAGTCCCATCCAGGTGGGACTTATTCACCCAAGAAGGTGAATGAGTCCCATTTGGCCTATTTTTGAGGTTATAAGCAGGAAAAGTGGTTTTTAATTCAAATTTCTTCCATGTCGGCCTTGGGGATCAAATTAAAAATCATATGAGTGCATTTCCTAAATAAACAGGCTTTCAAATCCTCATTTTAGATAAGTAACATAATCGTACATGATATCAATTCAAGCAAGTAAGAGTTAAGCATTCCAAGATCATCAAGAGAGCATTCAAAATCAATTCTAAGGCATTCAAGGGAAAGATTTTTCATGAATTGTTGCAAAAATTCAAGATCCATCATCATGTCAAGCATATCAAGCATCAAACATGTTATTTCAAGCTAGTGTTGTGATTCATCATTGAAGATCGAAGATTAAGCATTGTTCTATTCCTATTGTCAAAGATCAATATCTACATCCTTCATGGCCATTTCATGTTGAGCTACAAATTTACAAGACATCATTTAAAAGGAATCATTAAAGGTATCATTGTTCATGTTTCATATCCTATGTTTCATGTTTCATGTTCTTGTTTCATTTTTTCACCATTTGGTTTAATTACCAAAAAGGGGTTTGACCAAGGCAAGTTCCTATTCCCTAATAATCAATATTTTCTCTGTTTCTTTGTGTGACTATAGATCTAGGTGCTTTGAAGACTTAAAGATCATTGAATATTAGGTTACAAGATTTTTGTATTTGTTTCCCCATTTTCAAGGTTATAATCTTCACTAAAAGGTCATCTACAGCCCCGAAAGCAGAGTTTCAGATCTAGGAACCTAGAGGATCAGATTGAGCAGACTGAGAAGAGGAGATTCATAATTTGAATTTCCAAAAAATCCAAATTGGACTCATTTTCCACAAGTTGTGAATGAGTCCCACTGTAGGTGTTTTTCAGAGATCTTTGCATATTTGGATACACATTTTCTTGAAACCTACTCTGGTGCAAAAATCCAAAACTTGGACTGATTCACCCAGAATGGAAAATGAGTCTTGGTAGGTCAAAATTTTAAGACTTGAAAAATGTCCAATTTCCATTCAAGTCTCTACAAGTTTCAAAGTGCACATTGATTATCTTACTACTCTTTTGTATGCTTTTATTAGCATTTTTAGGTCATCTTGTGGGTTATTGCATTGCATTAGGGTTTTGCATTACATCTTGCATTTCATTGTATTTTCCAAGTTTAGGCTTGGTGGTGAACCCCTCATTAGATCATATATAGTTCCTAGGATAGACTTATTGTATTGAGATCTCTAGGGTTATCCTTGAGTGGAATATCTTTGAAACTGGGTGTGATAGCACTTGATCAATGTATCCCCCATTTTCTTTGGTTCAATTTTGGTGAACCTACATTTAGAACATCATAAATTCTAATTTGGATTTCATCATCCTAGTATTAGCTTGCATTAACATTGCATTAGAGTTTGCATTAGTCAATTGACATTCTAGGGTTTCAAATTTTTAGATTAGTGAAAGTGCATATAGGTTTTAGTTTTGCATCTCAAATCATTGAAAAACATATAAAAAATGAATTTTCATTTATTATTCAGGTCATATAACATAAAAAGCATAAAAATCAATTGAAAATTTCTAAATTTTTTGAAAAAAAACCTATTGGGACTGATTTGCCACCTTGGGCGAATCATTCCCAATCTATATTTCAAAAATACATTTAACAACTTTAAAAACCTCATTTTTGTGCTTCCTAAGCCTCCTGGTAACATATACTATAAGTATGGAAAGTTTCAGTAACATCTCTTTTATGCATCTAGGTCAAAAGCATCAATTTAGGGTAGTGATTTTTTAAATCATTTCAATAGCAAGCAACATTATATCTGAAAATTCTTAGATTTTTTAAGCTTTGCATAATATGGATAAAATTACCTTTCACTTTTTCATATACAATGTTTACATTCATAAAAAATTGCATAAGTTTGATAAAAGTGCTTTTCATTTTTGGATATACATTGTTTTCATTCTTAAAATTTTGCAAACATTGGATAGAAGTACTTTTCATCTTTGGATATGTACTGTTTAGATTATTAAAACATTGCATGAGATGTTTAGAAGTGATTTTCATTCTAGGTCAAACAATGTTAGTGTCTTACATATCTAGGCATGCTAAGAAAAAGTTCATATCCCCTCCCTATAAGAGTGTTTTAGTGAAAGAGAATACAACATTAGACATTCCTAACGATCATATTCGTTCTTCTCCTAATATCTCTCCTATTGATGAAGAATATATTTTGGTGATAAAAGAACCAATCAGTGAGAGTTTTAGAATCCTTGTTGTTTCTCTCCTTCTACCTCTCTTATTAGGAAAGACCTTGATGATCAAGAAGAAAAAAACACAAGTAATCATGATGACAACATAATACAAGAAGAAATCATTGAAACTTCAACTAGTCTACATTCATCTCCCAACATCTTCCCCTCTTGTGATAATGTTTTAGAGGATGAAATTGAATGTGAGCAAAATACATTGGTGTTGGATGATAAAATTTTTAAGATCCATGACAACCCTCTTTATGTTTCCTCTCCTATTTTGGAGGACATTATGGGACAAAGGAGTGAAAGTTTATATGATCATGACAATCACATTTTTCTTCTCCAAGTATCTCTCCTAATTGTGATGACAATACTTTGATATTAGAAGATCTAATCGATGAAAAACATGGGAATCTTAATTTCCTCTCTTCCTATAGAGAAAACATTATTGAACAAGAGAATGCCATCATTGATAAACAAGAAAATTGAACCATCAATCACTCACCTACTTGAGATGAATTAATTTTGGAAGAACCAATCCTTTAATGTCAAGAACATTTATTTTTTCGTTCTCCTAAAAAATATCCTCCTAGGGAGGATATCATGATAGAAGAAAATGACAACATTTTACCTTTCTCAGGTGATGATAAAAAGGTGATTCTAGATTGTTCTTTATTATAAATGCACATCTAACCAAGACCACTAAGGTTATGAATGTGAAAGTGTACATTAGATACCCCTTGATTAATGAACCTCGTGCATACCCCATGGGACATCCTCTAAATCTTCTAATTCTTTACCCACCTTCACACAAACAACAAACTAAAAACAAACCCAAATTTATCCTTTACTCACCTAAGAATAATGTGTCATAGTAGCTGAGTCATAATACCATTGCTCATACATATAACACTAGGAATAGTCCACAACCAAGAAAAACACCTTCAACATCCCTCCTAGTGCCTAATCCTATCTTACCTAGTCCCCCTTGTTTTCCTGCACAAAGTGGAAAAGACTATGATATTGTTGAATAACATGATTCAAAATGCATTGCAACAAGTTCCTATCCCTTATAATTCGCCACTAAATGGCACAGTAGACATGATCCAAGAAATAAATGCATTTATTATTTTCCACCAAAGTGAACTCCCCCATTTGGAAGTGCAAAAAAAATGATTCTCTTATAATAATAGCTCAATACAATAGAATAGGGATAAAGTAAAACCTTTTTGAAAATGGCTCTACCCTTAATGTGTGTAGTGTAAACCTTTTGGATAGGTTTAAGGTGGATAAATAAAAAATTTAACCCAATTCTTTATCAATCAAGGGATTTGACAATATAGGAAAACAATCGCTTGGTGTGATCACTTTGCCTATTATATCTATGAAGGCCACATTAGAAACATTGATCCATGTTATGCCTCATGATCTTTCATATAATATTATTTTATGTAGACTTTGGATTAATGCAATGAATGGGATGCCTTCTACTCTTCATTGTAAAATGAAATACATCTACAACAACAAAGTATACACAATCGAAGCTGACCTTGATGCAAATAGTTGTTGAACATTGAGAAAAAAAATTAAAATCCTTTGAAAAAATTAACACCAACTACACAAGTGGGACCCATGCAACAAAAATACAAAGAAAAACATACTCAGAAAATCATGAAGCTACTATTAGAAGATCATTGGGGTTCCTTAGATTTCACACCAACATTCATGGGAGAATACAAGATCATATAGGGAACAAAAAATATGGTAATGTCAACACAAAATTAAAAAGACCCTTCGACAACATGCACCTCAAACACTTCAAAATAATAGACAAGGGTAAGTGCACCAAGATGGTTCCCAAAAAGGGGGCTTAAGTGGCCAATTTTTTTCTGAAATTAGGAAATGTTGACCTTGGACGTGAAATTAAGGATAGTTACACTCAAAATTTTGAGATGGAACACAAATGAGGATCAAAGTGCTCTGAGTCTACTTTCTAAACTACTAATTTATTTTGAAAATGGTTGAGATTAAGGGGTTCAAAAGAGGGATGTACAAAAATTGGTGTTGTTTTTGTCAGAAAAACATAACATAACAACTCTTGTATGACCTGAGCACGGTGAACTTTTTTGTAGTATTTTTAAAATCACTATGGTCAAAAGTTAGCTAATAGCATCTACTTGGTTCATAATTTTTTTGATAATTTTTTAATGAATATTTGATTTTTTACTAATTTTGTAACTCGGCACTTCCTAAAAAGTAGAATTTTGGCCGTGGTCCCCCTACAAATTTTTGAAAATAATTGACTTTTTTTTTCTTTTTTTTAAAAAACTTGTAGAATGGAGTCTACTTTCTAAAAATGTAATTTATTTGAAATTTTGATGAACGGTTAATTTATAGCAAAAAAAACACTAAACACTGCTTTTTGGAAAAAAAAAACATACAAACAAAATAAATTATGGATGAAAGGCTTAACATTGTCAAAAAGTGAAAAAAATTACATCGTTGGATAGCTAAGAGAGAACCTAACATTACCCATGTTTTCGATTTTGTGAATATTGAACTAGATGCAATCTTGATGGTGAGCACAGACCCGATTATGTGAAAAATTGTAGAATTTGCAAAAACACATCTCTGGCCTTGTTGGGAATCCCTCCAAACCTTTGGGTTGGTATTCCAAGGAAAATAATTTCACTTTTTTTGATGTTTTTAACATGAAATAATGCGTGTGCATTATAACGTACTCACGTTATAACGCGAGAGTGTTTAAAAAAAAAAAATCATAAGTGGCTAGAAAATTGGTACCCAACTTCATGCACTCACCCACAACATATACAAAAAACTTTAATGAAACTAATTATCAACAACCACTGAATCCTAAAGAAATGAAAAAACATTATGGAAGAGGTTATGAGGTTATGAAACAACTTGGATATAGTGGAAAAGGATGTGATGCTAATGAACAAGGTATATGTGTTCCTACAGAGCCTAACACACAAGAAAAAACTCATGGTCTTGGTTATTGTCCTTTCATAGAAATAAACCCATCAAGCAATCCTTCACTTAATATCAACACTATCACAAAAGATTCCTCTAAACCAACTTTAACATTGGTAGATCCTGAACTAATCGACACTAGTGGTCTTGATTGTTTCCCTTTGCAAGAAATGAAACAAACAAAGAAATCTTCACATAATGTCAATGTTATCATGAAATACACTAATGATTTTAATTCATTAGATTTTACACCCTCTAGTAAATGAGAGAACAAAATCTAGCAATCTAAAGAGTCTTGTGTAAGTATGACACCTAATACTAAGAAAGGATCTTTGTTGCAAAATAAAGGAGCATCTTCTACCATTGATCAAGAGGAAATCTTTTTGAGACTCCTCCAAGATTGTTTGATATTCCTTCCTCCGAGAAGATGAAAGAAATTATATTACAAGAGTTCATTTTGCGCATATCATAGAGTTAATGGTCATGCTACTAATGAATGCAAGGCTTTAAGTAACAAAATTCAACATCATAAGGAATGTGGTGCTCTTCCTTGTGTTGAAGCACCTAGTTCCTCTAATTGGTACTTATTTTCATCCTTTTTAGCTCATCCTTGTCTTGCACTAAGTGGGGGCAAGGGGTTAGGAAGCATTTTCCTCATATGTCACTTGTTGTTGTCCCTTTTGTCTATTTGATCACATTTCATGTACATATTAGAGAAATCTTGGGATGTGGATGACATGCCTTCAGTTGACTCACATGTGACATACTTATTCATGATGTAGTTTGATTTGAAAACATATGACCTGGCATAGAGCTTTTTGAATAATCTCCCATGTCTTCTTCTACTTTAAAGAAATTTCTCACAATAATTATATTAGAAACCACTTTAAAGTGGGGGCATACATCGACACTCATGTTTCATTGTGTGTTTTTCTTTCTTCTTGTGATGCATTCTTTTCCTAGTGGTATCATTTGGCTTGATTTCCTCCAAGACTATGATATTTCTTTGACTTGTCCTCTCTTGGAGACACTAGGAATGATGTTCCCAAAGAAGAGACCTTACGTGAACTAAGAAAAATCCCTTTAAAAATTTCTTACACTATTCCATATTTACAACATTTGTTATATAGCCACCTTGCAGATCACATCTTCCATGCCTATGGAGCCATCATGTTTAGTCATGAGCTCCAAGAATATGAATTTTTGCTTGTTTCATGAAGCTTGAAGTTCATTTTTGTGTGGCACCTTACCAAAGTTATTAGGAGGTATAACTTTTGGTATGGTTTGAGTGGGAAGCCCAAATAAGGGATGAATTTCCCCATAGCCACTCGCCTGAGTGTGTGAGTACATACTAGCTCCATGAGTGTATGTTTCTCACCTCTTTGGAATTCTCACCCAATAGACAGCCAGGAGTTCTATTACGTTAGAGTGAGTGTATATTTTTGGAAACATAGCTTATATTTGATATACATCATGTTGGATAAATGGTTGAAGCTTGATCCACCTCATTTTTATTTTAACTTGATTTTCTTTCTCTTTATTTATTGACATTACATGTTTTTGTATCTTGTTTTGATCCATATCTTCCACCTTGTGTATGTCCTTTTGTGCTTATGTTGGTTTGACATAAGATCTTGGATCTTGAGGGCTTGATCGCCTCCATGATCTTTCTTATCCTAGACCATCTGCATCAGTACACTTGGACCCCTCTTGAATGTTTACTTTAGTGTGAGTTTGAAACAAGTTCATCCTCTCACTAAAGTGGAGGCTAGATGGAACAACAGAAAAAGTACACCTTTTTTTTGCTTTATTTGGGAATAATTAATAATAAATTAAACTTAAAGTCACCTTGGTCTAGTGTTGTGATGTTTTTACACATCTACATTAGGTCTTGGGCCCTCTTAAGATAAATAAACATAACTTTTCAGTAATTTAATGTTGTAAACTATATTTATTGACACCTTCACATTAAATTTAGGAGTCTTGTAAACTAAGGTGGACCTAATCTAGTGTTGTAATGTGTTTTACAAATTCACATGGGATTTAGGGCCCTTCTAAGCTAAATATGTTTGAAATAGGATTCCATTTAATTGCAATCCTAAACATATTTCATGTATCTCCTAAGTCCTTGGAAAGTGTTCCCCAACACTAGGATTAGAAATAGATTAAATTTGAATGAAATGAACATGTAAATTGAAATTTGTAATTAATTCTAAATCATAGGAACATGTGGGGACACCCAAGAAGAGCTCCTACAAAATAAGAGCACATGGGGCACCCACATGGAAGGTGGAACCCACCTTGAGTTCAGTTAACTATTTGGAGAAAAGATAACGCTTTAGTAATACACTAAAGAACCTAGAAGTTGGGAATTGACATTTACATGAGTGGAGTTCAGTTGAGTATTAGTTCAGTTCAGTTCACTTCACTTCGGTTATGGTTCAGTTATCTTCAATTGCATGTGGTTAGTTTGAGTTACATGTTAGTTGACTTCAGTTGACTTCAGTTGCATGCTAATGACTTGAGTTTCATGACAAATAATAGGTGATACATTTAGTTAAGTGGGGATGATCAATCATGCATCATGTTTGCATGAATTGATTGAGAGATATGAATTTCAATTAACAAAGATTGACTTGGACCCACCTTGGGCACCCAAGTTGGCATCATGGAGTTAACAACTTTTGCATGAGAATATATTTACAAGGTTGAGTTAAGTGGGCCCATTCTTGGGCACCAACTTTGAGGAGAAGCTTAGAATATATTTTCTTGACCAATGATCAGTTAGGAGTTTAGTTTGGGGTACCTAAATTGAGGAGATATTAGATTGGACTTCTTGCTACACATTGAAACTCTACTTGCAAAGAATAGGCATAGGTTTTTGAGAGGAAGCTTTGTTCTTTGTAATTGAAAATTCTTTGGAGTTTTCAATTCTCATTATTGTCTATTAATTGTATCAAGTTGAAGAGAGTTAAATTATCAAAGTTTATTACAGGTTGTGAAGCAGAATTTTTGAAGGAAAAAGATGTATCTCAAGCAAGGATTGATACATAATTATTGTAATCTAATTCTAAGGTTAAATAATACAAGCACTATTGATTCTGGTGGTGGGGTTTTTTCCTAAAAGGGTTTCTCCGTATATATGATATGTCACTTTTGTCTTCTTGTCTCATTCTTCTACAATCTTCTGTCTACTTCTATAGTTGGTAATAATTGATCTAAACAAATAATAATACACAAAGAATTTTTAACAAAGAACACTTACTTACATCTACTTGATCTCATAGTTTTACAAGTTTTAAGCTACATAATTACCTGCATTTTCATGATTTGGTATCAGAGCTAACAGTTGGGTAGAGTTTGGGACACATTTCTCTTAAAATTTTGAAGGTTTTTTGGATGAAGTGGGGAATTTTACTATTGTGTTATTGTTGATGTTATAAAAGAAGTGTGTTACAATGAGTTCTAGTTCTTGTTTAGATATTGAAAGATTCAATGGATGTTGTTATGAGATGTGGAAACTAAAAATGGAGGATCTCCTTGAAGAGAGAGATCAATAGTTAGTTGTTTGTAATGAGGCAAAGTCACCTAAAATGATGTTAGATGACGATTAGGCTAGGATTGATAAGAAGGAAAGAGGAAACATTAGATTATTTCTTGTTAATATAGTTCTCTTGAATTTTTTAGATGAAACTACTGGATATAAACTGTGGAAGAGGATAGGTGATATCTATCAAACCAAAAGTATTACTAATAAGTTGTAATGAAAAGATAGTTGTATTATTTAAAGATGAAAGATGGTGATTATGTTGTACATCATTTAAATTATTTTCATTTGATTCTAAGTTAGTTAAGATCTATAGATGTAAAGCTAGAAGATGAAGATAAATTATGCATTTTGTTACTTTGTTCTTTACCAATTTAATATTGGGAAAATCTAATTGTTTCCATTATAGTGGTAGTGGTGTAGATCCTAAGATGGAAAATATAATTATTACTCTCCTATTAGAGGAGATGAGGAGGAAGTCTAAAATGGGATCCTAAGATGCCTTTTTTTTAAGAGGTAGGTGTAAGGAAAAGGAATTTAAGGAAGACAAGAAAGGAAAGGGTAAGTCTAAAGGATGGTCCAAAACCCTTGGTAAGAGTAAGGTAAAGTGTTAGAATTTTGGAAAACTTGGACATGTAAAGAAGGATTGTAAGAGCAAGAAAAATAATTCTAATGCTTCTATAGAAAAATCCTCGAATGATAGTAATGATGCATTGGTAATTTCATCTAATATTGTTTGTGATAACTCTTGCCTTATTGATTCAGGTTGCTCCTATCATATGACTCCTAACAAGGAGTGGTTCACTAAGTATACTACATATGATTGAGGGAATGTCTTCTTTGGAGATAATAGCACAACAAAGGTTGTGTGTAATGGAGAGATAAAGTTGTGTTTCAGTGATGGTAGGGTTAAAACCCTTAATGATGTTTTACATATTCAACCTGGAATTGATAGAAATCTACTTTATGTATCTAAGTTCAATGACTTTGGAATGCATGAAATTTGACAAAGGTGGTTGCAGATTGGTGAAAGGGAATATGGTAGTTGCTAAAGGATCTCAGATTTGGACTTTGTTTAAGCTGAATACCTCCAATTTGAATAAATTAGCCAATGTAATTGAAGCTGAAAATACATGTATGTTGTGGCACCATAGATTTGGCCACATTGGTGAAAAAGGTCTTAGGACCATTCTTAATAAGAAATTGGTTGATAGTATTCCTGATTATAATATTGGTAAAAATGATTTTTGTGACCATTGTGTGCTTGGAAAGCAATCTAGATCTCCATTTCGTAGTGGAACAAATAAAGCTAATAGATTATTCATTTAAATGTAATGGGTCCTATGGATATTGACTCTACTGGAAAATCTAGATATTATGTCATGTTTATTAACGATGTCTCAAGATACACTTGGATCTATTTTATGCATAAAAAATCTAATGTGTTTAATAATTTTAAAGAATTTAAGGCTTTGGTTGAGAAATAATTAGATCATAAGATACAAGTGTTGAGATTAGATAATGGTGGTGAGTATTGTTCTAGGAAATTTGATGATTATTGTATGCATGTAGGAATTGTGAGATAGAAAACTACTCCATATACACCTCAACAAAATGGAGTAGTAGAAAGGATGAATTGAACCTTAATGGAAAGAGCTAGGAGTATGCTAAGTAGTTCTAAGCTATATCGATTCCTTTGGGTTGAGGCTATTAGTACTTCTTGTTATTTAATCAATAGATATCCTAGTTATGGTGAAAATGTAAAAGGTTACAAGCTTTGTAATCCTCTAAAACAAAAAATTACTTTACTTAGAGATGTGTTTTTTAGGGGAATTTAGAGCTTATTTAGAAGAAAAACCAAAGGAGAAGGATACTTCTCGTATAGTGCATTTTGAGATAAATACTGAGAAGCATGAAGATGCACATGTTGAAGAACAATTGGATGGATTGGATGAGGAGAATTCATAGAGTTCTTCTGAGATAGATGCTCATGATGAGCATATTGACGAATAAGACGAAACCCCTTTGAGAATATCCACAAGACAATGGAATCCCATTGATAGGTATAGCCTACTTGATTTTCATTGTATATTTTCTTTCATGAGTACTAGTGATGAACCCAGTTCTTATAGGGAAGCTTTCTCTTCAGATGAGAACAAGCTTTGGTCACAAGCTATGCATGAGGAAATGGATTCCTTGGATACTTGTGACACATGGGATATTGAGAGTTTTCCCAAAGGAAGAAAGGCCATTGGTTGTAAGGGTATGTGTAGGATCATCATGGAAAAAATAGGCCCTTAAGTGGCAAAAAATTTAGAAAAATCAGAGTTAGGAAACTTTACGTAAACATTTGAATAAGTTATCTATATTATTTCAAAAATATGTAAGAATAGAATCTATAGAAAATTTAATGTAGTTTCTAAACTACTAGGTTTATATATATATATATATATATATATATATATATGGTGAAAATTTGAAATTTCAATGCAACAATACTTAAATTTTAGGGAAAAAATAAGAAGTAGGTGTTTGTATGACCACCCTAACCACAATAAAGTGATTTTTTTTTTATAATATTTTAGATATAAGTAGAGGACTCATGTCCTGATGTGATGCATATTTTTTTGTAATTTTTTAGTAAATAATTAATTATGAATTTTTATTACAACTTTAAAAAAAAAACTTGTATGTGTGACACCTTAACTTGGTAAAAACTTCATGAAATTCATTTTTCTTTTTTGAATCGTATAGTATGCAAAACATAGAATGTGACGCATGTTTTTGATTCAAAAAATGTGATACCGTTTGAAAGCTATAGATGTTTTTGAATCAGCCTATCACTTAGGACTTTAGTCATAATTCAAATAGAAAATGAATAATAATTATTTATTAAATTCAAAGTAAAGCATAATTTATATTGGTGTAAAGTTGAGAATCTCATTTAACAACCCTTTTCGTTTCATCAATTTTGGGTAAAAAAAAAGTCGTCAGCCATAGCCATCATATCGCCACTTTTTGGCCAATCATGATTCCGCACATACCGTAAATGGATCTTTAAAAAGAAAATTGGAGTAAATGGGAATCTAGAAAGGTACATGGCTAGATTAGTATCCAAGGGTTACTCCTAGAGAGAGGGAGTTGACTTTAATGAAATACTCTCTCTTGTTGCTAAATTAACTTCTATTAGATTCTTTTTATCTATTGTTACTGCTTGTGATTTTGAGATAGAGCAAATGGATGTGCAAACTAATTTTTTGCATGGGAATCTTGATGAAGAGATTTATATGAGGAAACCTGATGGTTGTGTTGTAAAAGGAAAAGAAGAATTGGTTTGTGGGTTAAACATATCTTTATATGGATTGAAACAGTCACCCAAAATATGGTGCTAGAAGTTTGATGCTTTTGCATTAAAAATTGGTTATGTTAGGAGTGAGGAAGATCACTTTGTTTACATAAAATGTATTGATCATTAACTTTTAATTATTATCTTGTATTTCGATGAAATGTTTATCGGTAACAAGAAGGTAATGATTAAAGAATTGAAAGCACAACTATCTAGCATATTTGAGATGAAAGATATAGGGGTTGAAAAATATATCCTTGGTATGGAGATTAGGAGAGATAGAGGTAACATAAAGCTTTTCTTACGTTAAATCAACTATGTTGATACTATTTTGAAATAGTTTAACATGCAAGAAAGTAAACCAATTAATATTCCTTTACTAGTTGGCACGAATTTAAGTTTAGACATGAGTCCTAAATCTAATTTTGATTATGAGGAAATGCTTGAAATTCCATATGCTAGTGCAGTTGGTAATTTAATGTATGTAACAGTCTGTACGAGACCAAATATAGCCCAAGCAGTGGGACTTCTAAGTAGAATTATGTCTAACCCTAGTAAAGAACATAGGACTTATGTTAAGAGGGTGTTTAGATATCTACGATGTATTTCTGATTACTGCTTGGTTTATCATGATGCTAATGATATTTATATTATGCACAAATCATTGGACATATAGGGTTTTGTTGATTCAGATTGGGTAGGAGACCTGGATAGTCAGAGGTCGACAAGTGGCTATGTGTTTACTTTGTTTGCAGTTGTGATTAGATGGATGAGTAAGAGGCAACCCACAATTGCTTTTTCCACCACAAAAGAAAAGTACATGGCTGCTACACATGCCTCTAAAGAGGCAATTTGGTTACAGAGGCTTGGGAAAGGTATTGGTTTTAACTGCAAGCAAATTAAACTTGAATGTGATAGGTAGAGTGCTATTTGTTTAGCCAAAAATACTATGTATCATGCTCATACTAAGCATGTTGATGTTTAGTATCACTTTGTGCAAGAAATGGTTGAGTGGGCAGGTATTGATTGAGAAAGTTGACACTTTGATCAATGGTGCAAATTATCTTATAACACCAAATCCTACAGATAAGTTCTCTTGGTGCAAGAAGGACATTGACCTTGAGTCATGTACTTGAATTATAATAATGATTCCTTGTTTAGAATAATTGCAATGTATAATGTCAACTAGGAGAATTTTGGGAATAGGATGCCATTTAATTGCAATCCTAATCATATTTCGCACGTATCTCATAAGCCCTTGGAAATTGTTCCCCAACACTAGGATTAGAAAGAGACTAAATTCAAATGAAATGAACATGTAAATTGACATTTATAATTAATTCTAAATCATAGGAACATGTCAGGACACCCAAGAAGAGATCCTATAAAATAGGAGCATAGGGGGTGCCCACATGGAAGGTGGAACCCACCTTGATTTTAGTTAACTGTTTGGAGAAAATATAACACTTTAGTAATGCATGTAAAGATACTAGAAGTTAGGAATTGATATTTGCATGAGTGGAGTTTAGTTCAGTTTAGTTTAGTTATGGTTCAATTATCTTCAGTTGCATGTAGTTAGTTTGATTTGCATGTTAGTTGACTTCAATTGACTTGAGTTGCATGACAGATAACAGGTGATACAATCAGTTAAGTGGGGATGATCAATCATGCATCATGTTTGCATGAATTGATGGAGAGATATGTTTCAGTTGGCAAATATTGACTTGGACCTAGGTTGGGAGCCCCAGTTGGCATCTTGGAGTTAACACCTTTTAGATGAGAAGATAATTACAAGGCTAAGTTTTAAAGTGGTGCCATTCTTGGGAGCCAACTTTGAGAAGAAGCTTGGAATATATTTTCTTGAACAATGATCAGTTAAGAGTTCAATTTGGGGCACCTAAATTGAGGAGATATTGGATTTAACTTCTTGTTACACATTGAAACTCTACTTGCAAAGAATAGGCATAGGTTTTTGAGAGTAAGTTGTGTGCTTTGTAATTGATAATTCTTTGGAGTTTTCAATGCTCATTATTGTCTATTAATTGCATCAAGTTGAAGAGAGTTTTATCAAATTTTATTGTAGGTTGTGAAGAAGAATTGTTGAAGGAAAAACAAGCATCTCAAGCAGGGATTGATACATAATTATTGTAATCTTATTCTAAGGTTAAATAATACAAAAATTATTGATTATGGTCATGGACTTTTTTCCCAAAAGGGTTTCTCCACGTATATGCTGTGTCACTTATATCTTCTACAATCTTCTGTCTACTTCTATAATTGGTAATAATTGATCTAAACAGATAATCACATAAAAATAATTTGTAAAAAAGAACACTTAATTAGATCTACAATCTCATAGTTTTACAAGTTTTAAGCTACATAATTACCTCCATTTTCAACAAAATAGACCCAATTTTTCCTTAATTCAATGTTGTAAAATGTATTTATTTACATTTTCACATTGGATTTTGGGTTCCCTTGTATTTATAACCTTTATACCATTATTATAGTATGTGTAGGATCATGATGGGCCAAAAAGTGGCAATATGATGGGTATGTGTAGGGTGTGTGGTTGATGACTTTTTTTTTACCCAAAATTGATGAAAAGAAAAGGGTTTTAAAGGAGATTCTCAGCTTTCCACCAATATAAATTATGCTTTACTTTGAATTTAATAAATAATTATTATTTATTTTCTATTTGAATTACAACTAAAGCCCTAATTTATATTCTAATTGAAAAACATCTATATATTTCAAATGGTGTCAATTTTTTTGAATCCAAAACATGCGTCACATTCTATGCTTCGCATACTATGGGATTAAAAAAAGAAAAAATGAATTTCATGAAGTTTTGACCAAGTTAAGGTGGTCAGACATTCAAGTTTTTATATTTTTTAAAAGTTGTAATAAAATATTCATAATTAATTATTTACCTGGAAAAAAATTATAAAAAAATATGCATCACATCAAGACATGAGTCCTCTAATTATATCTAAAATATTTATAAAAAATATTATCATTTTATTGCGGTTAGGGTGGTCAGACAAACACCCACTTCTTTTTTTTTTCCTTGAAATTTAAGTACTACTAAATTGAAATTTCAAATTTTCACCTTCATAGTTTAGAAACTACATTCAATTTGCTATAGATTTTATTGTTACATATTTTTGAAATAATATACATAACTTATTCAAATGTTTACATCAAGTTGTCTAACACTTATTTTTCTAAATTTTTCACCACTTAAGGGCTTGTTTTTTCCATGATGATCCTGTACATACCCATTAATATGCTCCTATGACCCCATATTGTGCATCCCAAGGCATATTTTAGTCAAAGACCCCATGTAATATCAACATATAAGCTTAATTTCCTAACTCCTCAACATTTTAGGACTAAAAATAGCCATTATGGGACCCAATCACCACCTTTGGTGATTGATTCACATCCAGGTGGGACTTATTCAGGCAAGATGGCGAATGAGTCCCATTTGGCCTATTTTTTAGGTTTTGAGTGGGAAAGGTGGGTTTTTTAATGCAAATTTCTTCCATGTTGGCCTTGATGATCAAATCAATGATCATTTGACTACATTTCCTATATAAACAAGCTTTCAAATCCTCATTTTAGATAAGAAACATAAGCTTGCATGATATCAAGTCAAGTAAGGAAGAGTTAAGAATTTGAAGATCATCTCTTGAAAGCACTCAAGATCAATTCTAAGGCATTCAAGGGCAAGATTTTTCATCAATTGCTGCAAAAGTTCAATATCCCTCATCATGTTAGGCATATCAAGCATCAAACATGTTATTGAGCTAGTGTTGTGATGTACCATTGAAGATCCAAGATCAAGCATTGTTCTATGCCTAGGATTATCAAACATCAAGATTTGCATCCTTCATGTTCATTTCATGTTGAGTTGCATATTTATAAGACATCATTTACAAGAAATCATTAATGGAATCATTGTTCATGTTTCATATTCTGTGTTTATTGTTCCATGTCCTTGTTTCATTGTTTCACCATTTGGTTTAATTACCTAAAAGAGGTTTGACCAAGGCAAACGCCTATTCCCTAACAATCAACATTTTCTCTCTTTTTCCTTGTGTGATTGTAGATCTAGGTGCTTTGAAGACTTAAAGATAATTGAAGATCAGGTTACAAGCTTGTTGGAGTTGTCTCCCCATTTGCAAGGTCATAATCTTAACTAAAAGCTCATCTACAACACAAAAATCAAAGTTTTGGATCTGGGAACCTAGAGGGGTAGATTGAGCAGAATGAGAAGAGTAGATTTAGACTTTGAATTTCTAGAAAATCCAAACTAGACTCATTCACCACTAGTGGTGAATGAGTCCTAATGTAGGTGTTTTTTATAGATCTTTGCGGATTTGGATACCCATTTTCCCAAAACTTGCTCTTGTGCAAAAATACAAAACTAGGATTGATTCACCTAAAATGGAGAATGAGTCATGATAGGTCAGTTTTAGGATTTGTAAAATTTCTAGTGTCAATTCAAGTCTAGATGCAAGTTTATAGGTGCACACTAATTATCTTCTTTTTTTGTGTAGTTTTATTGGCATTTTTAGGTCATCTTGTGGGTTATTGCATTGGATTAGGGTTTTGCAATGTTACATCTTGCATTTCATTGTCTTTTTCCAAGTTTACGCTTGGTGGTGAACCCCTCATTAGATCATATTCAGTTCCTAGGACATCCTTATTGCAAGATCTCTTTGTCTTTTGCATTGAAATCTATATGGTTATCCTTGAGTGGAATATCTTTGAAAGTGTGTGTGATAACACTTGTTCAACCTATCCCCAACTTTCTTTGGTTCCAGTCCCTAAGGGGAATGTGTAGAAAAGAGAAATAAATAGAGGGAGAAATAAAGAATGAGTAGTGCAGAATACATAGTAGTTAGAATTGTATGGATAAGAGTAGTAGATATATTAATTGCTTATTGGTGTTTCCTAAAGAGAATTTGTGCCCAAGTGTTGTATGCAGATGTCAAAGGGGGAGAGTAGGAAAATAAAAAAAATTATGCAAGTGTTGTCAAAGGGAAAAATGTTTCCCTTTTCCATTGATGTCAAAGGGGGAGAGTATGATCTGAAGGATAGAGGAGGAGAGTAATAGTTGATGAACTCCTCTAATAGGGGGAGAGAAATTGGTGATTGTAAAAAGAATAGAAAATGAGAGTGTAAAGTATAAGAGTTTTCCCAATAAGGGGGAGTGTTGTTTGATGAAAAGTTTCTTTTGTTGTTGATGGATTTTCAGAGTTGGTGTTTCAATCAATGACAAAGGAGGAGATTGTTGCAAGTATTTTGTTGGTGTAGTCATTGATGTTAATAGTATGAAGATTGTTGGAGTTGTTGAAGAAGTGTTGCACTATGTTGTCATTTGCATTGTCATTTAAAGCCAACCTCTGGTGTAGTCATGTTAAGAGATTATGATGAGAAGGTGTTCTAGTGTTGTGTTGGTGTTAGTAATGCAATAGGTTCACTTGGTTTCCAAGTTTTTTTTGAGAAAATTTTAATAATAGAATATGTAGTGTGACAAAGGTGTGTTTAGTGTTGTGCTCCAAATTTCTTCATGGATGAAGATATACTTGTACGATTTGGATATGATGATCAAAGGTGTTCATAGATTTTATATCCATAGTTTCAAGTTCTAAATAGTAAGGTAGTGGAAGTTGTGTTTGATAAGTGTGCATGTATATATAAAAGGTTGTCTAAGAGAAAGGATATTGCTTCACATTCCTCTATATTGAGGTTTCTTGTCTTGCAGATCTAGGAACATGCTTATTTTTTTGTATTTATTTTCCCTTGGATTTTTTGGTGTTGAGTTTCTTAGCAAGTTTAGTTCTTATGTTGGAGTTAAGTGGAAGTGTGTCTAGTTGCACAAAGTGAATGTGTTCTTCAATTTTAGGTGGTTGCGGTAATAGTGCAAAATATTTTGATGATGTTGGAATATTTTGAGATGTTGAGAGGATGTTGTGGAGTGTTTATTTGTGGTTTTGAATTATTTTTTTTGGACGTGGAGAGGTGTGTTTGCGGTCGCTTGTTAGTGTTAGTGCAGGTTTGTCCAACCTGGGTGCTAGTGTTAATTCTGGAGGTTGTTTATTATTTGTGAAAGTGTGGTGATATGTGCTACTGTATATTTTGGTCCTAGTTAGCACTTGGTGTGCTCTTCCTTCACTTCTTTCCACTGCAAAAGTGTTTGGTGTTGACCTATTTGACATTGAACATTGAGGTGCATATGTTTGATTGAGCCTAACCTAATAGAGATTGTTTAGGTCATAGATGGTATAAATGCAAGACAAATTTTGTGTTGAGGTGTGTGGCAAGTGTGAGAGATACAAATTTAATCAAGTGTATTGATCTGAGTGTGAGATTAATGCCTATGACTTTGGATGCAGTGATCATAAGATGTCTACATTTTTATTGTGCTTGAAGTTGTTGGAGGTAGTGAGAAAAAGGTTACATATTGCATAGAGCTATAGTGGTGGATTTTCTTGTTACTCTAAGATAGTGTATCTCTCTATAATAGTTTCTTTTATTCTTCTTTTTTCTTGGTAGTGAGAAACCAGGCAATGAGCCTTCCTTCTTTTCTAGGTAGTGAGCCCTTGGCAATGAGCCTAATTGTATTCAATGCTTTTAGTCATATATATATGAGCTAATCCTAATTGTTTTTTCCCTACATTGGGTTTTCCACGTAAATCTAGTCTTCTCTTGTGTATGATTGTGTTTGCATTGTTATTTCACATGTTTACATTCTGCTAATGCTTAATGACAGTTTAAATTTTGATAAGGGTTTGAAATTTAATGAGGGATTGAATGTTTTAATGTACAAAAACACCCCCACTCTTAGTTTTCCTATGCATCTATCAACATTTACTTTAGTAGATATTTTCCCTCCTTCAATTTCTTGCACCATACATAAACAACTAGTTGAAAGGATAATATATATTGTCACTAGCAAATTCCTATATTGAGTTTTAAGTTAGTGACAAGTGGTACATAACTTATCATCATGGAGACCATATGAAACATTAACACATGACATGCTTGACACACAACATACATTTTTCCCATGGCCAACAAGTAAAACACAACATTATCTAAATCTTATAAATTGCTTTAATTTTCATAATTCTACTTACTTTTTATTGCTTGTATATTATTGATAAATAATAAAGCTCCTAATTATGTCCTAATTTTATTTATGATATGTAAAGTACTAATTGCAATTTTTAATTTATTTTGTATGTTTATGTGGAGAGCATATATAGAATGACACTTAGATAATTGCAATTCAAAAGGTCCATTACTTGGCATGGAACACCTTTTGTATCATTTGACATTTGAATATTTACCTTGTATTCACGTTTGTGAGTGATACATACATTAAGATGTATTATAATTTTAGAATTCACATGCACCTCAAAATGCATTTTTAATGTCACTAGGTTTTGTATTGCATATGAATTTACATGTGCTTGAACAAAGGAAGAGAAATTCAATGAGCCCATAATATCATTTATTAGATCTATACTAATAAATGATTATTTGTCGAAAACTTATTGGTTCAACTTATATCTTCTTAAGGAACAAAATTTCCTTTACAATCATAGCGATTTTTTTTTTAAAGTATATTTGAAAATTTACAATAGACAATGATACATTTAAATTTGACAATAAATTATATAAAAATTCAAAATAAATTAATATCAAAACAATGATGGAATTATTAAGAAATGCACTTGCACTAGAAGGAGAAGGTAGCAAATTAGAGGGATATGGAATCACCCAAGAAAAGTCACCTGATGGGGGATTAAGAGTTGCCCACAAGTTTTGAGTATTTCAAACAACAACATGCAACCACATTCTACCCAAGTGTCAAAGGCACTAATGTCACTCTTGCTCTAATTAGAGAAGGCCACTTATAATGATTAATAAAAAATTGATGAATCCTAACTCCTCCATTTTAAAGTAAACACAAAAGATTATTGTTGTGCCAATAGCACATTCTAAGATAAATTCTCGAGTAGAATTTTCCTATGGTACAAGGTGTGCTAACACACTAATAAAAAAAATGATGAAAATTAGCTTTGGCATGCCTACAATTTATTTTCACAATAGATAAAAAAAATCTGACCAAAAGCTTTCATCCTAATAGCTTTTTAATGCAAGTATTTTCTTTCTTAATGTGATAGGTCGAAATAGGTGTTAGAAAACAAGCAGCAAGTTAAAGAGCACAAATAAACAACTAAAACAACCTACACTTCGAGATTAGCCTAAGTTAGAAACAAAACAAGACAAAGCCACGAAATGGAACTTTATACCTTGTGTTGAGTCAATCCTTTGGTTGGCCCTTCGATCTTGGATGTGTATGCTCCTTAGATGGCACAAGATGTGTGATGTGAGATGCAAATGATGCTTGGAAACATGAAAATAACTAAGTGTGGATTGAGAAATAAAACTGCAAGAGTTTGGCTACACAAAATGATCTCCCCAAAATGAGAGAAAAGAGGGGGTATTTATAGGATTTTTGGGAAATCCTAGGGGAAATGGACGGTTGAGATTGATCCACCAAATATCAAGATGTAGGGCTAAGGTGAGTTGAGAACTCACAAGCCCTCACATCTTGGACATGTGGCATGTGAGATAGCCCTAAAAAGGTGAAGTGGACATGAGGTGGAAGGAGAAGGACATGACATGGAGAGGGGTACAAAGTACCTTGGGATTGGACAAGATCTCCCTCATAAAGGAGGTCCTTGTCCCCATGTGGTGAGGACATGTGAGGAATTAAAAATTCCTCAAATATTCTCATGGGGATGAGAGAAAGAATAAAGAATAAGTAAAGGACATGGGGAGAAGTGAAGGAATTAAAAATTCCTTTTAGGTGCCTTGGGGGATTAAAAGGTGAATTAAAAATTCACATGGGGAAGGGGGATGCCTTGTCCAAAAGGAGAAAGCCTTTAATAAGGTTGACTCAAGGACATGTGCCATAAATAGGATGAGGATTAGGTTAGGCTAATCAAATGATTAAGGTTGTGCAAGTACTTAGTTAGATAGGCTAATGACTGATTAGAGGCAAGTGGGAAATTATGGAGGATGTGACCTTAATGATGATTAAGGGTGTGCACATGTTAACCCTAGTTAATTAGAAGAAGATGAAGTAATTAAAATGGATTAGGGACCAACTTGCAAAAGTTGGAGGATGTGACCATGAGAGAGAAAAGATGAATTAAAAATGCATTTTAATTCAAAAGGGGAATATGACTCAATTAAATAAAAGGGGATATTTATTTAATTTAGAGGAGGAAAAGGGGTAAAGTATCAAATTAAATACTTTAGGACCTTTGTGCAAGATGCAAGGTATTAATTAAACAATTGGCTTAATTAATATTGTTAGAGGGGATGAGCAACCAGATGAATCAAGGAGACGCATTTGATCATATGGAAGTGATCAAAATTAGACGTCTACATTTTGCCCCTCTTCGAAAGACTATTAGAATAATAGGGTTTCGAAGAAAAATAGAATATAGATGTCTCTGCAGAGGGAGAGACCAGAAAAGAGATGCCCCAGCATGGGGAAACGCACATGAGCTGCCCTGGACGAAGGGAAAGCGGAGAGGATGCCTCGGTCAAGAAAATTTAGTGCGAGAGCAATGGATTAGGAGGAAATGGTATGGTATGCCCCCTCGAGAAGGGGGACGGGGGAGGAAAAAGGAGCCCCGGTCAACTTCTCGAAAGTATAGAGTGGTACGTGTTGTTGGAAAGAGCACGGAAAAATGAGAAGAATGGTGCTTGAACGGAGTCAATCGGACATACAGTGTGCAAATGGCGGCCTCGAGAAGAAAGAGCTTGGATGAATTAATTGAGGTGATTTTGGTTAAAAAATGAAAAAAATGACCATGAGGTGAAAAGTGAAAAGGGGATAAAAGGTAAGTGGGGACTTACCTTGGGCCCATTGTGACAGCTGGCAAGTGGAGAACGAGGAGAGAGAGACGAGGAGGCGAGCGAGAGCGGACATCATGCCGGAGTACGACAGTGACGTCATCCACCGGGCGGATGAGAGACGGATATTTTTCACCCATTGCGCTGTACCCCGCCAGGTTAGCTCAAAACCGGACTGTGAATTTTGTTTTTTGTGTTTTTTTGCATTTTGGCACGTTTGTTTGAAAAACAAAAATATGGGTTTTTTTCGACACGTCGGGATGACAAATGGGTAGAAATTTTTTTTTGGCTAGGGACCTCGGGTTGCGCGCCATAGGGGGAAGTTGGGCGGC
>VDFB02086081.1:48751156-48887201 GCA_007258455.2 Sequoia sempervirens | reverse complement strand
TACAGGCGATGCAGGCTGAGAGGGATAGAGGCTCTGAGCAGATACGGCAGTTGATACTAGCTCAGGAGGCCTGGGCACGAGAGCGGCGGGCTATCAGTGCAGATCGAGATCGGTATAGGCATGATCAGAATGCCACGAGACTGATAGCAGGACAGCAGGATGAGTTTATGCAAAGATACTAGCACCGGAGGGGGTATACGAAGCGGTGTTGTTCCGCACTCCAAATACAAAGGGTACGGCCGCTACTATGTCAGTCAGACTCCATTACCGCCAGGGCCATCCCAGTCATTAGGGACACGCACCAGGGGTTTTAGTGACTATCGGCGGACTCCGTCTCCATATGGCGGCTATCAGGGGACACCCACCTGCGAGTACCAGGGGACACCTACCCGCGAGTACCAGGGGACACCAGCACATAGAGGGTCAGCACCCGATTCTCCGCAAAGGTCAGATGTGGGCAGCTCACAGTAGAGCAGACAGACGCAGGACATTGGTTTTTTGGCAGATACATGATGGATGGGCATCTTATTACGTGATATATGATGGAGATGTATTGTATTCAGCACATGATGTTTATTATTTTGATTATGCGATGGCCCTTATTGACATTATGTATGATGTTTCCTTTATGCAGCTATATGAGATGATTTATGATGTGATTCCACATGCATATATGTACACATATTTATATGTATGACTCATGTTTTATGCTTTATATTGTTATGGATGATGTGTGGATGCACATATGGATGGACGATTTATGTATGCTTATGCTTATAGAATTTATGATGTATGATGTATGGGTGCACATGTGGATGGACGATTTATGATTAATGCATATGCGTATAGGTTTTATGATGTATGAGGTATGATTTATGGATGCATATGTTTTTCATTATCTATGATGTATGACTTATGGATGCACATGTTTTCATAATTTTTGATGTATGACTTATGGATGCACATGTAGATGGATGATTTATGCAGGTTTATGTGATAGATGAGTTATGATTTATGGATGCATATGTTTTCATAATTTTTGATGTATGACTTATGGATGCACATGTAGATGGATGATTTATGCAGGTTTATGTGATAGATGAGTTATGATTTATGGATGCATATGTTTTCATGATTTTTGATGCAATTACATGCCAATAACGACCGTTATGAGGATGCGAGTAGGCGAGAGGCGGAGGGAGGATTGCATTTGCCAAAAACAACCATTAATATCCTGAGAGGAAGAGGACCGACAAGAGGAACCAAGAACAAGAGTACTTGCACAACCGAAATCATAAGCTGTGGTTATGATGGAAATGAAGGGTACATGCAAAGGGGTGGAAATGCAGTGAAAATGAGATTTTGCCATCTTTGGAGCATTGATTTTTACTATAGCATAGGGTACCAAACACCTTGATATAGAAGACCAAGGCGAGCGAGTACTCTATGCATGAAACAAACACAGCAAACAATAAGGTTATCCCAACACCCCGAGGTCACGATGACCTCGGTCGGGCCTGGTGCTGTAATAACCAAAAACACACAAAGTTGTCCCAGCGTAACACAAGACCTAGAGATCTCGGTGGGTCTTACGAGGGACAACCGAGAAGACAGCAGACAAAACAAAAGATCAAGGTATGCCCTCATTTCAGCAGGTCAAAGCACGCCTTGGTATGATGGACCAAGGCGACCTTGACAAGTGATAGGAAGGAACCCAAAAATGATAAACAAAATCCGAGAGCATCAAAAGATCAAAATCAAGACAATAGGTCCTTTGCCATAGGATCACGGTGATGGATGCGATTGGTGAGGTCTGTTAGGAAGGGTTCATCCTGTTGAGACCAAAGGTGGATGCGAAATAAGGTGACCCAGTTGGCGTGGGATATTACCGAGGGACAAGATCTTGTAACACAAAGGAATTCCATTTGTGAATAACTGGTGGATGTGGGCACAACTTGATAACAAAGCTCAAAAGACCGACATAACCTACAGACCTAGGGGCTCGGGGGCCGATCATAGATTAGCCTTGCCTACGTGAAAGCGCAGAGCCCTCGTAGTTCCAGAAAAGACCATGGATAAAGCGGAAAGAAGACCAATGGTGACCGATGATGGACAAATGCCCCGGGAGCGAATCAAATGATCAGCCTTGCCTACGTGACAGCGCAGGGGCGACGTAGTTCGACAAACAGACTCGACAAGATGGGTCCTAGGTGAAGACCGACACGATGGATGATTCTACCTGATGACACGAGTGTGAATGATGTAAGCTCAGAGTGGGATACCAAAGAAAAAGCTCAGGAATGGGGGATAGACTCGATGGGTCGTCCAATGCTCAATCAATATTTACCAAACAGTCCGGGATGAGATGGATGAGGACAATAGTGCGGATGACGGCATAAAAGAACTAGGATGTCAGGTAGATAATGATTAAGCCCTCTATGGATGACGCCTGTTGCCAGGTTTTCACCATCCATACTTATCCAAGGCGCCACCAAGAGGTGGTTTTCACCATAGGACGGATTTATTTCTCTTGACTATTTTTGGATTTTTAACTTTTTTGATTTTTTACCAGGTGGGGTAACCGAGCAGACTTAGGAGTAGAACCTTTTCAAATGCATGACATTGATAGGCTCGTCAAGGGGGTCTCCTTCAAGAGTAGTCAACCTGTATGCCCCTGATCCATATTTAGCAGCTATGATATAGGGCCCCAACCAATTTGCCTCAAATTTTCCTTTCTTGTCTCGATCTTGCTGAGTACGTTGGTTCTCTTTAAGAACAAGCTCGCCCACCTGGAATTGGCGAGGACGAACCTTCTTGTTGTAACTACGCTTGAGGCGGTTCTGATATGCTTGCAGATGATCGTAGGCCTTGATTCTGCGTTCGTCCAGTAACTCTAGCTGTGTAAGCCGTGCAACACGAGCATCCTCTTCGCTGATGAGGTTCTTAAGAGAGATTCTCAATGATGGGATTTCAACCTCAATTGGCAAGACAGCTTCGGCACCAAACACTAGAGAGTAGGGAGTGGCGCCTGTTGGGGTGCGGATGGATGTGCGATATGCCCAGAGGGCAGGATGAATGTGAAGATGCCAATCTCGTCCAGTATGATTGACAACCTTCTTGAGAATACGAATGAGGGTTTTGTTGGTCGCTTCTGCCTGACCATTACCCTGGGGGTAATACGGCGTTGACCAACGGTGCTGAATATGGAAGGTTTCGCATAGGTGCTTCATGGCCTGGTTTTTGAATGGTTTTCCGTTGTCGGAAATGATGGTGGATGGGATACCATATCTGCAGAGAATATGGTATAGGATGAATTTGGAGATCTGAATGCCAGTGATTTGTGAGAGGGGGATTGCCTCTACCCACTTGGTGAAATACTCAGTGGCGGTGATTATGAAGGTATGGCCGTCGGATGAGGGTGGGTGAATCTTGCCAATCAAGTCAAAACCCCATTGAGAAAACGGCCATGGTGCCAGGAGGGGCTGAAGGTCTTGTGCTGGAGCATGGATTAAATCTGCATGTTGCTGACATGGGAGACACTTCTTTACAAACTCGCAAGCATCATGTTCCAGTGTAGGCCAATAATATCCTGCTCGTAAGATTCTCTTGGCTAAAGCCATACCATTTGAATGTGCCCCACAAACACCGCCATGTACCTCCATTAATGTAGTATGGGCTTCGGTCTCATTTAGGCATCTGAGGAGGATTCCATCATACCCACGACGATAAAGCGTATCACCGACAATGACGTATCGAGATGAACGGTGGATAAATGATTTACGTTGGTTGCGTGTAAGTTCTGGGGGTATGGTATTGTCACGGAGGTAATTATATATGTCTTGGTACCACGGGGAGGCGGGACCTATGATATCGCACACCATGTCAGTGTCCGGGACATCATATGCAGGGATTAACAGTTGTTCGACCAGAAACTCACACTCTGTCCGATCTTTGGGCATGTCAATCAAAGAACCAATAGTGGCCATGGCATCTGCTGCTTTGTTCTGCACCCGAGGGATTTGGTCAAACTGTATGGAGGTGAAGTATTTCTTGAAATCGTCCACCATGCGCTTATAGGGTAGCAGTTTGTCATCCTTTGTGAGGAATTCATCATTAACTTGTCTGATAACCAACAAGGAATCCCCAAAGACTTTCAAATGTGTAATATGCCACTGTTTTGCAATTCTAAGGCCGGTGAGGAGGGCTTCATATTCTGCCATATTGTTGGTGCAGGGAAACGCTATCCTGAATGATTTTGGGATGTAGTCACCTTGAGGGGTGACTAAGAGAATTCCTGCCCCAGATCCACTGTGAGTGTATGAGCCATCAAAGTATAACGTCCAAGTTGGTGCTTCTGTTACTGTGTAGATTCCTTCATCCGGGAATTCAGTGTCTATTGGGTATGCATCTACTAGTGGTGCTTCAGCCAATTGATCAGCAATAACCTGTCCTTTAATAGCTTTGCGCTCTACATACTCGATGTCAAATTCGCTTAGTAGCATGACCCATTTGGCCATGCGGCCAGTCAAGGTGGTTCTAGACAACAGATATTTCAAAGGATCAATTTTAGCAATTAATTTGACTGGGTGACTGAGCATGTAATGGCGGAGTTTCTGTGTACTGAAGACTAGCGCAAGGCATGCTTTTTCCATAGGAGAATAATTTAACTCATAGCCAACTAGTGTTCTGCTGATGTAGTAGACTGCCCTTTCTTTGAGTGACTCATCGTGCTGCGCCAATAATGCCCCCAGTGCGACCGAGGTAGCAGAGATATAAAGTAGGAGGGGTTTTCCTGGAATGGGCGGCATCAAAATTGGGGGATGAGCTAAGTATTCCTTGATTTTATCAAAACCCATTTGACACTGTGCTGTCCATCGGAATGTAGAATCTTTCTTCAAAAGATGAGTAAAAGGTTGACATTTATCTGCAAGTTGGGCTATAAACCGCCGGATGGACTGCATTTTTCCCTGGAGGCTTCTTAACTGCTTTAGATTGCGTGGAGGCGGCATGTCTAGAATAGCCTTTACTTTGGCAGGATCAACTTCAATACCTCTGCGGGAGACTATGAAACCCAACAATTTCCCTGATGTGACACCAAAGACACACTTTTTTGGATTCAACCACAACTTATAGTGCTCTAGTCGCTCAAATATCTTCTTCAGAATGGCCGGATGTTCTGCTCGTGTCTTGGACTTCCCTAATAGGTCATCAACATAGTCTTCCATGATGATATGAATAAGGTCATGGAAGATAACGGTCATAGCTCTCTGATATGTTGCCCCTGCATTTTTGAGACCGAAGGGCATGACATTGTAGCAGAAGGTGCCCCAAGGAGTTGTGAAGGCAGTTTTGTGTTGGTCCTTAGGTGCGATTCGGATCTGGTTATACCCGGAGAAGCCATCCATCAGGGACAACATCTCATGTCCTGCTGTTAGGTCGACCAACATGTCAATATTGGGTAGGGGGAAGTCGTCTTTGGGGCAGGCTTTGTTGAGATCCCTGAAGTCTGTACATATCCGAATGTCACCATTTGGTTTAGCAACTGGCACTATGTTGGAGATCCATTCGGAGTAGTCGATTGGCCTGATAAATCCTGCCTCCAACAACTTCTCTAATTCCTTCTTGACTAACAATGCGACTTGCGGATGCATCTTGCGGAGTTTTTGCTTGACAGGTTTAGCGTCTGGGTTGATGTCCAGGTGATGAACCACCAAGGCGGGATCTAAGCCTGGCATGTCTGAATATGACCAAGCGAAGTTAACAATTCCCTCCTGGAGTAGCTGCGCAAAGATTGGAAACTCTTGTTCGGAGAGTGACTTGGCTACATAGGTGATCTTAGGATTTTCAGTAGTTCCCAAATTAATCTCTTGCGTCTCTTCAATCAGAATAGATGATCTGGTAGATAGCTGAGTTCCTATAAGGGGAAGATGAACATCTCCATCTTCTGGCGCCTCTTTGAGGTTTTCGCCGTCAGATGCGTCCTTTATTTTTACTTTTTCCAGGTCACGAAGTGCCTCAGGGAGGTTTTCACTAGATGACCGTTTGTTATTCTTTTTATTCTCACTTTTGCGACTGGAGTGTTCATCCTCCCCCAATCCCATGAGGTTGACATATGTATCCGCAGACATAGTGACAGGCGTGCTAGTTCGTAGGTCCCAATCAATGAGCTCAGGATGGCAAAGGGATAGGCTAATGGTGCAGACGGATAGGCATTCAAACATGGAGGATAGGTCGACGTGATCGACGTCATCGTACGCACGTATGATGGATTCTTCCTCGGGTATGTCTTCCAATAAGCCGTCGTCCACAACTACACTATTGGAGGCATTAGACAATGTTTCAGGGCCCTTTTGCTTTCTGTCATACCCAATGCCCACATTCTTTGGTAACATACATGTATCAATGGGTTGTAATCGCCCTTGTTCTTGCTTTCCTAGGCCTTTGCCTTGATAGTTATGCTTTTCCACGAACTTTGTCGGCCAGGGGTACTTTTCTTGGAAGTATTCCTTGAGAGGAGTTTCTGGCTGAGGCTCTTCTCGGTAAACCCATTGGCTTATGTCTTCTTCGGGCGCATCTGTCTTGATACTTGGGGATACAAAGGTGGTGGTAGGGATATTCGTGCCACTGAAGGTGACAGTCTTGTCTTCCTTTGGGGTAGCATGGGAAGGTTGACCATACTCGTGTGGCGATGGTGGCATGGTCGCTACATTAAGAGCAGTATGCATTTCATATTCGCCGCACCCTTTGTCAATGATCTGGACTTTTGTGAACGTAGGCTCAGTGGGGGAGGATGGAGTGGTTTTCGCAGTGGATGGTGGATGAACGGGTGATGATTGAGATGCCCCCATTTCAACCCCAGGACAATAATGTAGATGGGGAAATGATGCCTCTAAGGCGCGGCAATATTCGAATGGTTGGGGGTCGGCATAGATGGTGACCTCCTGTCCATCGACTGGGAATTTGAGGCATTGATGGTAGGTGGAGGGTACGGCTTGCATAGCATGGAGCCATGGATGGCCGAGGAGGAGGTTATATGGTAAGTCCAGATCAAGGACATGACAGGTGATGTACCGAACCACCGGTCCAACTTGGACAGGAAGATTGATGATCCCTTCTGAATTCCTTTCTGCATTGTCATAAGCCTTGATTGTAATAATCTGGTTGCTTAAGTCTGTTTGGGTGTACCCCACCTGTTTTATGAATTTTAAAGTGCACAAGTTGAGGGCAGAGCCATTATCTACCAAGACCCTTTTTACTTTATGCCGAGCAACCACGACTTCGATATGTAAGGGGCGATTGTGATTGGCGTCAATGTTGGGCATATCATTGTGGCTGAAGTGTAGTTGGTGGGATGAATCCAGGTGTCCTACCAAGGCTTGGAACTGTGTAGGATCCATATTATTAGGCACATGAGTTTCCTGTAGAGCTCTATTGAGGATTTCTTGATACACAGGGGAAGACTTGAGTAAATCCAAAATGGAGATATGTGCAGGGGTCTTTCCCAGATGATCAAGGATATTATACTGGGAAGTTACAGGAGTAGGTTGAGCGGGTGCGGAGGCTGCGGGAACGGTGATACGGGCCCGTCGTGTGGTAACAACACATTGGGGGTCTTTAGCTTTGACGTGTATCATGGATACACGAGGTTCTACCTGCTCAATGTAATGAATAACACCCTCGTAATTGAGGGGTACACTCTTGTAGCTTACGTTATTTGTGCTGTTATTTTGAGGATTAGTATTGGAAGTGCTCGGGCCTTGGTTATGATTTGGGAAAGCGTTTTGATAAATTTGTAATTGAGCATTGGACGACGGAGCTTGATTAGGATCAACCTTGATGTCACCTCGATCTATGAGATCCTGGACGTAGTTTTTCAGACCCTGACACTTATTCAAAGAGTGCCCTTTAATTTTGTGGAACTCACAATACTCATTTTCCCTAAACCATGCGGGCTTAGGTTTGGATTCATCTAGTGGCTTGGTGACAGGATACGTGATCGGGTAGCTAATCTGCAACAGTTTGTTGAAGACAACACTCAAGGGTTCTCCTAGTTGAGCATATTGGCGTTTATTGTTCCCTTGGTTATTTTGATTGGACTGTTGGGGAGGACGGGGTGTCCCTTGCGGTACGGATATGGCATTAGGTACAGATTGCTGTTGTTTCTGGGATGCGTTGGCCACTTGGACGTGTTTAGTATCAGTGACACCATCATTGACTGCATTCTTGTTCTTGTTCCAAAAACGTGGCTTGTCATTGAAAGACCTTTCCCTATCTTGGTTATATATTTTGATGTGCCCTTTGGCAATAAGGGCACGCTCAAGGATGGGTCCTTTCTCCACTACCTCTGCGAAAGTGGTGACACAATGTAATCGGAAGTTGTGGGCCATGTCAGGATGGGAGTTCTCCACAAAAAGGGTGACCATGTCCTTCTCTTTCAAAGGGGTTTTCATTCGGCTCGCCAGGGCATGCCACCTCTGGAGGTAGCTAGTGAAGGTTTCCCCGTCACGTTGTTTCTCTTTGAGAAGATCCAGGGTATCAGTATCTTTCTCCAAGTTGAAGGAGAAGTAGGAGACAAACCTTTCTGACAAGTCCGCAAAAGATTTTATAGACCCCTTGTCGAGGGTCATGAACCATCCCAGCGTGTCACTCCCCAGACTTCGGGGGAACAGACGCAAGAGATAGTTGTCATTGTGGATCACTTCTTGACACTGGGAGTAAAACTCGCGTAGGTGGGCCTTAGGATCCTTGTTCCCCTTATATTTGTCAAATTTTGGCATCTCAAAGTGCTTGGGGAAGGGAACCAATGAGATGGAGGGATCATACGGATAGGGGCATATATCTTCGAACTTGAACGATTGTTTGCTAGTCCCTGCTTGGAGATCCTTCAGTGCGGCTTTGATTTCTAGGATATCTGCATTGGCTGGCGTGTTGGATGGATATTGATGATATGATGATTGTGGATTCTGAGGGGATGTTTGGGGATGGGCGTATGGATGAGGAGGTGTCACATCCTGCTGATATGCCAAGGGACCTTGTTGATAAAAAGGTTGTTGTTGCGAGGGGGGATATGGATTGGCCGGGTAGTTGTGGGTGGCGTACTGTTGGGAAGTGTGGAGAAAGTGTTGCTGATTAGCTTGCGGATATTGGGGGTGTTGATATGACTGTTGTGATGCCCCATAGGAGGGTTGTTGTTGATATTGTTGCTGGTTGTAATAGTTGTAGTGATGAGGTGGTTGTTGATATTGTTGTTGATGCATAGGTGGTGCCTGTGATGGGCGAGATGGGGTGCTATGTTGTGGTTGCGCTTGTGGGCGTAAAATGGATGCAAGGAACGAAGATGCGGTCGGGGCTGAAGGCCGGGGTGGATTTCCTTGTGGTTGATGTTGTGATGGTTGTGCTGAGAATAGGGGATTGACCAACGGTTGTTGTTGAGGTGGGGGAGCGATTGAGATGTTGTGCGAGGGAGGTTGTTGAGCACTAGTGGGAGCGTGGGATTGGGGAGGTTGTTGGGATATGAATGATGATGATGGAGGTATGCTAGATTGGGGCGGCTGTTGAGCTATAAATGACGATGGTGGAGGAATGTTGGACTAGGGTGGTTGTTGGGGTATGAACGACGATGGAGGAGGAACGTTGGATTGGGACAATGGTGGAGGTTGGAATGATGATGGTGGAGGGACATTGGATTGGGACGATGGTGGAGGTTGGAATGACAATGGTGGAGGATTGGTTGCTCCTAGAGGTGGCTGCAAAGAAGCGAAAGGATTGCCCCCAGTGTTGACAGGAGGCAGATTCGAAAGGGGCGGTGCCGGTAGCATTAATGGTTGTGGTTGCGGGATGTTTTGTGGCATGCCATAGGCATAGGGATCATTGGGGTCAATGGTTTGAGGTGCTCCCATGATCGAGATGGTAGGATGCATGGGATTTCCAACAGGATACAGGACTGCGTTGCCGAATTCGGGTTGATGCCAACCTTCTATGGGGGCATACAAGCTACTAGGGATGTCATGTGAGCCTTGGGGGGCGTTAGATGTTGAGGTGCCATACTTGGATAAGTCGACACCTGACGGTAACTTGACACCCTTGTCAATCAAGTGAGCCAAGATTTTGTCCCCATGTCTTTCGAGGAGGCGTTCTGTCATTTGTGCATTGACAGGGTTGCTAAAGTGTTCTTCGAACGTGAGCTCGGGTTGTTCGGCCATGTTTTCCTCCCCAGGGGGTGATGTGTTTTAACCATCCACATTGGATTGCGATGAGGTGTCGTTGTGGGGATCGTGAGGGATATTAGCACCATAGTTAGGATCGGACGTGATGTTGACCGTGTTGATAGGATTTTGAGGGTTGTTCGATTGGGCATTTAGGGCTTGTTGGTCGGCCATTTTCTTTGCTTGTGATCGAGTTTGAACGGGCATGCAAGATGATGAAGTAGATCAAGATTGATTCAATTTCGATGGGAGATTAGTGGATGAGGATAGATTAGGTCGATGTGGATTGGATTGATCGATAAATGTTGGATTACCTGAGTTTCTGGGTTTTGATCTGAATAGGTTTGATGATGTGGGGATTAGATCGATTGATGTAGTGATAGATACGATGACGACCGAGATCCACAACCGAGTTTAAGAAGGATCCTTGGTAACACTAGGTATTGATTAAAAGGTGGATGTACGATAATGACACTGAATCCAACTTGAGATAGAAGCGGATTGATTGGGTCAAAAAGGATAACTGACCTAAGATGGATAGCGATCCTAAGCCAGCTAGGATGATTATGATTAGGGATGAATACCTAGGTCAACTTGGATGACGACTCTAACGGGGTTTATATAGAATAACGGAGATCAAAGATGAAACGCGTGCAGGACGGATGGGGAGTGTCTCAAGATAGATGAATGGTTCTCGAAACAAGCAAAAGACTATTCAGGACAAATGACCCTTAGAACGAAGGACTCGGAATAGACGTTCAGATGTTCGTTTTGGATGCTAAATGATCGTTTCGGTGTTCAAAATAGAGGGACAATGGATGCCAAATGATAGTATAGGATGGTTAAAGGGACAGGTCTGCCACAGCCAAAGGACAAGTCTGCCACTGTATTGGGACAAATTCGCCACTGCACTAGGACCAATCCGCCACAGCATAGGGACCAATCCGCCACAGCACTAGGACCAACCCGCCACAACACTGGGACAAATCCGCCACAGCACTAGGACCAATCCGCCACAGAACTAGGACAAATCTGCCACTGAACTAAGACCAATCTGCCACTGCACTAAGACCAATCCGCCACTGCACTAGGATCAATCTGCCACTGCACTGGGACCAATCCGCCACAGCAGTAGGACAGATCTGCCTCAGCACCAAGACAGATCCGCCACAGCGCAAGGACAGGTTTGCTAAAAGATGAGGTTAAGTCTGCCAAAGGATAAACTTAAGCTTGGTTTTTTGATGGATGGCAAAGGCAAAGGACCCAAATTGTTGCAATCATAAAAATACTTGGCCAGATCGATAATCACTGGTCATTGCACAAGAAAGACAATCCAAGCAGCACAACCCTAAAATTAGTAGAAACGGGTATGGTCAACAAATTCTTCTACTCTATGATGCACATGGTTTCTAAGGAGTCCTCGATATACACCCGGTACGTGAGGCCCAAATTGTGAACACCAACCCGTTACAAGCATGAGTCGGGAACCTTAGCGAGATACTATAGGCTCGGACCAACTCTTCACGTCATCCCGATGCTTCGCCAATTACAACGTGGTTGGATTGGGGTACAACTTTCGCTCTCCCCCCTTTATATACCCCGCCGGTACGCGTGGTTGGAATCGTCCCTTGGGGTGATGAAATCCCCAAGCAGGTCCCACTAAGAAAATGAAAAAGGGTGACTCAAAAAGACTTGGAAAGCTACGATTTCTCGTCACCCAGGATCGCCAAATGGCGCAAGGGGATTGGATACGTCAAATAGCCTTCCCAAACACGCCAAGCAAAGTTTATTAACACCCCTTTAATTAAACTATGTTCCTATTTATCAAAAGACAATTCGAGAAAATAGGAAATTTTTACCCTCTGGAGGATAGATCCGCCACTCTGTTGGGCCCAGTCCGCCACTCTGGACAGATCCGCCACTCTGTTAGGCCCGGTCTGCCACCCTGGACAGATCCGCCACTCTGTTAGGCCCGGTCCGCCACCCTGGACAGATCCGCCACCCTGTTAGGCCCGGTCCGCCACTCTGGACAGATCTGCCACTCTGTTAGGCCCGGTCCGCCACTTTGTAACCTGAACCTTGAAAAATGCAAAAAATAGCAAACGTGAAGAAAAAAGACCCGTTTGTGGGTCCCACTGGGCGTGCCAGAAATGTGATAGGTCGAAATAGGTGTTAGAAAACAAGCAGCAAGTTAAAGAGCACAAATAAACAACTAAAACAACCTACACTTCGAGATTAGCCTAAGTTGGAAACAAAACAAGACAAAGCCACGAAATGGAACTTTATACCTTGCGTTGAGTCGATCCTTTGGTTGGCCCTTCGATCTTGGATGTGTATGCTCCTTAGATGGCACAAGATGTGTGATGTGAGATGCAAATGATGCTTGGAAACATGAAAATAGCTAAGTGTGGATTGAGAAATAAAACTACAAGAGTTTGGCTACACAAAATGATCTCTCCAAAATGAGAGAAAAGAGGGGGTATTTATAGGATTTTTGGGAAATCCTAGGGGAAATGGACGGTTGAGATTGATCCACCAAATATCAAGATGTAGGGCTAAGGTGAGTTGAGAACTCACAAGCCCTCACATCTTGACATGTGGCATGTGAGATAGCCCTAAAAGGTGAAGTGGACATGAGGTGGAAGGAGAAGGACATGACATGGAGAGGGGTACAAAGTACCTTGGGATTGGACAAGATCTCCTCATAAAGGAGGTCCTTGTCCCCATGTGGGTGAGAGGACATGTGAGGAATTAAAAATTCCTCAAATATTCTCATGGGGATGAGAGAAAGAATAAAGAATAAGTAAAGGACATGTGGGGAGAAGTGAAGGAATTAAAAATTCCTTTTAGGTGCCTTGGGGGATTAAAAGGTGAATTAAAAATTCACATGGGGAAGGGGATGCCTTGTCCAAAAGGAGAAAGCCTTTAATAAGGTTGACTCAAGGACATGTGCCATAAATAGGATGAGGATTAGGTTAGGCTAATCAAATGATTAAGGTTGTGCAAGTACTTAGTTAGATAGGCTAATGACTGATTAGAGGCAAGTGGGAAATTATGGAGGATGTGACCTTAATGATGATTAAGGGTGTGCACATGTTAACCCTAGTTAATTAGAAGAAGATGAAGTAATTAAAATGGATTAGGGACCAACTTGCAAAAGTTGGAGGATGTGACCATGAGAGAGAAAAGATGAATTAAAAATGCATTTTAATTCAAAAGGGGAATATGACTCAATTAAATAAAAGGGGATATTTATTTAATTTAGAGGAGGAAAAGGGGTAAAGTATCAAATTAAATACTTTAGGACCTTTGTGCAAGATGCAAGGTATTAATTAAACAATTGGCTTAATTAATATTGTTAGAGGGGATGAGCAACCAGATGAATCAAGGAGACGCATTTGATCATATGGAAGTGATCAAAATTAGACGTCTACACTTAATATATATTTTTCCTCAAAGAAAATGTTCTTAAAAGTGCTTTAAAGGAAGACCAGGTTCACTTTTTGAAAGTGTTAGTGACAAACTCCGTCATTGCGATCTAATCATACCAATACCGTACAAACAATCATTGGAAAAGGCAACCTATCATTTAATTGCATGCATACACCAATTCAAAATTCTCCCTGGCGACGGTTGCCATGTTGAGAATGTTGCTGCCTTCTGATGATGTCTTACTTTTGGTCTTGATAGTTCTCTATCTGCGAACATCCTATCAAAGGCCTCGTTTAGTTGCGGCAGAATAACATTACCATTAACCAGGGTAGCAGAAAATGCAACTAAGCTACAGGCAAAGGGATAATAGAGCTTTCGGCAATATGCACAATAATAAGTAGTGTTTCTAAAAATCAAAACTACATAAATTGGTCCAACCCAAGCAAGGTCCCTATCATGAGTTGTCCGGAAAACCTTTTTGAAAAAGAAGGCGCTCTCACTAGTTGGGAGTCATCTATTGCTGATATGTTTGGACAATCCTCCTTATATTTATTCATCTCTATTATAAACTTGTTAAGTTATACTTTATGAATGTACTCTAATTTGGAAAGCAGATTATCTTATAAGGAGAGCCAATGTGGTCCACTTATTTAAGTGCTCCAATCTCCTTAGATTTTTTAACCTTATCAAGAAATGTGTCACAGATATACAGTGACAAGATAAACCTGTGCTAAGTGGACCATTCGATATCATGAGAGATGGGTTCCTGTTGAACCACTACTCATGAAACATGGGTCAATGAGTTTGACTCGAAACTACACGGTTGAATCCTGATAGCAATATCATAAAGATAAACCTGTATTAACTTTATTTGACAACCAATCAGAAAAAATTTTAAAAAATAATCTGACTAAATTTTGTGGCAGTAAATTTAGCCCATAATTTTTTAGTCTTATCCAGAATCGGCACCCCATTGCACATACAGCGGTGCAGGTGCTACTTATTTCTGATTTTTTATGTATGCGGCTTTGGCGTGGCATCCGAAGTATGCAAATGTGGAAAAACTTCAGATTGGTTGTAGGCCTGCATTACGCCCTGCAAATCTGCCTGAAGTGGAGGCATATGAACGCTCTCCTCAAATGATATATGTTCTGGAGACTCAAAAAGGTATTTTAAATCACTCTCTTCCGCTTCTGCCATGTAATGCGCTTCATCTTTTACTGGTTCTCTGAATTCAATCGAAGCTTCGGTCTGTACGTCTTCAACACTCACGACCGCCGCTGTTGAAGGCCCGGCTTCCTCGTTAGCAGCTCCAGGATCTATGTCGAAGCTCGAGCCGAACGCAATGGCAGCGGCCCGAATAACGTGGGGTGAAGGATTCGTGTGTGCAGCTGCGACCTCCATTACAGTTGAGTCGAACTGCGTGTGTGGAAAATTGAAAGACGTTGCGTTGGGTCCTCGAAGGCAGAAGAGCGCAGTGTCATAAGCTCGAGCTGCAGCGTGAGGAGTGAAATATGAGCCCAGCGATATGCGCGATCTGTTTCCTGATCGAATCTCAGCCACATATTTTCCCCATTTCCTCTTTCTCACGCCTCGGTATCTGATTTCTTCCCCATCGTTCTGCATATTGCAAAACGTTTTCCCTTGATATCAGTTATAAGGCTGCGCTCTACTTGATTCTGAGTTTACCTGATATAATACTATGATCGACTATAGCAGGAAAATGAGTAAAGGAACGCATCCTTTTAAAATCCCATGTTGATAGATACGTGGTCGGCGAGGCCTATGAAAAATGGCCGTACTGAGTGGTCTGCAAATTTTGAAAGTGAAAAGGGAAATTAACATACAATTGAGCAGCTATGTGAAGTGTTGCGTCGGCGAGACTGTGGACGGCAGTTTTACACGCTAAGTAATCGGAAAGCGGCGCAACTACCGTTCTTTGCGTTTTCACTAAACGAAGTCGAATAAGTGAACAGTATAAATCCACAGTTGTCGATTGATTTCCGAGAGGTATGCTTATACGTCGTCTAGTAAAGAGATTTATATTGTCCTAAAGCACGCGTTGAACTATAAGCATAGACGACTTCAACATATTCGTCGAATTTTCATGGTGTAATTTTTTGCATAGTCAAGACCACAAATGCAAACAAATTTCCGTATAGATTTCTAAAGATAAAAAAAATACCTTTGTAAGCACGTCAATAATTATTTTAATATTTGTTGTTATTAAAATTGACTTTAATTTTTATAAAGTTCTATCATTACGGATTGCTTTATTAAACAGGAAATTTGGCGTACCTTTATTTTTTTGGGTAATAGAAGAAGGACGATATTTCAATTGATATTTTTATAACTAGTGTTTAAGCATGCAGATAGACATTTGTATGTTTTGTTCGAAAGCACATAGAATTATTTAATTTTTCTATTGATTAGAATGTATTGTGCAGTATAGAAAGAGCAAGGAATCATGATATGTATTTAGTTAGAATGTTTATCCAAAGGAAGATGGCAATGCCCTTAGTAAAACCTTCTTCCTTCTAATAAGGGTTTCACTTGCATTGTTTTACATCTTCACATATCATTAAAAGCTAAATATGAGGGAGCAATGTAGGTCTATAGAGAGACATACTTGAGAGACCATATTGAACACCAAACCCTAGAAATTGATTTCTTTGATATCTATTAACACTATTGAGTGTGAGACCCTATTATTTATGGATTGTGAAAACCTAAGCCATATTTCGTGGAAACTAGTGGTGAGAAGCACAAGAAACTAAAATAATCAACACAAGTTGCAAGTCATCCAAATCCTATAGGGGCCAACATAACAATCAATTATTACAAAAATTAAACTTGGTACATTTTGAGGCCTTCATTCATTTTTGTAGAGAATAGTTTCCACTTTCTTTAGTGCTCCATTGATGAGGCCCTAAACAACCCATATTTGGGAAGCACAAATAACTTAGTACCCAACACACAAGAGAATTGTGGAAGGAAATAGTTCATCCTTGAACTTTGTAGTAGATTAGATCCCTATTTATTTTGCATTGCATAATGGAATAGGGAGCCTTAAGGACTTTAACATATGTTTTTTATGGTGAGCAACCAACTACTTCATTAGAAATAAATAATGCTTAAATGACTAGAATATATCTTGTTCTTCATTATGAAGGAAATAATATGTTCATGACATGAGTAGCTCAAAATGGAACAATTTTACTTTTAAGAAGTTTTTCAAACCAAATTTGAGATTCTTCACCACCTTATTTTTAAAGATATCATTCAAAGTAATAACTATGGCAGTATTGTGCCAAATGTTGTCCCACGTGAGGAATCAACATACACACATGTACCTTAAATGGGAGGAAGCTAGCTCAAATCACAAATAAGGATAGTGAGCTATGCTAGATGCATAGGAAAACTAAGAGGGGGGTGAATTAGTTATTCATTAAAACATCAAAACCCTCATTAACATTCAAATCCTTATTAGCCCTTAAAAACTTAATCAAATTTAGCATGAAAATAAACAAATGAAACAACAACACATCAAAAAACTATGCACAATAGAAGACTAGATTTACATGGAAAACTCATGAAGGTAAAAACCATTGTGATGATTAGCTCACAATATAAATTAATAGCAACACCAAATATAATAGGCTCGCTATCAGAGGGTTCACTACCCAAAAGAAAGAAGGGCTCACTGCCAAAGGACTCATATCTAGAAGAAAGAAGATAAAAGAAGGTCTATCTCACTACCAATTTGAACTACTAGCAATGAACCTCTCTTATATTGAAGCTTTTGTAGAGTTCTACTGAAGAACAAATAACTCTTTCAATAGACTAAAATGTAGATACCTTCTGCTAACTGAATCTAAGAGTCATGGACATTAAATATCACACTCAGACCACCACACATAATCACTTTTACATATTTCACATCACTCACACACTCTACTTAATCCACACAACAACTCACCTTCTATTATACCATCCTCAACCTAAACAGTCTCAATTAGGCAAGCCTTAAGGAAACGTATGCACCTCAATAGTGCACCATCAAATAGGTTAGAACCAAACACTTCCACAGTGTAAAGAAGTGAAGGAAGACCACACCAAAACTTAACTGGAACACAAATATACACTAAAAAAATTCTTAATACTTCCACAAACAATAGTCATCCTTCACAATTAGTGCTAGCATGCCAAGTGTAACATGCCAATTATTCTATGAGCGTAATTTCTCTAAATCTTAACCTCAAGTCAATAAAATATGTTTTAAACCCATAGCAATAAAAAAAAATATTTGTAAAAAGAGAAAAAAGACCACATTTCTATAACAATGTTCCATGTATTGATTTCATTCATAATATAAACATTTACATTTTACAAATTTCCAAAGATGGAATACAATGATACATACATAGCTCAGTTGAGCATCATAAGCAACATATACGAATGGTCCAAGTAGTCCCTCTCAAATATTGGCTACCAACTGATGAGGAGAAGCATCACTCAAGTGCTTTTTTGCTAACCATGGACTTAATGTAGCCCCTTGCACATATACCACATACGGTAAGATGGCCTTACCCTTCGATGATGAGATTGGTTGGATAACCCATTACAGTAGCCTTCCTAAGCTTAGTGTTGTGTCCTACTTACTTAGACTTCAATATAGTGACTACTACATATGTGTATGATAATTCTTGGCCTAGTATACTATATTGGATCACAGTGACCTAATAGTCTAAGTAGTGGCTACTTACACTACTTTGGTCAAAGTTTCATATATAAAAGTTTCATCTCTTCACCCACTACCCTTAGCTCAATTTGGTTTTTGACCATTCATATACTATGCATGTAGGCAATTCCCTCCTTTAGGTAGTATTTTACCCTAGGAACAATCAATTCTCTTTCTATAAATATAACATTCCTACCAATTAATCTCTATACATAGCTATTTCATTTGTTATATAATCTAATCCCAAAGGCAACCTATGAACTTTATATAGTTTGAATTACACAAATAACTTGAGACAAATATTTCACAATCTACTCTAAGCTTCTTCCTTTCCTAGTATATAATACTAATGAATTCCTTCAATCCTTAATATGGAGTATGTACAAACACTCAAATAAGGTTCACAACAATTAAGTGTAATAATATTCTGTCAAATTCTATAGACGTAAACATAATTTTTCCCTATTCTCACAAATCAATACATTTTACAACACAAGTCAAACGCCAACATTCAATCCTTCCAAAGCATATAAAGCATAAGAGAGTAGAACTAACATGCTTGTTAAACACTAATCCCAATTGAAGAAATTGAATTTCAAGCTAAATCCCCTCCAAGATCCATTTGAAGTCTCTTCAACAATTCTCCAAACCCACTCATAGAAATTCTCACAATAATTCTCTCAACTTTCCTCACAAACAAACTCCCAGCTCAAACAATAATATCTCAGATAAAAAGAAACAAAATACAAGTGAATTGTGCATTCAAATGAGGAAATCCTCTCCCTTATTTATACAAAAATATGAGACTTTTCTACCTACAAATAAGTTATGCTAAATGACACTTCTCAACTCTTAAGATTGACTAAACAAATAATCTCAATGGGTGACAACATTAAAACTTAATACTCAACAAAATAGAACAATAGGTCCCTTTACTCAAATACGACAAGAATATATTTCAGATATGCAAGGTGAATGATCAAACAGGTCGAATCTATTAATACCAGCATCTACTTGACTTATTCTCCATTTTATTTTGTTTTCCATCACTGGATAGAGCTTAAAAAATAGAATTCTAATGCAATGTAGTTATTCATAATTTGTCACCACATAAACTTTCTTACATGCTTTTGGTGTTTGCATATTTATGACCAAGTCAATTCTTTTAAATGTATTTCAAATATCTTTCAAACACTCTTGACTGAGTCTTATATCCTTCCCATGTTCCTTCAGATATATGTTGTGTTCTATAATTTGCAAGCTTAGTGATTCATAATAATTGTCTTTAGCACTACCATAGTGTGTGCTTCATTGTTGTGCCAACACTATATGAAATACTTGTTATATACTATATAGTATGTGCTTAGTATTTAGAAACATCAATTCTATATATATATATATATATATATATATATATATATATATATATATATATATATATATATATATATATATATATATCAATCAACTCATACAATAATAAATATACATCATTCAGTATTCCTATTGCATATATCCATGTTATCTTTTTTATAAACAATGCCATATGTGTATACCTATATCCACATATACGTATATCTACATATATCGATATACTCGTATGGATGTTCCACACATTGACACATACACATATTTTAATGTGTATATATATGTATATGGATATATCTCATATATACATTTTCTTATACAATCAATCACATATATTTTATAACTTATTGATAGACATATATGTATGCAATGTATACATACATACACATATATATGTGGACAATGATTTTGAATTACCCAAAGTTTCTCTAACTCTTCTAGGTTTTTCACCTAAAAGGAGAGGAATTGGGGCCAAAATGCTAATTTCTACACTCAAGATTAATGTAAAAGGGATGCATTGTATGTAAATATGATGTACTAATGCAATAAAATGAAAAAGAAATGATTTATTGATGTGAAACATAAGAAAATAACCCTTAAATTAACAAGAGCATTCGTGTAGCAAAAGTCATAATCCTTTCAAATTCAAACCCAAACTAAACTAAGGGATGACTTACCAATTTCCTTAACTACAACTCAACTTGCTCATAGTATATGTGATTGTTCTGGCTCAATTAGGATTCATCAAGGCTTACCTAACCAATCACTTTTCCTGAGTGATACTTCCCCTCCCTTATAGAGGCTTGATCCTTGCATTTGCATTCAACTTAGAACATTGCAATACTAGTTAAAGCTATTCATCAAAATGATCATTTGCATTATTCATTTCATAATCAGAACATCAAATTTAATCAACATTCATTCTACATATATTCATTTTAACATAACATCAAATCAAATTGACTTTCACTCATCATTTTCCCAATGATACATATAAGCAAAGTACAAACACATATATTTCAATCATAATTACAAGCACATTCATATAGTTAGTATTTTAACTAATCATAGCAATAGTAAATAGGTAAACACTCAATAGGTTGTAACATATTCTCCCCCTTGTGAATCATCATCCCTGATGATTTTATGAAGCAAACATAGAATAAAAAAAACAAACACAACATTGTCTTTCAAGCATTCACAAAAGCTTGAAAGACATGGAAACTTATACTCAATTTCAACATAGTCTTCCCAAGTGGCAAAATCTTCCGCATACTAGTCCCACTAGAATTTATACTACAAAACCTCTTTGTTACTCAAGTGAAGCTTATGTGTTTGGAGCATCTTGAGAGGCTCAATTGTTATCACTTTGGGGTTATGTAACAGTAAATCATTCCAATCAATTACATGATTATCACCTGGTATATAATTCTTTAGGTATGAGATGTGAAAGATGTTATGCATTCAAGTAAGACTTGGTGGAAATGCAATTCAACAACCAATAGGATTTACTTCCTCAAGAACCTAAAATGGACCTACATAGTGTGAAGCTAGTTTGGATGACTTTCTAAACTTAATGGAACTCTTATGAGGCTTAACCCTTAACACCTATACTACTACAAAAATTCTAGGTACCTGCTTAGAATCTGCATAGCTTTTCTAGATATCACTAGATTATGCTAGCATTTGCTTAATAACCTTAACTTTTTCCTCCATTTCGGACAAAATCTCATGCCTAGGACTTACCCTATCTTGAAATTTATCTTAGCTTACAGGGGTTCAACATTTCTAGCCATATAATGATTCGAAAGGAGCCTTCTTAATTTAAAAATGATAGGAATTGTTATATGCAAATTCCACCAAAGGAAAGTAATCTTCCCACTTGTATTGTTGATTTATGTAATACATTCTTACTAGGTATTCCATTACTTGGTTTACTCTTTCTATTTGTCCATCCATTTTTAGATGATATGCTAAACTTATATTCAACTGAGTTCCAAGTGTAGATAATATGGTTTTCCAAAACCTAGAAGTCACAAAAACATCCCTATCTGAGATAATCTTCTTTGGAATACCATGCAACCTAAACATCTCTTGAATGAATTTTTGAGCTATAACAAGAGCTCCATTAGTTAAATTTCTAGGTATAAAGTGGTCTACCTTAGTAAACTTATCTACTTCCACTAGAATAGCATTGTGCTTATTCCTTGACATGGGTAATCCTTGCACAAATTCCATACTAATGACCTGCCGCTTACTTAAATTAGGAACATCATGTGGATACAATAGTCCTATAGGGTGATGATGTTCAACCTTCACTCTTTTGTATTCTAAGCATCTAGCCAAAAATATTGCAACATCCCCTTTCATCCCTTTCAAAAAATGCAATGGCTTCACACCAGCCATGATTATTTTTTAACACTTGGATGTCCAGAATATGGTGCTTCATTCACTTCTCTCCATGCTAAATTCTTTAATGATTCTAAGTTAGGAATATATATTCTTCCTTTAAACCTTAGCAATCCATTTGATTCAAAGTTACATCCTCTGTACCTTGCATCTTGTGAATTTTCCATGAGTGCTTACTTAACATGCTCATAGAACTCATCTCCTTTCCATTTTTGCAACAGGGTATGTGTAGGATCATGATGGGCCAAAAAGTGGCAATATGATGGTTATGTGGCTGACGACTAGTTTTTTACCCAAATTTGATGAAATAAAAAGGGTTTTTAAAGGAGATTCCTAGCTTTCAACTGATATAAATTATGCTTTACTTTGAATTTAATAAGTAATTATTATTCATTTTCTATTCAAATTATGACTAAAGTCTTGATTGATAGGCTGATTGAAAAAAATCTATAGCTTTCAAATAGTATCACATGTTTTCAATCCAAAACATGCTTCACATTCTATCCTTCACATACTATAGGATTAAAAAGATAAATTTTGAATTTCATGAAGTTTTGACCAAGTTAAGGTGGTCAAACATACAATTTTTTATATTTTTTTATAAAGTTGTAATAAAAAATTCATAATTAATTATTTACTTAGAAAAAAATTATAAAAAAAAAAATGCATCACATCGGGGCATGTGTCCTCTACTTATATTGAAAATATTATAATTTTTTTTAATCATTTTATTGTGGTTAGGTGGTCAAACAGACACCTACTTCTTTTCCCTAAAATTTAAGTACCATTGCATTGAAATTTCAAATTTTCACCAAATAGATTTTTTTAAAACAAACCTAGTAGTTTACAAACTACATTCAATTTTCTATAGATTCTATTCTTACATATTTTGAAATAATATAGATAACTTAATCAAAGTTTTACGTGAAGTTTCCTAACTCTGATTCTTTTGAATTTTTTGCCACATAAGGGCCTATTTTTTCCATGATGATCCTGCACATACCCAACACTTGGTCTTTAAAGTCAGTTTGAATTGTTACTATTGAGGTGATATTCCATCTATGACTTAAGGAATCAACAACCCAATTTTTTTTCCCTTTAATGTAGTTTATATTGAAGTCATAGTTTGATATCAAATCCAGTCATCTTCTTTTTCATGCATCAAATTGGATTAGGTAAATAGATATTTCAATCCATGGTGTTCAAACTTCAACTCAAAACCGGTTTCCCAACAAATAATGCCTCCACATCTATAATGCGTGAACCACAAATGCTAACTCTAAATCATCTGATGCATAATTCTATTCATAAGGATTCAACTTTCTAGATTCATAAGCTATGACTTGCCCTTCTTGCATCAAAACTCCACCTAGGCCTTCTCTCGATGCATTTGCGATGATAGTGAATTCACCATCAAGATCTAGTACCTTAAATATTGGAGCAATATTCAACTTCTCCTTGAGTAGGTCAAATGTTTTTTGACATTTTTCTGTCCATTCAAACTATGTGCAATGTTTGAAATGTGTGCAACATTTTCATCCTAGTCTAAAATGCAAAAAAAAAAAAAGAATGCAAGCAAGGGAAACACAACAACACCTCAAGATTGGGCTTAAGATGAAACTCAAACTTAAAATGACAATAAAACCAACTTTACCTTGTTTGAGCTTGATGAAGTTGTTTGTCCTTGTTGATTGCTTGATATGTGTGCTCCGAGATCAATTTCGGTAGCATAACACCTTGTTGTAGCTTGATTTGGATGCAAGGATTTATGAAAATGGCTATGGATGCAAGATGGATGCTTGAGAGATGATGAAAAAATTCTTGAGAATGGTTGAGAGAAGCTAGGGTTTCAAAAATGGCTAAGTGCTAGTCATTTAACCAAGGGAGATGGAATGAATGATGAAGATTGAAAGGAGGGAGTAAGATCAAGAGTTGACCAAAGGAATTAAAAATTCCTTTTAATGTGCATGGGAAGGATAAAAGGAATTTAATATTCCTTGGGAAGGAGAAAATGAATTTAATATTCCTTGGGAGATGAGAGAGGAATTAAAAATTCCTCAAAAAGGATCTTGGGAAGAGAAAAAAGAATTAAAAATTTCTTGGGGGATGGGGAGAGTTGACTAAGGGGTTGATTAGACTAGTTGATGAAAGATTAAAGGAAGATTAGGTGGCTAATGAGGATTAGGGGCCAATGTGAAAAATTTGGATGATGTGACACATCCTAGAGTGATCCCACAATACTGGTTTACAATTTTTGGGCAAACTAGACACTGAACCAAGATTTTCTAACTAAATCTTTACATTCAGGCACCTATGGCAGCTAAACAGTTAGGAATTGAAGATGATGAAAACTAGTGATTTGTGAAATTTTGTATGAAGATTATAAATATTATTTTTTCATAATTTTTGGAATAAGATTGCACTTCTTTCTTTATCTCCTTCAAAAACTATATTTTTTCAATAAACACCATTTTTAAGGAGTGACGCTCATTATATAACACAAATTTTTTTCCATGAAGGATAATTTTTTTTTTTTTTCAAATCTAGATTTGTAACTACGATATCTAGTGCTTCTAGTAGGTTTCATAGTGTTTTATTGAATATTTTTTCCTTAATCAAGTTTTGAAGTCAAACAAATTACAATTCAGACATAGGTGGACTGTATAACACATAACTTTTATTGTATGTATGAATTTTTTTCTTTTCTTTTTTGTTGGATCAAGGACTTCAATATCTAGTGCACTCATATTTTTTTTAAAAAAAATTGATAATCTTCTATTTTTCCACTTATGCAAAACAAAGAGCTTGATTTTTGGTGAAAAACCTTCATTCACAAGAAATAAAAAATAAATATAATAATTAAATTAAATTTATTTAAAATTATACTTTTTGGGAAGATTGTAATAAGGACTACATACTTACAAAAATAAAAAATTAAATTAATTCATTTGATCCCCCAAAAGGTAAATTAATTTTATTTTTTATCAACATTTTGATAGGTGTAAAGGAGACTCTGTTATAGGTATGGTTTAAAACTAGTGGGGTTCTATCCAAGGGGGTTTGATCAAACTACCTTTGATCAAACCCTTTTCAATTGGAATGCTTTAAATGGAACATTATAATGCTTAAATCATTATACTTTCTAAAAATATGTGATTTCAGCAAAAACCAAAATCTCCCAGAAATTGTAAACCAGCTTTGTGGCATCACCCCCTAATCATGGATTAGGAATAAGCACATCCCTAATGATGAGATTAGGAGGTGGATTAGGATTAGGTGAATGGATGAGAGATAAAGGGAATTAAATAAATGGATCATTTATTTAATTCCTTGAATGAAATGAATAAAGGGTACTTAGGTATTTAATTATTTAACCAAATACCTTAGGGATTGAGAGGAATTTAGGGGTATTAATTAAATAATAGTACTATTACTTGATTAATGCAAATAAGAGGATATTTAGATGAAAAAGGGATAAATTTGATCAAACGTAAGTGGTAAGGGATCAAGAGAGGGATTAGGTGACATGATAGGATCTAGATTTGTGGCAGTGCGTGATAAGGGCTCATGTGATGGAGTGATTGGATCTTGAGTGACAAGGGGATCATGGGCTAAAGTGGATGAAGGAATATGATCTTGAGGTGGACTATATGGTATGGTAGGATCTTGATGTGGAGAGGAGGATATGTTGGTATTCTTTGGATTAGGCTCTTGGCATGGCTCGTCATGTGTCAAGGACATGATGGAGTGTTGGAGGGACTCCTCAAGTGGGGAAGATGGAAGGAGGGAGGATTCATGAAATTCGTGGGAATAGATTTTGGTGATACTAGGAGTGGGAGGAGTGGATTTGGTTTTGGTGTCTTCAATGGTTTGGATGGATGTAGGATTAGGAGAAGTGGATTAGATTTTGGTGTCTTCGATGGATTGGGTGGTTCTAGGAGTTGGAGGAGTGGATTGGATTTGGGTGTCTTTGATGGGTTCAAGAACTCTTGGAGTAGGAGATGGGGGTTCCATGGGTTCAGTAGATTTGATGGTTTTAAAAATTTGGCTGCTACAAGAGGTGGTAATAGTAATAATAGGTGTGGAATGGAGAAGGGTCTCATCACTAGTGACTATACATGGGGGAGTGGGGTAGCATGGTTCCACAACTTCAAGATGGGGAGTTGGGGATGTATTATTTATCATGAGTCCTTGGAGGATTTTTGGAGTGAGAAACTTACATATTATGAGCTTAGCTGGGGTGATGGGAATACATGAAGGATTATGGACTAGTGGACTAGGATTAGATGGAGGAATGGTATTGGAGGTAGGGCTAAGAGTAGGTGGAGGATTAGGACATTATGGAGTGGAATATGGAGTGACATAGAGGGATATGGATGGTGGATTAAGACAAGGGGATGTGGGTGGTGGATTGTAGTAAGGATATTGGGATAGTGAATTAGGATGGGAAGATTGGGATGATGGATTAGGATAGGAGGATGTGGATGGTGGATTGTAGTAGGAGTATTGGGATAGTGGATTAGAATAGGAAGATTTGGATGGTGGATTAGGATAGGAGGATGTGGGTAGTGGATTAGGAAAAGAGGATACACATGGTAGATTGTAATAAGGGTATTGGGATAGCACATTAGGATGGGAAGATTGTGATGGTGGATTGGGATAGGAATATTGGGATGATCGATTGGTGTAGGGGACATGGATGGTGGATTAGGACAAGAGGATGTGAGTGGTTGATTGTAGTAAGGGTATTGGGATAGCAAATTAGGATGGGAAGATTGGGATGGTGGATTAGGATAGGAGGACATGGATGGTGGATAAGAGAAATATGTAGATGAAGGATATGATGAGTACATGGATGGGGAAGATACTGGATATCCCTTGTCAAAGGTAGCATAAGGATTGCTAGTAGGTGTGGGTGAAGATGTAATGGGATAGCTTGGATGAGTGATCATATTTTGTATGATGATTGGGGAAAGCTTGCTAATAATGATAGCATCAAGGGGGTCTATATCATACTCATCTTGATCAATAAGAATTTCATTATCATCGTCAACATAATTGGGATTCCCCTTGACTACTATTTTTTGTTGCATTTATGAAGGATAAGGATTCATGATGGTGGATGGGATGGATATGGATTGAAGGTATGGGAATAGATGATTAGAAGGAAAAAAAAGATAATGAAAAGATAAATAGGATGGATTGAAAGAATATGGAAGAAAGGATCTTAAGATTTTTTTTGATATCAGAAGATCTTGGATGTAGATGGACTAAAGCTCAAATTGGGATTTAGTTAAGCTCAGATTGGGATTGGATTAACGCTTAGATTTAGATTGGATTAAAGCTCAAATTCAAATTCGATTGAAGCTCAAATTTGGATGATTGGAGGATGTGATGGGATTGACTCTAAACCAAGTTTAGGGGTTTAACTAGATGACATAAGGTGTTGAAAATTATATTGGATTGCGAAAGGGATGGCTACGACATCGAATCTACCTCAAGATGGAAGTAGATTGATTGGGTCGAAATTGATAATTGACTCAGGACAGATGAAAATCCTAAGAAGACATGAATGATGATGATTGAAATCAGGCACCTAAGTCAACTCAGATAAAAACCTTAGAAATGAAGTCTAGAGGATTTGGATTTGACGAATTGATTGTCCTTTTTGGTAGATTTCCACAATTGTCAGATTTTTCCATTTTAGGTAATTTCACATGCATATATTTGAGAGTCCAATTTTTTCCCAAAAGATTCCTAAAACTAAGGTAGGATGAATTTCCAACTAACATCCTAAATTCAAAACTTGAGTTTTGAGTTATTTAAAAAAGGTGACTTTTTAAAAACTTAGAAAAAACACTAAATTGCCATTTTGAGGGTCAAGATGAAAGTTTCAAGCCCCAAAAATGTGCCAAAATGGGGGCCAACCAACTCAAGATCTATTGGGAATCCACATGCCACCTCATAATGCATCCACCCATAAAATTTCATCCTAAACAAACATCCAAGTCAAAAGTTATGACCTCTTGAAGTTCTTGCATCAAAATCAAAACCCTTAAAATGAAGTCTAGGTGATTGGGATAGATGGTTTGATGATGGGTGTGGACTCTAATGATGTTCTAAGATGCACCTATATGATTTGGTTGAAGAAATGATGAATTTTAGAAAGTGCTGATGGATGGGAATGATGATGATGGGAAGATAGATGAAGGTCTGCTTTTGGAAAAAAATTCCTATCAGTGAAGGAAAATTTGCCTATTTAGGGATGGCAAGGAAAATTTGCTTATCTATAAATGAGAATTCACCCAAACTATGGCTGACACAAGGAATAGGTGAATTTGAAAGGAAAATTCACCCAAACACTAAGAAAATTCACCTAAATCTTGAAAAATTCGCCCAAACAAGAAGCAGGTTCGCCCAAACTTCAAAGGACCTAAGGAATGGGTGAATTTGATAGGAAAATTCACCCAAACTGACAATAGGTTTACCAAAACTACAAAGGATACAAGAAATAGGCGAATTTGCTAGGAAAATTCACCCAAATTGAAAGCAGGTTTTCCTAAACTAAATGTAGGATCGCCTATACTTAGGGAAATAGGTGAATTTGACTTTCAAGATCACCTAACGGGATGGAAGACTCACCTATTTTGTGAATGGGATAGATGGGGAATGAAAGACACCTGAAAATGGGATCACCTAATTGAAAAATAGACTTGCCCACTTCTTGAATAGGACTGATAGGGAAGACTTTGTCACGTCTCATACAATGACTTATTTTGACCATTGACTTATTTTGATCATGACTTATTTTGACCATTGACTTATCTTGACCATGATTTATTTAGATAATGTTTGACCATGATCTTATGAGATTTAATATACGAAGTATGATATGTGTTAAGAGCAATGCTTTAATATAATTGTTTTCTTTCAAGAATTATGAATGCATTCATATAAAACAGAAATGTTGTTAATTATTGTTTCTACAATGGTTACTAATACACTTTTGTTTTGCATGCCTGAGTGCATTTGAGTGGCAGGTGATCGAAGGCCAAGGAGATCGAAGGCCAAGAGTGTGATTGAGGAAAAGGAGGTTAGCTTCTCGACAGGGTAAAAGAGGAGAAACTCTCGGTTACGCACACACCACTTAAATCATGTAGCTGCATTAGGTCATGTTCGTTTTTACAATGTGATTGCATGAAAATGATTAGCATAGCAAATTTAAAATTATGGTTTAATTAAATTGTGAAATAATATGGCTTATTTTATTTTATTAATCTCCATTTTATTTGAGCAACAAAAAGGGAAAAGGATTCTGTTTTAAAAGAAATATGATTAAAAATAAAATAAGATAAATAAAATAGAATATTGTGGTTTCATAAATAAAAACTTAGAGTTAGCATAAAATAAGGATATAATTCAGTTTTGTATATAAATTTTCCAAAAAAAAAATATTGAAGAATGAACAGCCCGAGAGAACATTGGGCTCTGGAAATTCTGTCTCAAAACCAACAATTCACTGGGCATGTGGCAATCCTTGGAAACTGCTGTCATCTGGAAATTTTATGCATGATCCTCGAAAAAGAGGAAGAGGGCTTTAAGAAAGAAAAGAGAATTTTGAATGGAATCATATCGAAGAGCTCTGGATCAGAGGCGAAGAAGGTATTGTGGAACAATTGCATTGGAAGCAAATTGTGCCAGGTTCTCTTCATTGCTATGCCTTCTTTTAATTTTATTGTAAAAAAACTGCAGTAGGACATGTTTTATCCTCTGTTTAGAGTGCAAACATCTGTGAAATTTTTCCAAATTCGTTTTGAAATCTGGGTATCAGCTTACTACTCAGTGTTGCAATTATAGAATACACATTCCTCCTTTAGAGTTAGGGTTTTCGTTTTGTGGCAAGTCTGCATTTTTCTCAAGTGTAATTACAATTATATGTCTCCATATCTGGTTTGTTTAAAAATTCTGTCAAAATGTCTTGAGATAAATCTGAATGCAGTTTATACTGGGCAAATGTCTTTCTTTTTTTTGAGTTTTGAAATTGTTAAGGGATTAATTCCCTTGCCCTCCCCATGGGAAGGTCGTGGACTGTGGGAGGCTCGCGCCCTCCACAGGCCGCGGCCTGTGGAGAGGGCGCGAGCCCCTCACAGCCCGCCCCCTCCCCATGGGAGGGGCAAGGGCTTTTCCTGAGCCCTTTAGTCGCTCAATGCCAGTAAGGAAACCATGGAAAATATCTTATTCTGTGTGCACGACCAGTGAATTCTTCAATCAGATTTTGAAAACCAGAATTTCTTACTTCAAAGTATACACAGCTATACATGAATTTTACATACATATATATATATATATGTATATATATATAGTTATCCATGCACATATGTGCCAGAAAATAGTATGAACTCTGTTTAATTCATTTCCAAAATAGAAAATAGTATGAACTCTATTTAATTCATTTCCAGAACAGAAAATAGTATGAACTCTGTTTAATTCATTTCCAGAACAGAAAATAGTATGAACTCTGTTTAATTCATTTCCAGAACAGAAAATAGTATGAACTCTGTTTAACTTTCATTTCCAAACAGAAAATAGTATGAACTCTGTTTAACTCATTTCCAAAATAGAAAATAGTATGAACTCTGTTTAATTCATTTCCAGAACAGAAAATAGTATGAACTCTGTTTAACTCATTTCCAGAACAGAAAATAGTATGAACTCTGTTTAACTCATTTCCAGAACAAAAAATAGTATGAACTCTGTTTAATTCATTTCCAAAACAAAAAATAGTATGAACTCTGTTTAATTCATTTCCAGAACGGAAAATAGTATGAACTCTGTTTAACTCATTTCTAGAACAGAAAATAGTATGAACTCTGTTTAACTCATTTCCAGAACAGAAAATAGTATGAACTCTGTTTAATTCATTTCCAGAACAGAAAATAGTATGAACTCTGTTTAAACTCATTTCCAGAAAGTAGCATGAACTTCTGTTAATTACACACCATTATCTCAGATTTGTTAAACCTGAAACAAGAAACAGAAATGTTTTTGAGACACCATCTTGATTACTTTAAAGCAGTACAATCCTGAGTAAAGGAATACAACACAAAAATCTGAATGAAAGTCTATCTTTCAAACCTTAGAATTACTGAATAAATTGCACTGTATCAGTATATTATTATTATTCTGTAACCTGCATTGAATTTGGGAATTAAACTGTCTGTCAACTTGAGCTTGGAAAGAAAAAGAAATGCATACTGAAAACAGAAAACACTATTCTTTCTTTCTATTAGTACACTGAAAATTATCAATATATATATGTTCTTCTTTAAAACAAAGCCTTTATCCAAATCAAAAGGCTTACTTTTTAAAGAATAAATGATATCTTTCAATTGAATTACAAGGGATGTTCTGAAATTCGCATTTGAAATTCTTTGAAGAATTAATTATTGAAACATGTATGAAAATGTATAAAGTTTTACTTTAGTATTTATACTTCACTATGGTAACTTCCGGGATAGGGTGCCGAAGGTGGGCAAACAAAGACGGTAGTATTACCTTTTCTAATCTACCATTTACTTGTATTATTTTGCTTGGCCAAGCACTGTACCATTGAAATAGATGGGTTGTTTGTTTTAAAAGCCTACAAATTTATTTGAGTCTCTGCCACCTCCTGTTGCAAGAAATGTGTTTATTTCATGTTAGAAATGCATATAGGCATCAGGCACGCACCGAGAGTGCCCTCCTGTTATACTGTTTCGGGTTGCTAGGCTCCTTTATGCAGGGCCGGGGATTCCTTCGAGTTAGGAAGGGACCTGGGGAAGTCATGGACTTCGTGGTTGGGTGGAAAAGGTGCCTGAATCACATTCTTGGCCCCAGCTCGCAAGAAGACCAAGGTGTCACGGTGGTTGGTGGTTCCAAGATTATTTGCTATTGATGTACTTATGTATCATTCAGATTTGGCTTGTGAAGCCATTGTAAATGTATATGCATTTTGACATTCTTGTTAAAAACTTGAAATGGAAGTATGTTTTGAAAGTATTTAATGTAACATTGATTTTGAGAGGTTAAAGTTTTATAACTTAGCATAGAAAATATGTTCTATTAGAAGGATTGATTCCTCCAAGTGAGGTTGAATATATGTATATGAGAAAGTCATTGAAATACTTATGCTTTGACACATTACATTGATGATATTATTGTATGAAATGCAATTTAAATTCTCTTTATTTCATTTGGAAGTGTTATGAGAAATGTTGACTTTATGGAAACCTATTTATAATGGTTTGAATAAATTTAGAATACTCTTAATTTCTCTTTAATGCTGAGTTAAATGGTTTGGAAACACTCTTAATTTTCTGAGTGCTACAGACTTAGATGAGGGATGGGATTGAATTAAAAGAAAATTCACCTAAGTATGAGGAAAATTCACCCAAATGTTAAGGAAAATTTACCTATCCTTGGAGAAAGGGTGAATTTGACATGTGGGAGAAACAAATGGGAAACAAAGTAAAAAGAGGAACACCCTTGTGGACAACAGGTTCGCTCGAGGATAAGATAAATTCACCTATTCTTGGAGAAAGGGAAAATTTGACAGATGGGGACTGATAGAACCACCTAAGGGATAAAAAGACTCACCTATTCTAGAGAACAAGTGAAAATGGGGCCGCCTAAGAAAGTGACCCATAGGAAAATTCACCTTTGACGAAGGAAAATTCGCCTAAAAGGATGACCTGGACTAAATTCAGGGGTAAAAATCTACCTCAAAAGGCAAGGAATGACTATGGAAAAGGATGACAAGCCTGACAAACAATAGATGAAAGGCCAAGGTTGACTCAACTGAAAAGAAAAGAACTGGTATAGCACAATGAAGACACGCTAGGCAACACAATCCTAGAATTAGTGATATAGGATTACAAACTCGATGCAGGCCCACTACCTTGAGTGGACAACCCAAGGTTAATACTCTGTGATAAAAGGGTGATTCACTAGATCACCCTTTCTCGCGAAGGCAGATAACTAGCATTCCAGTGGAATAGGGTCATCAATAGATGCCATGGGCTCACCTTGACACTCTCACTTGGAGACTATTGTAGACCACCACGAGGATTTCTATCTCTACCCAAGGGAGTATGTGGTTAGTAACTTTGGGGTACGGTGCACATCCCTTGCACTACACTATGTTGTGGCTAAAACATGGGTCTCTATCTAGGCTAAACAAGGCTATCTCGTGAGTCTCTGATATATGCACTATATGTTGGGCACAACTATGAACAATAGCCCATCACAAGCATGAGTTAGGAGCCCCAGTGAAGTACTAGAAACTTAGACCAAGTCTTCATGACTTATCTAGGTATCACCCCAGCTTCGACGCTTCGCCAGACACGATGTGACTGGATTGGGGTACAACTTTGGGTCTCCCCACTTTATATACCCCACTTTATATACCCCACTGGTAACACATGGTTGGGATCATCCCTTATACGATGAAATCTCAGGTAGGTCCTGCTAAGGGAAGAAGATACTAGATGTTTTCGATTGGTCCCTAGGCTTGCATGTAGAAAAAGGGGAGAGCTTAGATGCTCTAGTTAGCACCTCCTAGGTAGACACAACTAGACTAGAGTAACTACAATTTCTCATCATCCTGGATTGCCAAGTGGTGCAAGGGGATTGGATACATCAACGATCACTCTCTAGCACAACAAACAAGGTTAATTGACACTCTAATTAAGGCTACATGTGCCTAGATTAGTATGGAAAAATGGCAAACAGATTACCTAAAGATCTTGGACCAATTGTTTTGCAGAAGATACATTAGTAGTTTCCAACCACCGGTCTTGGATGAACGAGAGATAGGTAAACAAAATGTTAGAAAAAGGTAGGCACACTCAGAAACAAATGAATTAGCTGATTAGTACGTAAAAATGAAACCAAAATGATGTTGAAAATGGAAAATTTGTCTTAAGTTTACCTCAGACTCGCCTTTGTGTTAGGAAAACTCTCCTATCTGGATGAGAAAATTTGGCCACTCTGTGAAGATGGGTGAATTTTCTTGTGATCAAATTGACCTATTTTTTGTAGATGGGTGAATTTTCCTGGGAGCAAATTCACCTATTTTTGCTTGTTTTTGAAGTAGTTTCGCCTGTTTTGTATAGATGGGTGAATTTGTCTAGTGGAAAATTCACCTATTTAGTGAAGATTGGAAAGTTTTCTCTGATAGCAAATTTTCCTATTTTTGGAGTAGTTTCACTTGTTTTTGAATTGACTTGCAAATTTGCCTTTCTAATAAGGAAAATTTGTTTATTTGTTGGGATAGAGTGCAAATTCTTATAAACTTGACAAATGGGAAAATTTTCCAGGTGCAAATTGGCCTTTGTTATAAGTAGGTTCACCCTTGGTTGCAAGTTCACCTATTTCCCAAAGAAAAATTTCCCCTATAAGGTGCAAATTTTCCCATTTAGGGTGAATTCACCCCTACGTGTAAACCTGAACCTATAAAACTCAAACAACAAAAAACGTAAAAGCATAGACTTGTGATGTGGGTCCCACTAGGTGTGCCAGAAATGTGTGCAACATTTTTCTCCTAGTCTAAAATGCAAAACAAAATGGAAGGTAAGCAAAGGAAACACAACACCTCAAGATTGGGCTTAAGATGAAACTCAAACATAGTATGACAATAAAACCAATTTTACCTTGTTTGAGCTTGATGAAGTTGTTTCTCCTTGTTGATTGCTTGATATGTGTTCTCTTAGATCAATTTTGGCAACATAATGGCTTGTTGTAGCTTGATTTGGATGCAAGATGGATGCTTGAGAGATGATGAAAAAATGCTTGAGAATTTTTTTGGGTTTTTCTTACTTGAGAATGGTTGAGAGAGGCTAGGGTTTGAAAAATGGCTAAGTGCTAGTCATTTAACCAATGGAGATGGAATGAATGATGGAGATTGAAAGGAGGAAGTAAGATCAAGGGTTGAGGTTAAGAGTTGACCAAAGGAATTAAAAATTCCTTTTAATGCACATGGGAAGGATAAAAGGAATTTAATATTCCTTGGGAAGGAGAAAAGGAATTTAATATTCCTTGGGAGTTGAGAGAGGAATTAAAAGTTCCTCAAAAAGGATCTTGGGAAGAGAAAAAGGAATTAAAAATTCCTTGGGGGATGGGGAGAGTTGACTAAGGGGTTGATTAGACTAGTTGATGAAATATTAAAGGAAGCTTAGGTGGCTAATGAGGATTAAGGGCCAACTTCCAAAAGTTGGAAGATGTGATACATCCTAATCACGGATTAGGAATGTGTACGTCCCTAATGATGGGATTAAGAGGTGGATTAGGATTAGGTAAGTGGATGAGAGATAAAGGGAATTAAAAAAAATGGATTATTTATTTAATTCCTTGAAAGAAAGGGATAAATGGTAAGGTATTTAATTATTTAACCAAATACCTTAGGGACTGAGAGGAATTTAGGAGTATTAATTAAATAATAGTAATATTACTTAATTAATGCAAATAAGAGGATATTTATATGAAAAGGATAAACTTGATCAAATGTAAGTGGTCAAAGTTAGGTGTCTACACAAACTTCTTCCTTTTCCTCTGTAATGAAGTAATAGGGAAGGCTATAAAGAAAAAGTTTGCAAAAAGATTTTGATAGTAGCCAACCAAACCCATAATACTTCTAACCTCAGGTATATTCTTAGGCATTGTCCACTCTATCACTGCCTTTATTTTGGCTAGATCCACTAAAATTCTATCAAATAATATCACATGACCTAGGTATTGTGCATTCTTCTTAAATAAGGTAAACTTAGAGAGTTTCTGATATAACTTATGTTATATTAACTACTGAAGAACTTTCTATAAATGCTTGCAGTGATCACCTTAATTCTTGGAATAAATTAGGATATCATCTAAGAAAACCAAAACAATTTTATCTAGGAAATACTTAAACATGTTGTTCATTAGATTCATGAATATTATCTAGGAAATACTTATGAAGGCCCTGGCTTGGGGGCCTTCGGGCCCCAGCGGCCCATAGGCATCTTGGTCACCTGCCCTTCTTTCTTACTTTCTGGACAAGGTACAGGGGGAAACACAAAGGAAGGATAGAGTTTTAGATGCTAGTTACGAAACAAGCCCCCTGGGGTTGGGGGACGCAACTCGAACTATGTTACGTATGGATTTTAGTTTGTCAAAAGATCAACAAGGTAGCCTCCCTCTTAGGGAGTGAAGGTTCGACTCCTTCCTGATTTGTCCTAGCTGTAGGGTGAACGTGACTCCCTTGGAAAGGTAACCCCCTACAAGGGATAGTCCTACAGCGGCCTCCCCAACCGGTTGTCGTTTGTCGTTGGGGCCCATACAACTCACTTTACACCTTTGGTTATGTGGTATACCCAACGTTAGAGACATTAATTTAGTTAAGATGGTTAGAAATAGCTAGCATTGGGAAATTGAAACCCTCTCAATCTAGCTCGTTAAAACCACCTTCTCTCTAACGTGGGGGCCCCAACAACCCACTTAAAGGGTAAAACTAGATTGGAGGGTAGAGGCAAAGGAGGGGGGGGCCCATGAGGGGAGGGACTATCCTTAGTGGCCATCCATATGTATGTCCCGTGACGGTAGGGTGTCGACCACAAGAGTGTTGAAATAGAGTTAGCTTCACTAACTGCAGGTTAGTTGGTAGAGTTAATGGGTGGGTAGAGTCAGTAGCAGTTAAGGCCGGATGGATAGTTGAGTTGGGAATAGTGGAGTTGTTGGATAGTGGAGTTGTTTGTTAGTGGATGGTCGGATGGCTGGTAGATGGATGGATGGCCTTAACAGCTTTGTAGTGGGAGGGATGGTTGGTATCGATGGCCAGTCAGTGGGATGGAAGAAGAAAGGAAGTTGGAAGGATAATAGTTATGCACCGGGGAAGTGGTCGGTAGACCAATGGAGTGGGGGAAGGTAGTTGAGGGGAAAGGAAAAGTTGGAGGTAGAGTTAAAGGAGCGATCACTCCAGCTCTGACTTCCTCTCACTCCTGGAACTACCTTTGATCTACCTGCCACCTAAGGGGGATATAGTTGAGCTACCACTGATAGGAAGTATGGTGGGTAGATGGGTGGAGAAGGGCAAAGGAGTAGAGAGAATGACTCGGCCTATCCAATACCCCCCTTCAGAAGGGGTGTATTGGGCCGAGCCCCTATATCGTAGAGTGCTCCTGGCTGATTCGCCACCGCCTACCTTCATCTTACCTGGGCATTCTTCCTTCGACCTGATTACTGACTGGCAGAATAACTCTCTCGACTGTTCTAAAGAAACAAAGCTGGATTGTACCTATTCAACAACAGTTTGTGATTCAACGGATTTTTATCTCTTGTTTCACTCTCCCCTAGAGATTGGGTGCCTGTTCAAGCCCGAAGGCCCACCTTTTCTTCATGGTTGTTCACACTTGTTGATCAATCCATGCTATAGGTTGATGGTTGGCTGATCCATGTACGACTAACTATTCATGTCATACTATCCGTTGACACATTGGTTGAAATTATTCTCTATACCCTTACTAGCATCATTGAGGGGAGTTTCACCCCCCAATGCATGTGTGTGGAACTTGGTTACCCCCCCTGTCGACCTCCACTCGATTTTGGGCTACAAACCCATGAATCCTCTTTCAGCCGGGGGTATGGGGCAGACCCGCTCTTGTCACCTGCCTGCCATCGGAGAGTAGTTTTTTTTGTTCCATCCAACAGGTTTTCTGCGTTGGTAAAGCAAAGGGCGGAGCACTGAGAGCTAGAACTTTGTCCCCTCCTTCCTAATCGGGCAGTTGTCGAGCACGATGGGGTACTTCAGGGCACTCTCCAGGGTGGTTGACACAACAATCATCCGAATGGCTACGGTACTGCCTGCCCCACCCTTGGGAAGGCTCCTTATGGTGTCTAGCTTCTCGAACGCCGGTCAGTCTCTGCTTTAGGGCACATCAACAGCACGTGTTTTCTGTAAACTCCCCGTGTCCCTTTCTAGCATGGCGCTATGCCCCTCGAGCTACTGTTGTTACTACTTCATCCCCTTAGGGGGGCAAGATTTTTGGGAACAGAGTTTCTACCCATAGACGAGCATTCTTGCATTATTGAAATACTTTCTACCTATGGTGAGACGACACTCACCCAGGCTGACCAATGCTTCCAAACAAACTGGGCACTCTCTCGCCGACCCATTTGCCCATGGTACTCCCTAGGCCCTCTGTCCCTAGGTTATTCCTACAAGACCTCCCGGAGGACCATCCTACAAAAGCAGAGCTAGTCACCGGGGGCCTTCGGAAGTACTCGTTCTCAAGATAGCACCGGCAAGATTTATAACTGATGTTCGTAAGCTTGCGTCGCCTACATACCCTCAGATGGTATTACCTATCTCAACGAACCATAGAGAACACCCACCCAAGCCAGCCACCTTCCCCTCCAGCGACCACAACTTCCTTGGGGCTTTCATGTCTGAGATGGTGAGGCTCTTCTCGGTTCCTTGAGTGGATCTCATGTTTGGCTTGGGCGTCTCGGTCGGCCCTCAGCCGAGGAGTTGTTCTCCCTAAGTCAATCAAATTGGAGAATCTGTGATCTTTAGTTAGGCCAACAATATGGAATCATCAATTCTATACATAACATGCCTGTGGGTGGTGAAGTATCACGAACAATGATGTTATGTATAGAATCTAGAATCTAGGTTAAAAGGATTGAATGGCGAAATGGTCAAAATCGATGTCATGAAATTAGTCATCCCCCCTATCATTTTTTTGACATTGACCAAAGCGGACAATTCAATCCCGCCAAGCTAAAGGCTCTTTCTAAATTTCGAAGGTGTCGTCCGGACCCCTCGTTCGAGAATCCAAAATTGGGGTCGGGATGGAAACTTAAAAACACCCCTTACTTCGAAGGGGCCTTCGGGCATGGGGGGCCCGTAGGCTTCTTGGTCACCTGCCCCCAAAAGATTCTTACTTCAAAAAGGATTAACACCCAACCTTACTTCTATCTGGTCTTGTAGGGTCAGGTAGAACATGATGCATTCGTAAGTATGACTTGTAGGACTATGAACTCATAATGTATGTATCTAGTCTTGAAGGTAGTCTTGAAATTGTCATCTTTGATCCTTAGTTGTTGGTATCTTGATCATAGATCAATTTTTGAAAACAAAACCACTCCTCACATTTTATTGAAGAGATCATCAATACATGGCAACATGTACTTGTTCTTTATTGTAGCTTCATTAAGCATCTAATAATTTCTGCACAGGTGTAGTCTACCATCTTTCTTCTTTACAAAGATCACTAGCGCTCCCTAGGGTGAAACACTGGGTCTTATCAATCCTTTGGATAAAAACTCTTCTAGTTGTGCTTTGAGTTCTATTAACTTAGTTTTTGTCATCCGATAAGGAAATTTGGAGATAGGATTCAATCCTATTACTATGTCAATGGAGAATTCAACTACCATCTTAGGCAATAATCCAAGTCTAGCTCCTTTGGAAATACACCCATAATTTTTTGTAAGCTAGGATATTTCTCCATATTTGTCTAGATCTTGTTTTCATTACTTCACCCTCCTCTACTTCTTGGTGGTTTTGTGGCCCATAAAAGATAACATCATCTTGAGAAATGAATTCCTTACGCTACTCAAGTTTTTCCAACTTAATTATAAAGAGTCTGCATCATTTCTTCTTTTCCCTATGTAGTTCCACTATGGGTATTTGATGCAACTTGACTTCCCTAGGTGTCCCTTACAATGTCACCTAGTTACCTAGATTGTCTAAGCACTCTACAGTTTTGGCATGACAATCTACCTTGGCTCTATGCTTCCAAAGCTAGTTCATTCCTAGGATGACATCATAGGATTCTAAGGGAACTACATATAAAGAAACAAGTTCAACCTTAACTTTGAACAAGTATTGTTCCACTATTGTGTTGAAAGTATGAGTAATTTTGGTTGTGTTGTCATTGATTTCAACATAGTACAAGATGTTGTAGGTTGTGCATGTATAGTTGAGATGTTGTTGACATGTTGTGAGTTCATGGAGCTATCTTTATGATGTTGCAAATGTACTAATATGATGAGTTACCAAGTACTTTTGAGAAAATTAATAAATAGTGAAGATAGAATTGTGTGTGTGTTTAGAACGTGCTTTGGTTTGTGCTTCGCATTTCTTCTATGTTGATCCTATGCTTGTGCAAATCTGAAGTATTGTTTTTGGGCATCTATTGGTGATATCTCCTAGATTGTAGCTTCTGGTTTGATGGACAGTGAAAGATGTGTTCACCAGTGTGTGAAATGGTTTGATAGAGCTATTTGTCTATGGTATAGGAGAAATGTTTCTACTCCACAATCCTCCACTAGTTTTTTTTAGGTCTTACAGATCTAGAATATGTCTTGAAATTATGTTCTCTACATTCTGGAAAAGATGTTTGTAGTTTGATTCTATGAAATTTGAGTTTTAGTATTGTTGTGTGTTTCTGTATAGTTCAGATGGATTGGTGAGAAGTGTTCTAGGTTTGAAGGTTGTTGTAGCTAATGTGGACGAGTCTAAAGGAATTTGAGATGTATTACAATGATTGGTGAAGCATATCAAGTGGTTTGAATGTTATCTTCTTATTACGGAAGTGTGTACTTCAAAGTTCATCTATGTTTACATTAGGTTTAACCGACCTGGTTTGTACACTTGATATGAAGGATTAAGTATTAATTAAGGAAGCATGTGATTGAACTGAGACATATTTTCCGCTCTCATTCCTTTCCACAACATGAATGCTTAGTTGCTGACCTAATCTAAATTTCTAAAATCAAGTGTGTGTAGCCAGAGAAATTTTCTAATATTGAAGATGGTATAAATACAAGTCAAGATGTTATGAATTAATCAATCAATCAAGACACAAGTTTGAGAAGAAAAGTTGAGAAAAAGTGAATTGAGGTAGAAAAACTTTAATGTGTTATATTCTTGAAAGAAGTGAGTTGATAGTGTCTACAATCCTTTCGATCAGGCTATGGATGTGTGTAACTTGAAGTGGTGGATCATCTTTTTTTTTGTATCTTTTCTTTCTCTAGGAAGTGAGCCTCTTTGTAATCAATTTTTCTATTACTTTATATTTTGAGCTAATCCTCCCTGTGGTATTTCCCTTATTGGGATTTCCACATAAATTTGGTGTCTCTTGTGTTTATTTTTCTTTCTATTATTTGCATTTCATATTGATACTTAATAATAGAATAAAGTGGTTGTGAAGTTGATAAGTGTTTGAATTTTTGTGCTTAAATTTGGAGACAACTGATTCACCCCCCCTCTTAGTTGTCTTGCACCTTTCAACATGTTTCTCTTGTCTGGTTTGCACATTCTACAACCCATGACTTTGTAATAAATCCAACTTTCCTAGTTATTTGATTAACTACTCTAGATGAAACAAATCTTTTATTTTCTCTAGTATCAATAAGTATGGAAATAGGAATTACAAAATAAAATACCTAGAGTTTCAACTAGAGTAATTTGATACTTCACTTGTCAATTTTCCATAGCAACATGGATACTCTATTGGAATTCATCTCACTGGGTGGAAGAGGGCTTCCATGATGTTGTGATCCAAAAAAAATTTTGGTGCAATTACTAGCATAATGATTTCAACTACATGTGTAGCATCCCAACACATCTCCCACTTCCTTGTGGGACTTTCAAAACTACTTGCATTTCCCCCAACATTGTTGAAATTTCTCTTATTAAAATCATTCCCTCTATGATCCTTCCTTGGTTCACTCTAGTTATTGTGAGATCCCCGATCTCCTTGCCTCTAAGAGTGTTGTACTCCATTAAAATTATTTGGAGTCTAGTTACTTTGAGTTCCTCCAAACTTCTTATGGTTTCTATTCTCTTGGTAGATTTAAATGGGTTTAAGATTTTGTTCTTGCTTAACAGCCTTCTCATAGACTAGGTACATAGTAACTGAACCATGCACACCCACCTCACCACCTATCTACCCATTCAATCCCATAATGAATTTACTAATATGGAAATGCTCATATTTCTAGTACATTTGTATGTACCTTAAGGGATGACTAAACTTCTCCTAGTTTTCATTAACTAACATGTCCCCTTGCTTAATATTTTGAAAATCAATAAGCTTTTGATTGAAAAAGAGTTGGGGTAGCCACATTTTCTAGAATTTCTCCACTAACTCATCCCAAGTCAACTTCAAATGATTGCTCATCTAAGTTCCATTTTCTTGTTCATCCACTAGTTATAGGCATCTCCCGCTAACGTGTAGGCTCCCCAAACAACCTTGTTAACCTCAAAATAGTTTCTTACCTCAAATTATTTTTCCATTTGTATCAACTAAGCCTCAACTTCTTCCCCATTGGTACTTTCTTAGAATTTTGGTGGGGTTATTTTCCTCATGTCCCTAGAAAGTTTAGTTGCCAAATGCTTCTTACTAGTTCCTTCAAATTAAGAGTGTGAATTCTCATTCTTATGTTCTTAGATCTAAATATGGTTGTGAGAATTATCTCCCTTATCTTCATTTTTAGAATCTTCTTCATTAATCGAGACCTCTTTTTCTACTCTATCTTTTTCCCTTACTTCTTTCTCAAGATTCCCTAACCTTGCATTTGTTTCATGTATGATAGCTAAAATTTGGTTCAATTTAGCTTCAACGCAATCTATACCTTCTCTAATTTATTGGCTCCCTCCTGGTTTAGTCCTTGCTCTCACCATCCTTTGTAAGAAAAGGGTTACACCTGAAGGTTCATTGATGCAGAGCCAAGAGAGAAATCAAAAACTTGACACACTTATTCAACTATATGCCTCTTTGTAACATTATCCAACACAAACATTTGAAATAAGAGTTCCAATCTCCCTCAAGTTCTTCAAAATAGTCAATCAACACCATTAATCAAGACCAGTTTCCTTTACAACTTCTTCCAACCTTACCAATGGAACATGTTGGTTACCAAATACAAACTTATCTTTCTAAGGAAAATCAGGACATATGTCACCTTTATTGTGAGTCAAAATAACAAACAAGTACTTTTACAATATCTGCCCTTTCACTATACCATTAATTCTCTTTATGACTGTCCTCAATGTGAAATCAAGTCCCTTACATCCATAAACCTCAACCAAGCACCAACCTTTAATTCCAAGACACATTACAACTCCTTCAACATGTGGAATAATTCCAAAGGACCTAATTCAATGTGTGAAAAATATTTCCAAACTTCAAGAATATAGTTTAGGTGAGATTTCTTCATTACTCTAACCTATTCCTAGAAGGTTTTCCATAGGTCTATTAGTGATTTTCTTCAAACAAAGACCCTTAACACCAACTGTAAGTTACTTTTAAGATGCCCCACAATATTCTTTAGAACATATCTAAAGTTTATCAAATATTGTCTTTAAGAATGTGGATCAAACAAGACCGTATCACTGCTAAATAGGGCTAATTAGGTTCCCTTCCAATAGGACCTTATTGGATCTCTTACCTCCACACACAAACTCACTATTATAATGCTTCACACAGATGTGTTTTGACTTATTTATGCTCAATAAACCTTTAGAGGGATGTTTCTAAGTTTATTTTATGAAACCCTAGATTAGTTTTCTCCTAAATGCTTGGTTATAGACTATAATCTTAGAAAACTAGTCAAAGCATTACAGCTCAACACCTTGATTCTTTTAATATTGACTCAAAACTGTTTGAGTATAAAAATAAATACTTAGAAGAAAAAATATCACAAAAAAAGAGGTTTTTACCAACAAATGAATGAGAAACATCATTTCCTTAACTCACTATTAACCCTAATGAGGGTTTCACCCGCCTATAGTAAATCTTCAATATCTTTCACAAATATTAACCAAATTGCATGAGAGAAAGATAAAATGGAAGGTGATTGTTTACTCTAACACTTACAATCAATTAGACATCCATTCGTACCTATACAATGTCATACTAGGCTTGGAAATAGAGAATTTATAAAGGAATATACAAAAAATAATATTTTACTTTATTCAAATGCAAAATTTCAATCACCCTTGAGGTTCTAAAGGATACAAAGGACTTTTTAAAGGAAATTCAACTAACTTCAAACCACTAACTACCTCTAACCGACCCTACATCCTAAATGGCACTTTATCTTCTAAATGTTGCTTTTATGCAACCTTACAATTTTGTATATTTAGTAAATATTTGTTAAACAATGACCAATACACATGATCAATAATTCATAATACAATGGTGTATCATCAACATTTGATTATGTTCCCCCAAAATTTGTTCATAGGACTCATGATGATGTCATGGTGCTCTTGCACCATTCATCTTTATTATATTCCATCATGTTTTACTTTACTTATGGAAAGCATTCAATATAGCATTTATTCACACATAATGGAAATTTCACATAAGATTTGAGCACAAAATTTGATAAACATATATCTTTTATTTATTCATAAGGATCCCAGTATCCTTTTCATTTACATAGAACAACTATTCAAGTAGTCGAGAGGAGAGCATCCCTTGGATTCAAGTATGTGTAGGATCATCATGGAAAAAATAGGCCCTTAAGTGGAAAAAAATTCAGAAAAATCAGAGTTAGGCAACTTGTCATAAAAAAATGAATAAGTTATCTATATTATTTCAAAAATATGTAAGAATAGAATTTGTAGAAAATTGAATGTAGTTTCTAAACTACTAGGTTTGTTTTTTTTTTTTAAATTTGGTGAAAATTTGAAATTTCAATGCATAGTACTTAAATTTCAGGGGAAAAAAAAGGTGTCTATGACCACCCTAACCACAATAAAATGATAATATTTTTTTATAAGATTTTAGATATAAGTAGATGAATCATTCAAAAATTTGATGCATATTTTTTTATAATTTTTTTCCAAGTAAATAATTAATTATGAATTTTTTATTAATTTTTTTTAAAAATATAAAAACTCATATGTTTGACCACCTTAACTTGGTCAAAACTTCATGAAATTCATTTTTTATTATCCTATAGTATGTGAAGCATAGAATGTGGCACATGTTTTGGATTAAAAAAATGTGATACCATTCAAAAGCTATAGATGTTTTTCAATCAGTCTATCAATCAGGACTTTAGTCATAATTCAAATAGAAAATGAATAATAATTAGTTATTAAATTCAAAGTAAAGCATAATTTATATTTGGTGGAAAGTTGAGTATATTCTTTAAAAACTCTTTTTTTTCATCAATTTTGGGCTTAAAAAAATTTATTAGCCACATACCCTACACATACCCATCATATCGCCACTTTTTGGCCCATCATGATCCTACACATACCCATTCACTCTTAGATACATAACTCAATGAGGTGTACCCATCATATTTTTGTTCATCTCTCATTTTCTCTTCTCTATCCCAAAAGGGGTAGTAACCTTAAGATTTATCTTCTAACACATAGTTACAAGGAACATATGCCTCCAATTCAAGGCTTGAGGTAATTAAAATCACTTCCAATAAAGGAAGGACTCAAGGGTCCCTAAATATTAATGTAGGAATAACACTACATTATGAGGACATATCCCTAGAAAATGGCAAGGAGTCAGACTTATCTAGTGAGACAAGAGGTAAGTAGTTGAAGTTGGCTTCCTCTTTCATCCTTCTCTTCTCTTGACTAATTTGAGAAAGGGTGTGACTGATTATCTCAATATCACTTAACCAAAAACATTTTTTCATAGTTGGTTCCATTTATCATACAAACAATGACATCATTTTCCATCTTTTCCCTTAGGTAGCACTCATTCTTGATTACTAACTTTTTTGTAGTAACCTGAGATGCACCATACTGGAATAAGAAGTTACAAACAATAGTCTCATTCAATGTTGGATGGAAATATGGTGAGCATATAGGTTCTAGAGGTACACCTGGTAGCTATGATACCACGTCTGACATGCCAATTTTTGTACAAAAGTAATTTTCCTAAATTTTAACGTCAAGTAAATAATTATGTTCTAAACCCATGGAAATAAAAAAAATTCTTTCTAAAAGGAGAATAAGGAGTATATTTTCCATTAAAAATTTCCATGTATTGATTTCATTCAAAATATAAACATTTAAATTTTACAAATTTCCAAATATAGAGTACAATGATACATACATAGCTCAGTTAAGCTTCATAAGCAATAGATATGAATGGTCCAGGTAGTCCCCCTCAAATCTCAGCCAACAATTGATGAAAAGAAGCATCACTGAAGCGTTTTTCCACTAACCATGGACATAATGTGGTCCTTGCATATTTACCACACATGGTAAGATGGCCCCACCCTTCGGAAAAGAGATTGGTTGGGTAACCCATAACAATAGCCTTCCTAAGCTTAGTGTTGTGTCCTACATACTTATACTTCAATATAGTGGCTACTACCTATGAATGATAATTTGTACCTATCTAAACAAAGACTAACCAAACAATCTTAGTCACATTAGTAAGCATAAACAATCATTCCCTATGAAATTATTGATCATACAAAGATAAGAAAACATGAAATAAAGCAAGAACAAACTTGAATAAAAATCATGTAAACCTATCCAAGTAGATCAAAGCTCCAACCCATAGGGGTATTGGTGTCACTTTTAAGTGGAAAGTGGCCCTTTCCCAATCCCTTGTGATAAGCTTCAAGATCCTTGATGAACAATGGTGTTTTTTGATGCAAGATATGATGAACTCAAACCAATATGATGATGAAAACCTATATCTATGTGATGAATTTGAGTAGAGTAACAATGCATGAAATCTTGGATCAAAATGGATTTGATAAATGATTTTTTTTCTCAAAGATAATGATAGCAATTAGATGATTGATGGATTAAAAATGAGTATAATGACTTTGTATGAGATGATGGCTCCATATTCAATAGAGGAAGCCTCTATTTATAGGAAATAAGGGTTGAAGAATGAGTGAATTTGGGCAATGTGGGTCTAAGATGAGGATCAATAGCCTTGTCAAACTTGTCACAAGACTACTGAAAGCTATGGGGATATGTGTGAGCACATTTTGAAAGAAGTGATGAGTTAAGGCATGTAGGTGAGATTGTAAGAAAATGTAAGAGAATTGAATGAATATGGTTGAGGGTGTAAGGGAATTTTGGTTGAGATGTAAGAGAGCTTAATGCCCTTGTAAGAGACAAGATGGCATGTAAAGGTGAATTGAATTCCTATGTAAGAGACATTAAAGTCATTTGTAAGAGGCTTTTAAAGCATTTGGAGGGAAAGTCAAGTTGAGGGAATTTTCTTAGAGAATATGCCTTTGTGAGGTAAAATAGGCTAATTAGTAATTAAAATAAATGAATTTCATGTGCAACTTGGTTAGTAAACCAGGGGTTTATCTGACCAAGGTAGAGGTAAAAGCTAGGGAAATGGGTAATGAGGATTAGGAGGTGATTAAGTTTAATTAATTCAAAATTAATCAACTTAAGTGGGTTAGGGGATTTGTGACATTTGTTTAAATAATTGGATTTATTTAATTAAATAAGAAGACCTAGGGGTTTCAATTAAATAATTTTATTTATTTAATTAAATGGAATGGAAATTAGTGAGAAGAAGGTGAATTAATCTGATAAATTTAATTATTTGATTAATAGTGGAAATTGATGAATTTAGCTAAAAAATATAGATCATTTAGTTAAATGGTTAGAAAAGAAATGATTTATGAAGAAATGATGTTAGTATTTAGATTTAGATCTATAATACTGATTAGTACTATTTATGTGTCTACATTTTACCCCTCTTTGAAGTGAGGTATCTATTGTGATGATTCAAAGATTGACGCTGCCGAGATCAAAATTAAAAAAAAATCTAATTTTTTTGGAAGCCCTACTATTTTCCCAATGGAATAAATTATGTTGCTACATTGCCCCCTCAAGGGATCAGGCAAAAAATTCAATTTTTGAGTTGATCTTGTGATAAAAATTTAAGATCATTTTATCTCAAGTAGGATTAGAAAGCTCAGATATTTGATGTAGACAAATTTGACGATGTAGGGACAATCATTGGCCATGGGTAGCCTCGTGTATATTTTGATATATCACACATATTTGACACTTGGATAGAAATGTTAGTAAAGATAAAAGAATAAGAAGAATAAAAGGGATCAACCCTTGATTCTGAGAAGATTCAAAAGTCCAACAAGTCTATCAGTTGTTGAGAATTTATTACATATGGAAACGAGTGATTAATATTCACTTATCAAGAGATTGGGACATAAATGGCACATCTTTACTTATGCTTGATAAAACATGTAGATATAATGCGTCAAGGTATAGACAACTAGGATGGCGTTGTATCTAGTGAGATGGAATGTGACTCAACAAATAGATAGGAGTATTCTTGCTCACACCTAACATATGGAAACCTTACTAGGATGTACTTCAAAAAATTCAAAAATCTCATACCAAAAGAAGGAAAGACATAACCTAACAATGTAATAGTCAACAAGCTATCTAGAACACCCTCCATAAACTTCTAACAAAGAAAATATTTACCAAGGTTATTTTACAAGGATATCCAACAAGCATAGAAAATAATTTAATATAATGATTGATGCCTCATTCCTTTCTCTCTAAATTTTTTTTATAGACATCATCTAGAGGTCATTATAATTTGTGCAATAAGATAAATCACAAGAAAAGATCAAGTAAACAAACAAGCCAATGTTCTTCTTACATCTAGCCAAAGGGATGTGTTTTGTTTAGGATAAGCATCCAAAGTGATTTCCAAAGGTAATTCCCATTGTACGAAGGATGCATCCTAAGACATGTTATTGGATGTTGGAAATTTGATAGGTTGTTTGAAAGGACATTGATATAGGGCTTGATTTATATGTTTGCTAAAAAGATCAAGAGTTTTCTTTTTTACGTTTAAAGGTTTTACTTTTGTTGATTATTGTACTTATTTTTTGTTTGTGTTACCAAAGGGTGAGTGTGATGGTCAGTTTATTATGGATGAATTATTTATTGTGAGTGAAAGTGAGATGTGATGGGTGGTTTTGGATTTTTTAGAATATTTCAGTGCTTTTTGGTGTTTTTGCAATGCTTTGAGGCTATTTTTAGATTTTAGGTTGTTTTACAAATGTTTTGGTTTTCAAAATTTCAATTTTTTTTGTGTTTTTTGAGATTTTGAACAAGAAACAAACCTAAAATACTATCCTAGGGGCCTTAGGAGCTGATCAAATATTAGCCTTTCCTACGTTACATATGTAGAGACCTCGTAGTTTGACTAACATAGACTCAATTATTGATGAGAAATATGGACACGTATGGATTCCCATTTTATCATGATGGACACCTAATGGACCTACCCTAGGGGCCTTAGGGTATGATCAATGATTAGCCTTTCCTACGTTATATATGTAGAGACCTTGTAGTTTGATGACCATGTTTTTGACATTTTCTAATTTTTTGACTTATTTTTGAATTTTGATGTGATTTGGATGTTTTAGATTTTCAAAATTTTCAATATTTTTGGCTTTTCACAGACTTTGCATGTGTTTCACTATTTTATAATTTAAATGATACCTATATCACAATGTCAATTTCACATGGTGAGATATAAGACATAGAGCAAGAATTATTCAAAAACAAGAGTGTGAGAAACTACCTCCAATGTTTAGAAATGCTTCATAACATAATAGAGGAATCAAGATATTGATTGGAAGACCATGCAAAGACTATTGACATGCAATAGGACATCATGGGATGTATGGTAAGAGCATGTAAAAATTATTTTAGCCATGTGTAAAGTAAAAGTTTACATCGAACGTTTTCTAAGATCAAGATATGCTAGAAGGTTTGGATAATGGATTGCATAAATGTAGGGAGTACTAGATCTATCATGAATGGAATGAGATGCTTTCACTTGAAACGGTCCATATAAATGCTCAATTTAACTCATGTCACTTGTTTTCTATGTTTTCATCATAGTACTTTCCCAAAGCACCACCCATGTAGTTCTCACTAGATGATGATTTTTATTTTTATTATTTTCATTGATTTTTATTTCATTTTTTGAAAATTTTACCCTCATGTTGAACCACCTTGTGATACTAATGTAGGTTACTATCATAATGTGTGAATAGTATCCTGCTTGAAGAAATCACTTTGCTGAGATAGAAACATTTGAATGAAACTTTGAAGAACTTTGATCTACCTTATCGGTACCAGAATTAACCTTGCCTATGTGTACACATCATGATAAAGTGCCTTTGGAATCCTTATGATGAAGGGTAGCTACGAACACACAGATAATGTGAGAATCAGATATCATGGATGGAGTGTGCACTATCAAGTATCATGAAATATGAGATGAATTGGTTGATATTTTGGAATCTTTGACTCTCCAAACTTGGGAATATGAATGATGAGGGGTGAAAATGAAGTTTTGAGTGGAATTAGGACCAAATTCTTGACATGCTTTGTTCTTTGTTGGAGAAGCCTGCTTTTGTATTTGAGATCATCTTTGATGGATACCTTTCCCTTTTTGACTTTGCCCCATTGTTTCTTTAACTGATGGAGTATAGTTTATTGGAAAGAGACATTGCACATGTTATCTGGTGTTGTCGTTGATGGAAACCCTAGTCTATGGTTCAATCCACACGTTAGAATTTGATCATACTGGAAGTTAGATTGAATTTTTGTGATTAGTTATCAAGCTAGAACAAATCATCCAACAAAATTGTGTTCATCAATTCATATGCAATTTTTTGTTATCATTTTGAGTTGAGGATCTCAGGGATGGTTTTTTGATGTATTATTTGTGTTATCCTTGAATCTTAGAGCCTCGTATCAATCAGTGTGAAAGTTAGAAGATCCAGTTGATTGATTTTCTTTTTAATAGTGCAAGAAGGCAGACTAAGTGAATGTAGCATGTTGTGGATCTTCAAGGATTAATTTTTCAAGGTTTTTTTTGTTTTCAAGAGCATGTTGATTTGGGTATTCACTATGTTGTGGCAGAATTTGGTTGGTATGCATTAAAAATTATTCATGATTTGAGCTGACAGTTTGTATTCAGTTTATTATTTTGTTGAAGTTGACATGTAGCAAGTAAATCTTTAGTTACATATATATATAAGTAATCATTTGTATCATTTTGATGGATGTAAAAAGTGTGTTGATGTGTGTTGTAAAATTTAGTAGGATAGTTGAGCGATTATGCACGGTTTCACTTGTGCATAAAAGGATTTGTGATGTGAATTAAAGCGAACATAGCAAAATAGCAGAATTAGATAGAAGGTCAAGAATGTGATTGATGAGCTTAACCAAAACTATAATCAAGCATTAGTAGATGTTATTCTTTCTATTCAAATCTTTTGGATGTAATCTTCATTCTTTTGTAAGATAGCGAGTCTTCCTTTTGTATTTGAGCAGTGAGCTCTAGGCAGTGTGCCTAAAAGCATATGCATTCCTTTTGTAAACACTTATTTTGAGTATACCAAAAGCATATTGTGGATTGACCTCCACCATGGTTTTTCCCCTAATAGGGTTTCCACATAAAAATCCTTGTGTTATGGTGTTGTGGTTGATTTCTTTGTGTTCTTGCTTCTTGGTGCAGGAGCACCCAATACACACAGTTTAAAGCAATTCATCCTTTGAAGGAAGCATAGGGTTACTTGAGTCATTTTATGATTGAATAAGGCCTTTGAGCCCATTAATGATGTAATTAGGGGTATTTTATGTTAGTTAGTTCAAAAAAATACAAAAGGTTGCATAAAAATGTACTCATTGTCAACAAATTGTTAAAAGTGAAAAACTAGGCAATTAGGGGTATAATTGGTAAAAAGTTGGTTTCCAATGTCCAACTAATTAAAATTTCAGTTGGAGGATGTTTGTAAGGGTGGTTGGATGTTAAATAAGCCTCTCATGGTCGAGGCATGGTTGTTGAATTAGTTTTTTTGAAGTTCTAATAAAAAAGTGGTTGTTTTCTAGAAATTTCTATGTAAATTTGTTGCTAAAACATGTTGTACGACCTTTGTACGACCTGTACGGGCTCAACCCTATTATGGTTGGAAAGAGGAGAGTGTCAGATTTCATTTGAAAGTGGTTTGGTAAATTTTCATTGAGTTTAGAGGGTTTTATTGACATTTTACTAAAACTGCCTATGCACAGCCATTAGAGGGTTTGAAAGTCTAAAAATGTAGTTTTTGACCATTCCACCCATTGTATGCCACTGTAACTCGGTGGAATGGTATAATATGATGTAAATTAGATGTGTGTAAGTTTTGAATGCAGATGTGGACACTTGTGACTTTTCAAGGTGAAGCCCTAGTCGAATTTTTGTGCATTTTCAATGCAACTGAAGGTGTAGAAGTTGAGTTTTTGTCAATTGATGTTATGGCTGCCCATGTGAAAGTTTTGTGAGCATGTAAAGGTCTAATGGGATGTGTTATAAGTGGTTGTAAGGTTTTATGTGGTGTGGAGATGTCATTTTCATTAAACCCTCCTAATTTGTAAGCAAAATGAGCGTTTCTAGTTTTGGGGTCTTAAAATGCATGACTAACTCAAGAGGTCATTGATTTAGATGTTTTACAACATGTTGATCTGCTGTTTTTAGGTTTTGAGTGAATATTGCATGATTGAAGGGTAGTTTCTTTGTAAATTGGAGCAATTTAGGCCTAGTTCAAGAGAGGCCAGTCATAGAACTCATATAATTTTTGAAACGAGTGCTTAAGAACTTTTGATATGTTTGAATAGGCCATAATGGGTATCCAAAAAGAGTTTGAGTTCATGGGTGTGAGGTGTCTTTGAAAATTTATGCCTTTTTGTTTTCAAGTTTGGAAGGTTGCTTAGCATTGAGGGTGAGTTGAATGCATGGTAAAGAAGATTTCTTTGTTCCAAAGTTGATATTTTCATTGTTGTGAATGACCTTCACCTTGGCTCTACATCAAAGTGGTATCCGAGTGAAGTAGTAGATCTCTTGAAGTTTGAAGGAGGAGAATTTGAAGATACAAGACACCATCGCCATCAGAAGGTTGGATGAGAAAGAAGAATGAATGAGGCATGCTATCTTCCAAACCAGATGCAAATGTAGAGGTAAGATATGTAAGGTACTGATTGATTTAGGTTCATTAGATAATGTTGTCTCAGAGGAAATGGTTGAAAAAATGCATTTGACAAGGCAAAAACATGAATCACCTTACAAGGCATATTGGGTAAATAGTAATCAGCATGTTGTGGTTCGAGAGCAAGCTTTTGTAGATTTTCATATTGGTCCTTACAATGATGTACTATGTGATATAATGCCTATAATAGATTGTCATATGATACTAGGAAGAGTTTGGCAGTTTGATAGGTATGCCTTACATGATGGTAGGACAAATGTGTATGATATTGTGAAGGATGGAATCAAGTTCAAGCTAACCCCATTGCAGGGAGATGATAGAGAACAAGAAAAAATGGAAAGGATAGTGATGATGGGAAGGAAAGAGTTCCTCAAGCATGAGGAAGACAAACATAGTGAAGGTGCAGCCACTCAGAGGAAAAAGTTGAGGTAGTAAAAGTAGATAAAGGAGCAATATTAGAAAGGGAAAAAGGTGAAGAATTGGTGATGAGAAGAAAGGAATTCCCTATGAAGGATCAAGACAAGTTTGTCAAGCAAGATGAAGACAACGAAGGGATTGATTTCAGTCAAGTAAAGGTAGAAGCAAGGGTAGGACAGTCACATACTGTCATAACAGAGGTATGCAGATCAGGTATGAAGGATTGTGAAATGAAGAATCTTAGGGCAGAGACCCTAATGAAAGGAAAAGGAAAGATAAGTGGAGACAGGACAGAGAAGAGGCAAGAATGGCCTAGTAAGGTCATGGTGGAAAAGATGGATTATCCAATGAAAGGACAAATAGATAGAGAGCAGTAGCAAGAGGATGACAAAAGACCTAGTGGAAAGGAGGTCTTGGGAGGAAAAATAATGGATGTGGAAATAAGAGAGAGTAGATAGATTGAGGAAAGCCATGTAAGGCTTGTAGAGAATGAAGAAATCAAAGTAGGTACATTGATGTGTCCGTTGGAAAAGAAAAGGAACAAAGAGCAGCCAAATACTGCTGCAATAGAGGCATTTAGGACAAAAGACATAAAGATCAAGGAGATAGAGAGTATGACATAGGTTATGAAGACAAGAGTTGTAGATAGCCAAGAAAAAAGGCTAGGGAAAGAAGGTATGATAGTGGAAAGTGAAGACAAGCTCAGAAGGAGAATGGTAAGAGTGGAGAATTTCCCATTTGAAGGACAAGAAGATAATGGATCTAAAAATACAAAGATAAGAAAGAATTCAGTCAAGAACAAGAGGTCTGAAAGAAAAATGAACCAAGAAAAGTGACAAAAGCATGAGAAAGAAGATGTAGAGAAGCAGATTGAAGGTATGATGTTGAGAGAAGATGATGATGGATAGTTGAAGAACATTCCTAAACAAGATACGACAGAGGTCCTAGAGACTGAAAATTGGATACAAAGAGTGGACAGACAGGTAGAATGTCAAGACACGATGTTAGAAAAGATAGCATGCCAAGAGCAATGGAAAAAGGCAAAGAAAAGGTTAGGAAAAGAGGTTGAGGGAAGTGTAGTTACCATGAAAGGTGAAGTTGGAAAGGCAAAGAGTTTTCCAAAAGTCCCAAAGATGGAAGGGACTGATGATGGTGAGTAGCTAGAGGTTCCAAATAAGATGGAGAAGAGAGATAGTGATGAGAGTAGGGCAGTGGATTGTCCTTGGAAGAAAAGATTAATGATGTGGTAGATGTATGATGTTGTGGCAGTGGTTCCAATATTAGAGAACCTAAAACTAATGGTAAAGAGGATGGTTAAGAGACAAGGAATGAAGGAAGTGCTTTATCACTTCATTGTTTTGATGATCATGTTGATGGAGGTCAAGCCAAGGGTAAAGATGAAGGAGGATATTCATATGATGAGTTGGTTTGCAATGAAATAAGTTGCAGAACAGTGAAAGGGCAGATGGATGAGGGACAAACAGAACCTAGAAGTGCAAATTCAAGTTGATAGAGTAGACATGAAGAGTCAAAGTGACAAAGCAAGCATGGAATTTCGAGAGGACAAGTATAAGCCCAAGGTGAAGATGAGACCATTGCAAGGACAAAGAGTAGTATCTAATTATTATTTTTTGTAGGTACTAAAGTTTCCAAGGGACTTGGAAGAATTTTAAGGCAGGCTGTATGGTGCAGGAGCACCCAATACACACAATTTAAAACAATTCATCCTTTGAAGGAAGCATAGGAATTAGGAAAAGAGGGTTAATTGAGTCATTTTATGATTGAATAAGGACTTTGAGCCCATTAATGATGTAATTAGGGGTATTTTATGTTAGTTAGTTCAAAAAAATATGAAAGGTTGCATAAAAATGTACTCATTGTCAACAAATTGTTAAAAGTGAAAAACTAGGCAATTAGGGGTCTAATTGCCAAAAAGTTGGTTTCCAATGTCCAACTAATTAAAATTTCAGTTGGAGGATATTTGTAAGGGTGGTTGGATGTTAAATAAGCCTCTGATGGTCGAGGCATGGTTGTTGAATCAGCTTTTTTGAGGTTCTAATAAAAAAGTGGCTATTTTCTAGAAATTTCTATGTAAATTTGTTGCTAAAACATGTGGTACGACCTTCAAGTACGACCTGTACGGGCTCAAACCTATTATGGTTGGAAAGAGGAGAGTTTTAGATTTCATTTGAAAGTGGTTTGGTTAATTTTCATTGAGTTTAGAGGGTTTTATTGACATTTTACTAAAACTGCCTATGCACAGCCATTAAAGGGTTTGAAAGTCTAAAAATGTAGTTTTTGACCATTCCGCCCATTGTATTCCACTGTAACTTGGTGGAATGGTATAATATGATGTAAATTAGATGTGTGTAAGTTTTGGATGCAGATGTGGACACTTGTGACTTTTCAAGGTGAAGCCCTAGTCGAATTTTTTTGCATTTTCAATGCAACTAAAGGTGTAGAAGTTGAGTTTTTGTCAATTGATGTTATGGCTGCCCATGTGAAGGTTTTGTGAGAATGTAAAGGTCTAATGGGATTTTTTCCAAGTGGTTGCAAGGTTTTTTGTGGTGTGGAGATTTCATTTTCATTAAACCCTCCTAATTTGTAAGCAAAATGAGGATTTCTAGTTTTGGGGTCTAAAAATGCATGAATAACTCAAGAGTTCATTGATTTAGATTTTTTACAACATGTTGATCTACTGTTATTAGGTTTTGAGTGAATATTGCATGATTGAAGGGTAGTTGCTTTGTAAATTGGACCAATTTAGGCCTAGTTCAAGAGAGGCCAGTCATAGAACTCATATACTTTTTGAAACAAGTGCTTAAGAACTTTTGATATGTTTGAATAGGCCATAATGGGTATCCAAAAAGAGTTTGGGTTCATGGGTGTGAGGTGTCTTTGAAAAGTTATGCCTTTTTGTTTTCAAGTTTGGAAGGTTGCTTCGCATTGAGGGTGAGTTGAATGCATGGTAAAGAAGAGTTCTTTGTTCCAAAGTTGATATTTTCATTGTTGTGAATGACCTTCACCTTGGCTCTGCATCACATCTTACTTTTGGTTCAATGAGATAAGTGGTTTAAAGATTAGGTTAATAAAGTTATATTTTGTAGAACATGGATTCACCCCCCTCTCAGTGTTCCTTGATCCAACAATTGTTATCAAATCCTAGTTCCACAAAAGAAGTTTAAAACCTTGTGGAAGATCTAGGAAAGTGATTTAATGGATTCAAGTAGTCTTCAACAACAACTTTTGGTGGCACTAGATGATCTGGATCAGTCAAAATATGAAGTACATGAATTGCAATAAAATCTCATGAATGTTATAGAAATTCATTCAATCATTGAAAGATAAAATGAATAAGTCAAGGGAAAAGCGAAGGGAACTATATGATTAGATCAAGCAGAAAGAGAGTAGAAGCATTGTAGATGAAAAACTGAGTCAAGACATGAAGGAAAAGATAGAAGAATGTGAATTTTAGTCCAGAGATAATGTAGTCCTAAAGCATGAAATGAAATATATAATGATGAGGATGACCAAGGAGATTGAAGACACAAAGAAGAATGAAGAGAATCTTGCTCAGTCCTTCAAAGATAAATCTAAAAAATGCAAATGAATTACTAATGGATTCAATCAGTTGGAGCTTGAATTGGAACAATGCAAATATAATGACAAAGAGCTTGAAAATCAGATTGTTGATCTCAAAGATGAACCTGCTACTGCAAATGAATTCAAAGAGAAGTTCAATATTAGCTCAACCAATCTTGATGAACTAATTAAAAGCTAGAGGACAGGAAGTGACAAGTGATGTCTTGGGTATGAAAAAGGAGAAAGCTCTAGATTTGGACAAATGAGATTTAGGCAAGGAAATCAAATGAACAAATCTTGAAGATATCCTTTAAGACAACCTAATAATCAAAGGTTCAATGGTTACTATTTTATTTGCAAAAAATTTGGTCATATGGCTACTCAATGTAGAAGTAGAATGAATCTAAGTGGTCCATCATTCTTGTTAGAGTTATTTGGCATTAGCTAGTAATTAATTAATATTTAATTGATTATTAGTCTAATTTATTCTCACACACTTTAGGTAAACATAGGAATACTTTATTAGTTGAGTTAATATTAGATCATTATGTCTCGTCTCATGTGATGTTGACACTTGTCATGATCTGATCCCTAAGGGATTTTATCTTATAAGAATTCAACCCTTATTGTAAATATCTCTCATATATTATTAACGAGAAATATTTGGAGTTTTCGTATCTTCTTGAAAGATTCTTCTATGACTTTTCCTTGTTGATGAATATAGAAATTCTTGTTCTGAATCTCTTATGAAGGTGTATTAGTTTGTTGTTTGATTCATGGATCATGGTTTTGTGCTTGTTTCACAATTCTAACATGGTATCGAGCATGGATTTAGCAAACCCTTCTTGATTTATGAGGTTTTCTTCTTCAACAATGGCTGTAGGCTTCATATCTGAATCCCCTTTGCTTTCTTTGCAAATTTTGGAGGTGGGCATTTTTCAATACTTTTTTGTGTGAAAAGGTTCTCATCGTTGGAAAAAAAATGTTACAATTGTGAAACAAGCCATAGGATCAAACAACAAACAAAGAAACCTTGCACACAAGAGATCTGCAAACAAGAATTGTTATATCCATTAACAAGGAAAATTTACATAAGAAGTTTTCAAGAAGAAATGAAAGCTTGATATTTCCCCATGATCTGAAAGATGAACCTACTACTGAAATGAATTCAAGGAGAAGTTAATATTAACTCAACCAATCTTGATGAACTAATTAAAAGCTAGAGGGACTAGAAGTGACAAGCGATGTCTTGGGTATGAAAAAGGAGAAAGCTCTAGATTTGGACAAATGAGATTTAGGCAAGGAAATCAAATGAACAAATCTTGAAGATATCCTTTAAGACAACCTAATACTCAAAGGTTCAATGGTTACTATTTTATTTGCAATAAATTTGGTCATATGGCTACTCAATGTAGAAGTAGAATGAATCTATGGTCCATGTTAGAGTTATTTGGCATTAGCTAGTAATTAATTAATATTTAATTGATTATTAGTCTAATTTATTCTCACACACTTTAGGTAAACATAGGAATACTTTATTAGTTGAGTTAATATTAGATCATTATGTCTCATCCTTGTGATCTGATCCCTAAGGGATTTTATCTTATAAGAATTCAACCCTTATTGTAAATATCTCTCATATATTATTAATGAGAAATATTTGGAGTTTTCGTATCTTCTTGAAAGATTCTTCTATGACTTTTCCTTGTTGATGAATATAGAAATTCTTGTTTACAGATCTCTTATAGAAGGTGTATTAGTTTGTTGTTTGATTCTATGGATCATGGTTTTGTGCTTGTTTCACAATTCTAACATGGTATCAGAGCATGGATTTAGCAAACCCCTTCTTGATTTATGAGGTTTTCTTCTGCAACAATGGATGTAGGCATCATATCTGAATCCCCCTTGCTTTCTTTGCAAATTTTGGAGGTGGGCATTTTTCAATACTTTTTTCTGTGAAAAGGTTCTCACCATTGGAAAAAAAATGTTACAATTGTGAAACAAGCCACAGGATCAAACAACAAACAAAGAAACCTTCCACACAAGAGATCTGCAAACAAGAATTGTTATATCCATTAACAAGGAAAATTTACATAAGAAGTTTTCAAGAAGAAATGAAAGCTTCAGATATTTCCCATGATCTCAAAGATGAACCTGCTACTGCAAATGAATTCAAGGAGAAGTTCAATATTAGCTCAACCAATCTTGATGAACTAATTAAAAGCTAGAGGACTGGAAGTGACAAGCGATGTCTTGGGTATGAAAAAGGAGAAAGCTCTAGATTTGGACAAATGATATTTAGGCAAGGAAGTCAAATGAACAAATCTTGAAGATATCCTTTAAGACAACCTAATACTCAAAGATTCAATGGTTACTATTTTATTTGCAATAAATTTGGTCATATGGCTACTCAATGTAGAAGTAGAATGAATCTAAGTGGTCCATCATTCTTGTTAGAGTTATTTGGCATTAGCTAGTAATTAATTAATATTTAATTGATTATTAGTCTAATTTATTCCAACACACTTTAGGTAAACATAGGAATACTTTATTAGTTGAGTTAATATTAGATCATTATGTCTCATCTCATGTGATGTTGACACTTGTCATGATCTGATCCCTAAGGGATTTTATCTTATAAGAATTCAACCCTTATTGTAAATATCTCTCATATATTATTAACGAGAAATATTTGGAGTTTTCGTATCTTCTTGAAAGATTCTTCTATGACTTTTCCTTGTTAATGAATATAGAAATTCTTGTTTACAGATCTCTCATAGAAGGTGTATTAGTTTGTTGTTTGATTCTATGGACCATGGTTTTGTGCTTGTTTCACAATTCTAACATGGTATCAGAGCATGGATTTAGCAAACCCCTTCTTGATTTATTAGGTTTTCTTCTTCAACAATGGTTGTAGGCTTCATATCTGAATCCCCTTTGCTTTCTTTGCAAATTTTGGAGGTGGGCATTTTTCAATACTTTTTTGTGTGAAAAGGTTCTCACCGTTTGAAAAAAAATGTTACAATTGTGAAACAAGCCATAGGATCAAACAACAAACAAAGAAACCTTCCACACAAAAGATCTGCAAACAAGAATTGTTATATCCATTAACAAGGAAAATTTACATAAGAAGTTTTCAAGAAGAAATGAAAGCTTCAGATATTTCCCATGGTCTGAAAGATGAACCTACTACTGCAAATGAATTCAAGGAGAAGTTCAATATTAGCTCAACCAATCTTGATGAACTAATTAAAAGCTAGAGGACTGGAAGTGACAAGCGATGTCTTGGGTATGAAAAAGGAGAAAGCTCTAGATTTGGACAAATGAGATTTATGCAAGGAAATCAAATGAACAAATCTTGAAGATATCCTTAAAGACAACCTAATACTCAAAGGTTCAATGGTTACTATTTTATTTGCAATAAATTTGGTCATATGGCTACTCAACGTAGAAGTAGAATGAATCTAAGTGGTCCATCATTCTTGTTAGAGTTATTTGGCATTCGCTAGTAATTAATTAATATTTAATTGATTATTTGTCTAATTTATTCTCACACACTTTAGGTAAACATAGGAATACTTTATTAGTTGAGTTAATATTAGATCATTATGTCTCATCTCATGTGATGTTGACACTTGTCATGATCTGATACCTAAGGGATTTTATCTTATAAGAATTCAACCCTTATTGTAAATATCTCTCATATATTATTAACGAGAAATATTTGGAGTTTTCGTATCTTCTTGAAAGATTCTTCTATGACTTTTCCTTGTTGATGAATATAGAAATTCTTGTTTACAGATCTCTTATAGAAGGTGTATTAGTTTGTTGTTTGATTCTATGGATCATGGTTTTGTGCTTGTTTCACAATTCTAACATGGTATCAGAGCATGGATTTAGCAAACCCCTTCTTGATTTATGAGGTTTTCTTCTTCAACAATGGCTGTAGGCTTCATATCTGAATCCCCTTTGCTTTCTTTGCAAATTTTGGAGGTGGGCATTTTTCAATACTTTTTTGTGTGAAAAGGTTCTCACCATTGGAAAAAAAATGTTACAATTGTGAAACAAGCCATAGGATCAAACAACAAACAAAGAAACCTTCCACACAAGAGATCTGCAAACAAGAATTGTTATATCCATTAACAAGGAAAATTTACATAAGAAGTTTTCAAGAAGAAATGAAAGCTTCAGATATTTCCCATGATCTGAAAGATGAACCTACTACTGTAAATGAATTCAAGGAGAAGTTCAATATTAACTCAACCAATCTTGATGAACTAATTAAAAGCTAGAGGACTGGAAGTGACAAGCGATGTCTTGGGTATGAAAAAGGAGAAAGCTCTAGATTTGGACAAATGAGATTTAGGCAAGGAAATCAAATGGGCAAAATCTGAAGATGTCCTTTAAGACAACCCTAATACTCAAGAAGGTTCAATGGTTGCCCACTATTTTTGTGCAATATTTGGGTCTTATGGCTCACTCAGTAGAGTGGGGCTGAGATCTAAATTGGTCCATCATTCTTGTTAGAGTTATTTGGCATTAGCTAGTAATTAATTAATATTTAATTGATTATTAGTCTAATTTATTCTCACACACTTTAGGTAAACATAGGAATACTTTATTAGTTGAGTTAATATTAGATCATTATGTCTCATCTCATGTGATGTTGACACTTGTCATGATCTGATCCCTAAGGGATTTTATCTTATAAGAATTCAACCCTTATTGTAAATATCTCTCATATATTATTAATGAGAAATATTTGGAGTTTTCGTATCTTCTTGAAAGATTCTTCTATGACTTTTCCTTGTTGATGAATATAGAAATTCTTGTTTACAGATCTCTTATAGAAGGTGTATTAGTTTGTTGTTTGATTCTATGGATCATGGTTTTGTGCTTGTTTCACAATTCTAACATGGTATCAGAGCATGGATTTAGCAAACCCCTTCTTGATTTATGAGGTTTTCTTCTTCAACAATGGCTGTAGGCTTCATATCTGAATCCCCTTTGCTTTCTTTGCAAATTTTGGAGGTGGGCATTTTTCAATACTTTTTTGTGTGAAAAGGTTCTCATCGTTGGAAAAAAAATGTTACAATTGTGAAACAAGCCATAGGATCAAACAACAAACAAAGAAACCTTGCACACAAGAGATCTGCAAACAAGAATTGTTATATCCATTAACAAGGAAAATTTACATAAGAAGTTTTCAAGAAGAAATGAAAGCTTCAGATATTTCCCATGATCTGAAAGATGAACCTACTACTGCAAATGAATTCAAGCAGAAGTTCAATATTAGCTCAACCAATCTTGATGAACTAATTAAAAGCTAGAGGACTGGAAGTGACAAGCGATGTCTTGGGTATGAAAAAGGAGAAAGCTCTAGATTTGGACAAATGAGATTTAGGCAAGGAAATCAAATGAACAAATCTTGAAGATATCCTTTAAGACAACCTAATACTCAAAGGTTCAATGGTTACTATTTTATTTGCAATAAATTTGGTCATATGGCTACTCAATGTAGAAGTAGAATGAATCTAAGTGGTCCATCATTCTTGTTAGAGTTATTTGGCATTAGCTAGTAATTAATTAATATTTAATTGATTATTAGTCTAATTTATTCCAACACACTTTAGGTAAACATAGGAATACTTTATTAGTTGAGTTAATATTAGATCATTATGTCTCATCTCATGTGATGTTGACACTTGTCATGATCTGATCCCTAAGGGATTTTATCTTATAAGAATTCAACCCTTATTGTAAATATCTCTCATATATTATTAACGAGAAATATTTGGAGTTTTCGTATCTTCTTGAAAGATTCTTCTATGACTTTTCCTTGTTAATGAATATAGAAATTCTTGTTTACAGATCTCTCATAGAAGGTGTATTAGTTTGTTGTTTGATTCTATGGACCATGGTTTTGTGCTTGTTTCACAATTCTAACATGGTATCAGAGCATGGATTTAGCAAACCCCTTCTTGATTTATTAGGTTTTCTTCTTCAACAATGGTTGTAGGCTTCATATCTGAATCCCCTTTGCTTTCTTTGCAAATTTTGGAGGTGGGCATTTTTCAATACTTTTTTGTGTGAAAAGGTTCTCACCGTTTGAAAAAAAATGTTACAATTGTGAAACAAGCCATAGGATCAAACAACAAACAAAGAAACCTTCCACACAAAAGATCTGCAAACAAGAATTGTTATATCCATTAACAAGGAAAATTTACATAAGAAGTTTTCAAGAAGAAATGAAAGCTTCAGATATTTCCCATGGTCTGAAAGATGAACCTACTACTGCAAATGAATTCAAGGAGAAGTTCAATATTAGCTCAACCAATCTTGATGAACTAATTAAAAGCTAGAGGACTGGAAGTGACAAGCGATGTCTTGGGTATGAAAAAGGAGAAAGCTCTAGATTTGGACAAATGAGATTTATGCAAGGAAATCAAATGAACAAATCTTGAAGATATCCTTAAAGACAACCTAATACTCAAAGGTTCAATGGTTACTATTTTATTTGCAATAAATTTGGTCATATGGCTACTCAACGTAGAAGTAGAATGAATCTAAGTGGTCCATCATTCTTGTTAGAGTTATTTGGCATTCGCTAGTAATTAATTAATATTTAATTGATTATTTGTCTAATTTATTCTCACACACTTTAGGTAAACATAGGAATACTTTATTAGTTGAGTTAATATTAGATCGTTATGTCTCATCTCATGTGATGTTGACACTTGTCGAAAATGATCACGATCCCTAAGGGATTTTTATCTTATAAAATTCAACCCTTATTGTAAATATCTCTCATATATTATTAATGAGAAATATTTGGAGTTTTCGTATCTTCTTGAAAGATTCTTCTACGACTTTTCCTTGTTGATGAATATAGAAATTCTTGTTTACAGATCTCTTATAGAAGGTGTATTAGTTTGTTGTTTGATTCTATGGATCATGGTTTTGTGCTTGTTTCACAATTCTAACATGGTATCAGAGCATGGATTTAGCAAACCCCTTCTTGATTTATGAGGTTTTCTTCTTCAACAATGGATGTAGGCATCATATCTGAATCCCCCTTGCTTTCTTTGCAAATTTTGGAGGTGGGCATTTTTCAATACTTTTTTCTGTGAAAAGGTTCTCACCATTGGAAAAAAAATGTTACAATTGTGAAACAAGCCACAGGATCAAACAACAAACAAAGAAACCTTCCACACAAGAGATCTGCAAACAAGAATTGTTATATCCATTAACAAGGAAAATTTACATAAGAAGTTTTCAAGAAGAAATGAAAGCTTCAGATATTTCCCATGATCTCAAAGATGAACCTGCTACTGCAAATGAATTCAAGGAGAAGTTCAATATTAGCTCAACCAATCTTGATGAACTAATTAAAAGCTAGAGGACTGGAAGTGACAAGCGATGTCTTGGGTATGAAAAAGGAGAAAGCTCTAGATTTGGACAAATGATATTTAGGCAAGGAAGTCAAATGAACAAATCTTGAAGATATCCTTTAAGACAACCTAATACTCAAAGATTCAATGGTTACTATTTTATTTGCAATAAATTTGGTCATATGGCTACTCAATGTAGAAGTAGAATGAATCTAAGTGGTCCATCATTCTTGTTAGAGTTATTTGGCATTAGCTAGTAATTAATTAATATTTAATTGATTATTAGTCTAATTTATTCCAACACACTTTAGGTAAACATAGGAATACTTTATTAGTTGAGTTAATATTAGATCATTATGTCTCATCTCATGTGATGTTGACACTTGTCATGATCTGATCCCTAAGGGATTTTATCTTATAAGAATTCAACCCTTATTGTAAATATCTCTCATATATTATTAACGAGAAATATTTGGAGTTTTCGTATCTTCTTGAAAGATTCTTCTATGACTTTTCCTTGTTAATGAATATAGAAATTCTTGTTTACAGATCTCTCATAGAAGGTGTATTAGTTTGTTGTTTGATTCTATGGACCATGGTTTTGTGCTTGTTTCACAATTCTAACATGGTATCAGAGCATGGATTTAGCAAACCCCTTCTTGATTTATTAGGTTTTCTTCTTCAACAATGGTTGTAGGCTTCATATCTGAATCCCCTTTGCTTTCTTTGCAAATTTTGGAGGTGGGCATTTTTCAATACTTTTTTGTGTGAAAAGGTTCTCACCGTTTGAAAAAAAATGTTACAATTGTGAAACAAGCCATAGGATCAAACAACAAACAAAGAAACCTTCCACACAAAAGATCTGCAAACAAGAATTGTTATATCCATTAACAAGGAAAATTTACATAAGAAGTTTTCAAGAAGAAATGAAAGCTTCAGATATTTCCCATGGTCTGAAAGATGAACCTACTACTGCAAATGAATTCAAGGAGAAGTTCAATATTAGCTCAACCAATCTTGATGAACTAATTAAAAGCTAGAGGACTGGAAGTGACAAGCGATGTCTTGGGTATGAAAAAGGAGAAAGCTCTAGATTTGGACAAATGAGATTTATGCAAGGAAATCAAATGAACAAATCTTGAAGATATCCTTAAAGACAACCTAATACTCAAAGGTTCAATGGTTACTATTTTATTTGCAATAAATTTGGTCATATGGCTACTCAACGTAGAAGTAGAATGAATCTAAGTGGTCCATCATTCTTGTTAGAGTTATTTGGCATTCGCTAGTAATTAATTAATATTTAATTGATTATTTGTCTAATTTATTCTCACACACTTTAGGTAAACATAGGAATACTTTATTAGTTGAGTTAATATTAGATCATTATGTCTCATCTCATGTGATGTTGACACTTGTCATGATCTGATACCTAAGGGATTTTATCTTATAAGAATTCAACCCTTATTGTAAATATCTCTCATATATTATTAATGAGAAATATTTGGAGTTTTCGTATCTTCTTGAAAGATTCTTCTACGACTTTTCCTTGTTGATGAATATAGAAATTCTTGTTTACAGATCTCTTATAGAAGGTGTATTAGTTTGTTGTTTGATTCTATGGATCATGGTTTTGTGCTTGTTTCACAATTCTAACATGGTATCAGAGCATGGATTTAGCAAACCCCTTCTTGATTTATGAGGTTTTCTTCTGCAACAATGGATGTAGGCATCATATCTGAATCCCCCTTGCTTTCTTTGCAAATTTTGGAGGTGGGCATTTTTCAATACTTTTTTCTGTGAAAAGGTTCTCACCATTGGAAAAAAAATGTTACAATTGTGAAACAAGCCACAGGATCAAACAACAAACAAAGAAACCTTCCACACAAGAGATCTGCAAACAAGAATTGTTATATCCATTAACAAGGAAAATTTACATAAGAAGTTTTCAAGAAGAAATGAAAGCTTCAGATATTTCCCATGATCAAAGTGAACTTTTAACTCTGCCAAAATGAATTCAAGGAGAAGTTCAATATTAGCTCCAACCAATCTTGATGGGCAATTAAAGGCTTAAATTTGGAAGTGACAAAAGCGATGTCTTGGGTATGAAAAAGGAGAAATCTCTAGATTTGGTCAAAGAAAATTTAGGCAAGAAAATCAAACGAATAAAGCTGGAAGATATCCGGTAAGACAACCCAGTGCTCAAAAGTTCAATGGATATTATTTTGTTTGCAATAAATTTTGTCATATGGCTTCTCAATGTAGAAGTATAATGAATCTAAGTGGTCCATCACTCTTGTTGCCCAGCTAGCTAGTAATTAATTAATATTTAATTGGGTTATTGATACATTCTCACACACTTTAAGGTAAGAAGCATGAGATACTTTTATTAGTTGGGATAATATTTAGATAGTGTATAAATGCTCATGTGTGATGTTGAAACTTGTCATGATCGATCCTAAGGAGTTCTATCTGCCAAAATTCAACCCACTTATTGTAAATATCTCTCATATATTATTAGAGACATATTTGGAGTTCAAGTATCTTCTTGGCTTCTATGACTTTCCTTGTTGATGAATATAGAAATTCTTGTTTACAGATCTCTCATAGAAGGTGTATTAGTTTGTTGTTTGATTCTATGGACCATGGTTTTGTGCTTGTTTCACAATTCTAACATGGTATCAGAGCATGGATTTAGCAAACCCCTTCTTGATTTATTAGGTTTTCTTCTTCAACAATGGTTGTAGGCTTCATATCTGAATCCCCTTTGCTTTCTTTGCAAATTTTGGAGGTGGGCATTTTTCAATACTTTTTTGTGTGAAAAGGTTCTCACCGTTTGAAAAAAAATGTTACAATTGTGAAACAAGCCATAGGATCAAACAACAAACAAAGAAACCTTCCACACAAAAGATCTGCAAACAAGAATTGTTATATCCATTAACAAGGAAAATTTACATAAGAAGTTTTCAAGAAGAAATGAAAGCTTCAGATATTTCCCATGGTCTGAAAGATGAACCTACTACTGCAAATGAATTCAAGGAGAAGTTCAATATTAGCTCAACCAATCTTGATGAACTAATTAAAAGCTAGAGGACTGGAAGTGACAAGCGATGTCTTGGGTATGAAAAAGGAGAAAGCTCTAGATTTGGACAAATGAGATTTATGCAAGGAAATCAAATGAACAAATCTTGAAGATATCCTTAAAGACAACCTAATACTCAAAGGTTCAATGGTTACTATTTTATTTGCAATAAATTTGGTCATATGGCTACTCAACGTAGAAGTAGAATGAATCTAAGTGGTCCATCATTCTTGTTAGAGTTATTTGGCATTCGCTAGTAATTAATTAATATTTAATTGATTATTTGTCTAATTTATTCTCACACACTTTAGGTAAACATAGGAATACTTTATTAGTTGAGTTAATATTAGATCATTATGTCTCATCTCATGTGATGTTGACACTTGTCATGATCTGATACCTAAGGGATTTTATCTTATAAGAATTCAACCCTTATTGTAAATATCTCTCATATATTATTAATGAGAAATATTTGGAGTTTTCGTATCTTCTTGAAAGATTCTTCTACGACTTTTCCTTGTTGATGAATATAGAAATTCTTGTTTACAGATCTCTTATAGAAGGTGTATTAGTTTGTTGTTTGATTCTATGGATCATGGTTTTGTGCTTGTTTCACAATTCTAACATGGTATCAGAGCATGGATTTAGCAAACCCCTTCTTGATTTATGAGGTTTTCTTCTTCAACAATGGATGTAGGCATCATATCCTAATCCCCCTTGCTTTCTTTACAAATTTTGGAGGTGGGCATTTTTCAATACTTTTTTCTGTGAAAAGGTTCTCACCATTGGAAAAAAAATGTTACAATTGTGAAACAAGCCACAGGATCAAACAACAAACAAAGAAACCTTCCACACAAGAGATCTTCAAACAAGAATTGTTATATCCATTAACAAGGAAAATTTACATAAGAAGTTTTCAAGAACAAATGAAAGCTTCAGATATTTCCCATGATCTCAAAGATGAACCTGCTACTGCAAATGAATTCAAGGAGAAGTTCAATATTAGCTCAACCAATCTTGATGAACTAATTAAAAGCTAGAGGACTGGAAGTGACAAGCGATGTCTTGGGTATGAAAAAGGAGAAATCTCTAGATTTGGACAAATGAGATTTAGGCAAGGAAATCAAATGAACAAATCTTGAAGATATCCTTTAAGACAACCTAATACTCAAAGGTTCAATGCTTACTATTTTATTTGCAATAAATTTGGTCATATGGCTACTCAATGTAGAAGTAGAATGAATCTAAGTGGTCCATCATTCTTGTTAGAGTTATTTGGCATTAGCTAGTAATTAATTAATATTTAATTGATTATTAGTCTAATTTATTCTCACACACTTTAGGTAAACATAGGAATACTTTATTAGTTGAGTTAATATTAGATCATTATGTCTCATCTCATGTGATGTTGAAACTTGTCATGATCTGATCCCTAAGGGATTCTATCTTATAAGAATTCAACCCTTATTGTAAATATCTCTCATATATTATTAACGAGACATATTTGGAGTTCTCGTATCTTCTTGAAAGATTCTTCTATGACTTTTCCTTGTTGATGAATATAGAAATTCTTGTTTACAGATCTCTTATAGAAGGTGTATTAGTTTGTTGTTTGATTCTATGGATCATGGTTTTGTGCTTGTTTCACAATTCTAACATGGTATCAGAGCATGGATTTAGCAAACCCCTTCTTGATTTATGAGGTTTTCTTCTTCAACAATGGCTGTAGGCTTCATATCTGAATCCCCTTTGCTTTCTTTGCAAATTTTGGAGGTGGGCATTTTTCAATACTTTTTTGTGTGAAAAGGTTCTCACCATTGGAAAAAAAATGTTACAATTGTGAAACAAGCCATAGGATCAAACAACAAACAAAGAAACCTTCCACACAAGAGATCTGCAAACAAGAATTGTTATATCCATTAACAAGGAAAATTTACATAAGAAGTTTTCAAGAAGAAATGAAAGCTTCAGATATTTCCCATGATCTGAAAGATGAACCTACTACTGTAAATGAATTCAAGGAGAAGTTCAATATTAACTCAACCAATCTTGATGAACTAATTAAAAGCTAGAGGACTGGAAGTGACAAGCGATGTCTTGGGTATGAAAAAGGAGAAAGCTCTAGATTTGGACAAATGAGATTTAGGCAAGGAAATCAAATGAACAAATCTTGAAGATATCCTTTAAGACAACCTAATACTCAAAGGTTCAATGGTTACTATTTTATTTGCAATAAATTTGGTCATATGGCTACTCAATGTAGAAGTAGAATGAATCTAAGTGGTCCATCATTCTTGTTAGAGTTATTTGGCATTAGCTAGTAATTAATTAATATTTAATTGATTATTAGTCTAATTTATTCTCACACACTTTAGGTAAAAATAGGAATACTTTATTAGTTGAGTTAATATTAGATCATTATGTCTCATCTCATGTGATGTTGACACTTGTCATGATCTGATACCTAAGGGATTTTATCTTATAATAATTCAACCCTTATTGTAAATATCTCTCATATATTATTAATGAGAAATATTTGGAGTTTTCGTATCTTCTTGAAAGATTCTTCTATGACTTTTCCTTGTTGATGAATATAGAAATTCTTGTTTACAGATCTCTTATAGAAGGTGTATTAGTTTGTTGTTTGATTCTATGGATCATGGTTTTGTGCTTGTTTCACAATTATAACATGGTATCAGAGCATGGATTTAGCAAACCCCTTCTTGATTTATGAGGTTTTCTTCTTCAACAATGGCTGTAGGCTTCATATCTGAATCCCCTTTGCTTTCTTTGAAAATTTTGGAGGTGGGCATTTTTCAATACTTTTTTCTGTGAAAGGGTTCTCACCATTGGAAAAAAAATGTTACAATTGTGAAACAAGCCACAGGATCGAACAACAAACAAAGAAACCTTCCACACAAGAGATCTGCAAACAAGAATTGTTATATCCATTAACAAGGAAAATTTACATAAGAAGTTTTCAAGAAGAAATGAAAGCTTCAGATATTTCCCATGATCTGAAAGATGAACCTACTACTGTAAATGAATTCAAGGAGAAGTTCAATATTAACTCAACCAATCTTGATGAACTAATTAAAAGCTAGAGGACTGGAAGTGACAAGCGATGTCTTGGGTATGAAAAAGGAGAAAGCTCTAGATTTGGACAAATGAGATTTAGGCAAGGAAATCAAATGAACAAATCTTGAAGATATCCTTTAAGACAACCTAATACTCAAAGGTTCAATGCTTACTATTTTATTTGCAATAAATTTGGTCATATGGCTACTCAATGTAGAAGTAGAATGAATCTAAGTGGTCCATCATTCTTGTTAGAGTTATTTGGCATTAGCTAGTAATTAATTAATATTTAATTGATTATTAGTCTAATTTATTCTCACACACTTTAGGTAAACATAGGAATACTTTATTAGTTGAGTTAATATTAGATCATTATGTCTCATCTCATGTGATGTTGACACTTGTCATGATCTGATCCCTAAGGGATTTTATCTTATAAGAATTCAACCCTTATTGTAAATATCTCTCATATATTATTAACGAGAAATATTTGGAGTTTTTGTATCTTCCTGAAAGATTCTTCTATGACTTTTCCTTGTTGATGAATATAGAAATTCTTGTTTACAGATCTCTTATAGAAGATGTATTAGTTTGTTGTTTGATTCTATGGATCATGGTTTTGTGCTTGTTTCACAATTCTAACATGGTATCAGAGCATGGATTTAGCAAACCCCTTCTTGATTTATGAGGTTTTCTTCTTCAACAATGGTTGTAGGCTTCATATCTGAATCCCCTTTGCTTTCTTTGCAAATTTTGGAGGTGGGCATTTTTCAATACTTTTTTATGTGAAAAGGTTCTCACTGTTGGAAAAAAAATGTTACAATTGTGAAACAAGCCACAGGATCAAACAACAAACAAAGAAACCTTCCACACAAGAGATCTGCAAACAAGAATTGTTATATCCATTAACAAAGAAAATTTACATAAGAAGTTTTCAAGAAGAAATGAAAGCTTCAAATATTTCCCATGAATAATATCTGAGAGTTTTACAGAGGGTTGAATGCTTATAAGAGAAAAGCCCTAAATGAGAAAGAGATCAAATCATGACAAGTGTCAACATCACATGAGATGTGACATAATGATCTAATATTAACTCAACTAATAAAGTATTCCTAAGTTAGCTAAAGTGTGTGAGAATAAATTAGACTAATAATCAATTAAAGATTAATTAATTATTAGCTAATGCATGATAATTCTAACACCCCCCCTAAGATGAACTTAGGGAGTAGTTAAAAACCCTAAAAGGAATGCAAGATGGGTCTCGACAAACAAGGCCAAGTAAGGTACCCACATACAAATAGAAGATCTCTATAATGTGGAGAAATAGAGAAAACCTCATGGGAAAAACTCTACTCCAAAAAGAGATGAAAGCCAAGTGAAGGATTCAATAAGCCTCCAAACAAGGAAAGGTTGTCCCAAAAGATATGAACAATGGAACATCCAAAAGCATGAAGAAGCTACAAACATTATCGAAGAATAACTACAAAAATGCACAAAGAAGAACCTCTACTAGAACATATAATGATCAGGATCAAGAAGACAAGAATTTGTATGAGTGCCCCTAATGACACTACTCAAATTAGATAACAAACACCTGGTACTCGAAGATACAAATGGAAAAGGTACCAAAAGTCTAAAGAACTAATCATGAGAAAAAGGAAGGTCACCTCTAGAAATAGGAATTCAAGAATGTCCATATGGTAAGTGCTCCATCTCACTGAAATGCATGGGTAACCAGCCGCTACATCCGCCTAGTATAATGGAAAAAATTCTCTATACATAGCTCACTCTAATGTGAAACCAAGGAAGCAATAGCATCGATAGTAGAAACCCCCCATAATGTGGAAAAGGGAGAGGTGTGATAGGCACACTGAAACTGAATGCCTAAAAGTATTGCATGAAGAGGAACCAAGAACATTTGAAGGTGCAATCATGAAAGCACAAGTAGATAGAAAGGATGTGAAAACAAATGTCACATACACATGAGAAAGGTATGAAGGAAAACGATGGAAAATATCAATCCCCATGGCGCTTTATATCATAGTGTGAGTACAATAAGGCACAAAGTGATGTGCAAGATCCCAATACTACACATACAATGTTGAGACACCTTTTTTTTTTGTCAGATCTCTGAAGGTTTGAAGAAAGTATTTTTTTGTTAGATCTAGGGGGTACCTGATTTTTCAGGGCATTTTGAGCCCAAACAAACCTCATTGTTGTGTCTAGAGTGTCCAAAAACCTTAAGATTGCCTATCAAATCATCAAATTATGGGTTGAGAGCAACTAAGGAAAAAAAAATTGCCAGGGAAGTTGTACAACCTCCCCAGCATGCAGTACGAGGTGATTTAAAAAAAAAAAACTCATTTGATTTTGTTTTCATGCAAAAAATTTTCAAAAAAATCAATTTAAAAATTTTAAAGGCTTTCGCATGTTTTTTTCAAAAAAAAATTATATTCAATTTTTTTAAAAAAAGAGGTAGGTACCTTGGGTATCGCCACCTACCATATGGCAGAGCAGTGGCTCCTCGGACCCCACCCCTTTGTAGGGAGGGTACTGAGAGGGTACTGCACCTGTGAATATGGCAAGTGGTGGCCCCCTCAGGCCTTGCCTAGGGGGCAGCGCTAGGCTTTACCCTCGCCAGTTTTTTTTTTAGAATTTTTTTTTTTGTTTTTCTTAATATTTTTTTTTATCTTTAAAATAAAACAATCAATAATAGTTTTTTTTTTTCTCAATTCAAAAATAAAAACATGTTAAAGCTTTTTTTGTCTTTTTTTTCTTTAAAAAAATAAAAAATAAAAAGGCAATTATTTTTTGCAAAATAATATAAAAGCACTGTAGTTGGAGAAAATTTTTCCAATATCACTATATTTGGCAAACCTCTATTTCTTGAGGTGTTTTAGACAAATTTGGTGGAGTTCCTTTTTTCCCTTGCTTTGTCCAGGGTCTCCGTTGGGATTTTCCATTTTTCACCTCAACTTCTAGAGGCCATATCTCAGCCATACGGTTGTCTTTTCACGTGCTTTTTTTTTGAAATGGGGTGAAATTTGGCGCTCTTCATAGTGGTGCAAGTAATTTCTAGTTTTTACTTCTATTTTTTTCTAGAATTATATTTTCTTAGTGTTGTAGCTGTTCATTTCTCATTTTGGAGACTTTGACAAGCCATATCTTTTGTATTTAGACACATTTTTGGGTGCTATTTTTTTTAAAGTGCATTTTTTTGTGTACTTTGACATGGTGCTACTATTTTCCTCTCATTTTGCTCGAGAATTGTATTTTCATCTTGTTTTCTTTTTTGGACCTTATGGGCTCACATTGCATGTATTCATGATTTTGTAAATGCATTGAGATAAAGTGCATTTGTATTGCACCTATATTATGTGATTCTTGCACATCACTTTGTACCTTGTTGTACTCACACTATGATATAAAGTGACATGGGGGTTGATGTTTGCCTTTGTTTTTCCTTCATACCTTTCAGATGCGTTCGTGACTTTTGTTTTCACATCCTTTTGATCTGCTTGTACTTTCATGATTGCACCTTCAAATGTTCTTGGTTCCTCTTCATGCACTACTTCCAGGCATTCAATTATAGTGTACCTATCATACCTCTCCATTGTTAGCATTGTGGGGGGTTTCTACCATTGGTGCTAATGCTTCCTTGGTTTTGCGTTGGAGTGAGCTATGTATATAATATTTGTTCCTATGTACTAGGAAGATATAGTAGATGGTTACCCATGCATTTTGGTGAGATGGAGCACTTACCATATGGACACTCTTGCATTCCTATTTCTCGAGGTGACCATCTATTTTTCTCATGTTCAGTTCTTCATACTTTTGGTACCTTTTCCATCTGTATCTTTGTGTTCTGGACAAGTTTTTTCCTTTGCTTGCCATTTGAGTCAAGTAGTGGGTATGTACAGGATCATGATGGGCCAAAAAGTGGCAATATGTAAGTGATATGGTGGCCCATGTGGCTGATGACTTTTTTTCTACACAAGATTGATGAAATGAAAAGGGTTTTTAAAGGAGATTCTCATCTTTCCACCAATATAAATTATTCTTTAATTTTAATTTAATAAATAATTATTATTCATTTTTTATTTGAATTATGACTAATGTCTTGATTGATAGGCTAATTGAAAAACATTTATAGCTTTCAAACGGTATCACATTTTTTGAATCTGAAACATGCATCACATTCTATGCTTCATACACTATATTAAAAAAATAAACAATTGAATTTCATGAAGTTTTGACCAAGTTAATGTGGTTAGACATATGAGTTTTTATATTTTTCAAAAGTTGTAATAAAAAAATTATAATTAATTACTTGGAAAAAAATTACAAAAAAATATGCATCAAATCTGGACATGAGTCCTCTACTTATATCTAAAATATTATTAAAAATATTATCATTTTATTGTGGTTAGGGTGGTCGACAGACACCTACTTCTTATTTTTTCCCTAAAATTTAAGTACTACTGCATTGAAATTTCAAATTTTCACCAAATAGATTTAAAAAAAAAAAAACCTAGTAGTTTAGGAACTACATTCAATTTGCTACATATTCTATTCTTACATATTTTTGAAATAATATAGATAATTTATTCAAATTTTTACGTCAAGTTGCCTAACTCAGATTTTTCTAATTTTTTTGCCACTTAAGGGCCTATTTTTTCAATGATGATCCTACACATACCCTAGTGTCATTGGGGGAACTCATACAGATTCTTGTCTTCTTGATCCTAATCATGTCAGATGTTTTAGAAAAGGTTATTCTTTTGGCATTACATCAGTCATTCTCTGATGGTTTTTGTAGCTCCTTCATGCTTTTGGATGTTCCTTTGTTCCTATCTTTTAGGATAACCATTGTCTTGTTTCGAGGCTTCTTCAATCCTTCACTTGGATTTCATCTCTTTTTGGAGTAGAGTTTTCCCCATGAGGTTTTCTCTATTTCTCCACATTATAGATATCTTTTATTTGTACTTGGGTACCTTGGCCTTGTTTTTTAGGACCCATCTTGCATTCTTTTTAAGGTTTTTAGCTACTCCCTAAGTTCATCTTAAGGGGGGGTATTAGAGTTATCTTGCATTAGCTAGTAATTAAGTAATATTTAATTCATTATTAGTATAATTTATTCTCACACACTTAAGCTAAACCTAGGAATGGTTTATTAGTTGAGTTAATATTAGATCATTATGTCTCATCTCATGTGATGTTGAAACTTGTCATGATCTAATCCCTTTCTCATTTATGGCTTTGTTCTTATAAGCATTCAACTAGGTTATTGTAAATATTATTCTCTCAGATATTATTTACGAGAAATATTTGGAGCTTTCATATCTTCTTGAAAGCTTCTTATGTAACTTTTCCTTGTTGATGAATATAGAAATTCTTGTTTGTAGATATCTTGTGTGGAAGGTGTATTAGTTTATTATTTAATCTAGTGGCTCCTATTTTTGTGCTTGTTTCACAATTCTAACAATTCTAAGGCCAGTGTTACAATTGCAATAAGTATGGTCATAAGTCAAATGAATGTAGAAATATGATGAATGACTTTTATAGAGATGTCAGATGTTGTACATGTAATAGATTTTGCCATATTGCTAACCAGTGCAGATCAAGAGAAAATAAATGGAGCAACTGGTCTAGACAAAGAAATGTGGTGTGCTACAATTATAACAAATCTAGTCACATTGCTAGACTTTGCAAAAGTAGGAAGGGTCTGGTAAATCAAAGGAAAATCATGCAGAAGGATGAAAAGAGAAAAGGAAATCTTACTACAAATGAGATTAGGAAGAAAATAAAGAAGATATGGGTGAAGAAGAGTTCTTTTGATGTAGGAAACGATTCCACACCAGAACTAGGTTTTGGTAATTCCTTCGAGAATTAGTTTAAGGCCTCTAGCCTAGGGGGAGTTCTCAAGAAAATCCTTTCACCCCCTTTTTGGTAGTTGATACCAGAATGTGGCAAATTGCAATGATTGCATTCGTGATGTGAAGATGTTTTGGGATCTCTTGTGGAGGAGATTTATGCAAAATTGAACGTCCGTAGAAGAATTTTCTTTCACAGTCTATTAAAATAGGGTATCTGAAAGACTTAGGGTAAAAAAATTTATTGCAATGAAAAAGGTTAGGTGAGAAAATGATAAAAATTCATTTCTATTCTTCATTTGTCACAATGCGCTTTGAGAAGAATTTTAGAGAGCTCTGAAGTGAACCTTGGAAAATTTTGGCAAAGATTTAAGCTTGAAAGCAATTTTGCAATCAAACCCTAGTCTTGTGAAAGGTATTTATCTGTAAACTCATTAACTTGAAAATTTTGGAAATGGTTGCTCCATTGGTTGTGGATATTAAGGATAGACCCTATATGAAATTAAAATGGCACCAGTTTAAATCCATCAAAACAAAACCTTTAGGTGCATTTTCCTCTGTTTCATATGGTGTTTTACATATCAAAGATTTTAGGGAATACATGTTTATGCAAATGTTGAAGAATTAGAAAGCTCCTAGTTGTTGAATTTATACTCCAATCACATTATGGGAGAAGATCTCCATGTAAAACCTAAATTTAAGTCCTTGGAGGAGAATAAATCCACTTAGATTGTGAAATTTCCCTTGTTTGAAGAAAACAAATGGGTTGAATAGTATATATTGAGTTGAGTGCATGTTGAGTTCATGTGGTTAAGTCAGCCTTTCAAGATTACAAAGGAAGCTATAATGATTGTTACTAGATTGAATTCATCCAGTGGGTTGCCCACATTGAAAGCTATGAAGAATCAAATAATTATTGATGCAACTGGTTCAATGTTTGACAAGAGAGCTATGACAATTGATGATATTATTGAAGTGGATTTGCAATTTTCTTCTATGGTCATTGGGTACAATATTTATCACTCTAGCCAAGACAATTCTATATTTGGTACAACAATCTATGTTGCATATCAGATAGTCAAAGAAAATGCAAATTATGACTTGTGTGAGTTACTTTGAAGCCAACTACTAGAGAATCTTGGAAAAATAAAGAAGGATATGAAGAATTATTTCAAGTATGGTAATTTACTATTGTGTTTACTATTTTATTTCATGCATGAAGTTCTTAGAGTTGGAAAAATGAACTGGCAAGGTGATAAACCTATAGTTGTTCAAATCAGAGACATGTTATATAATATTGGTGATAGTAAAGCTAGAAAAAATGCAATTTGGGGTTATTTCAAAAGTTCTTAGAATGGAATGCAAGCTGGGGAAAGAATTCCCACATATATTGTGGAGAAATCCAAGGAAAAAAATTGCTTCATGGTTTATATTGATTAGTGTTTGATGGAAGTTGTTGATCCTAGAACATTCTGGATAATGCCTATAGTCTATGAGGTTGAAGAACACATTTTGGAGCTATATGCTCAACACTTGCTAAGTAAATCTTAGGATCTGATAGAAGAAAGGTTTGGTACCTTTGAGGAAAAGAATATGGAAGTTCATGCTCAATTGAAGAAGCCAATGATATAGAAGGTAAGAAAGGAAGTTGAAGCTTTTGTAGAAAGCATGGGGATATCAGATTAAGTAGTGAGAGAAGCTAGAAGGAAGAAAGAACAAGCTGAAGAAAGAGAGCTAGCTAGAACCGAGTCTACTAGTCTAGCAACATCCTCTACCAGATCTATATCTACAAGGAGCTCTGCTCTCTCATCTGGTCCTACAAAGAAGTCAAGTCCTATGAAAGCTCAAGCCAAGTCATCTAGGAGAGGAGGAAAGAGGAAGAAGGAAAAGAGCACTAGAGTCTATGTTGTTGTTTCAGAAGATGAAGAAATTGAATTTGATGAAGAGATAAGATAAATAAAGCATATGGACTCCAAAGCATCTAAAATATTTAGTGAAGAGAAAGCAAAGAAAATTTTGAAAACTGGAAAATCAGGTATGTTTGTAGAAGAAGTGGAAAAAGCCTTGATTAAGGATGGTAATCTTAGGCCACTTTGTGAATGGTATGACTCCTTTGATAGTGTTGGTCAAAGAATTATTAAGGAAGTAACAATAAAGTACTGGAATAATTTCAATATGATTATCATTGAAATAATGTCTGAGTTACCCAAAGGTCTATATGAAGTTTTAGAAATGAGGAGAGTGAATGCAAGAACTAAAGAAGAGAAAATTAGAGAATGAATACTTGTTGATCTATGTTCAGTGATGTCAATAGAAGAGATGAAGAATATTCTAAATGAAGCTAAAAGGGATTTTAAGAGAAAAACTAGGGTGAACAAGCCAATGATTAGGCTAACTGAAGAAGCTACAAAAGATACTGAGAAAATCCTTAAGGAAATTTTGTTAAAGAATAGATATAATGTTGTCTCTGAAGAAGTGCATGTTGAAGATGGGGTGAAGCCACAATAGTGGTTTACAATTTAAGTGAGGAAGGAAAAATCACAAAAAATGAATGCATGGCAAAAAAAATGATTTTAGGGGTTCGTACGAACCTATTGGTTCGATCGATCCCATTAGGGGTTTGCTAGAACCTAGGTTCGGCTGAACGCTCCTAATACTTTCCCACCAAAAAGGCCATCAAAACCCCTCATAGAAGGGGGGTTCGAATGAACTAGGGTTCAAATGAACCCTAGTTCGAGCGAACCCCTAGTGGTTTGTTCGAACCCCTAGGGGTTTGTTCAAACCCCCTTTGTTCCTCATCCCCTCCCCAAGACACAAAAAAACCTGAATTTTGGCACTTTGGAGCTCGGGTTGAGGATGAAAATGGAGGAATCTTCACAAACCCAACTTGAATCAAGTAGTCCTCAAAACGAGCTATCCAACGAATATAATTTTAATATGTAATGGTTTTATTATGTATTTGTTTTTCTAGTTTTATTAAACATAGGTTTTTCATCGAAAATGAAGGTCTATGTTCTGCACATGTGGAAAAATAGCATATTATCAAAAAAAATAAAAAATAAAATGACTGCACCAGATATTGAAGTCCTTGATCCAAGAAAAAAAATAAAATTGAATTTCGATATATACAAAAAGTTATGCGTTATCTGATCGTGCTATGTCTGAATTGTAATTGGTTTGACTTCGAAAGTTGATTAAAGAAAAAATATTCAATAAAAAACTTTCTAACCAAGTGGAAGCACTAGATATCAGAGTTACAAATCTAAATTCAAAAGAATTAGAATTTTATCCTTCATGGAAAAAAGGTTATGCGTTATACGGTGTGTGTCACTTTTTAAAAATGTTATTTTTTGAAGGAAACCAGTTTTTGTGGGAGATGGAAAAAGAAGTGTAATTTGATTCCAAACATTTTGAATTTTTTTTTTTTAGAATCTATAGACAAAATGTGACGAGACTCTAGTTTTCATCATCTTGAAATTCTTCATGGTTTAGCCACTATAGGTGCCTAAATGTGAAGATTTAGTTTAAAAAAAAAATTATGTGTCCAGTTTGGCCAAAAATTGTAAACCACTATTGTGGGATTACCCGATGTTCCATCTGGTATGATAATAGAAGAAGTAAAAGAAGATACATTTGAGGATAGTATGAATCCTCTTGGCATGCAAGATGTTGAAATACCTATGGAGACTGAAGCTCCTAAAGTTGTATTAGGTGAAGAAGTTGACATTCCTAAAGCCAAGGAAGAATCAGTGACTAAATAGAAGAAGGATGAGGTGGAGGAGATTCATGTGGAGGCAAGAGACAATGCTAAGGAAATAAAGGAGTTCTTGGAAGAGAAACAAGAGGAGTTTGACCCTAAACTAGTTAAAGGTCCTATCAACTTGGCCACTCTTTCTCTGATTGAGAAGCTAAAGGTAGCATCATTTGCTTAGGCCAAGGCAAGGGAGGAGATTCTGAAATATCACATTAAGGATAGTGAGTTGTTAAGTCTTGCATCCAGTATTATGGAGAAGATCATGCCTACATATGTCAAGGATTCATCTGATTCTCCATTTGGTCAGCTAAAGAAACTTGTCAATTCTGTAAGTACTCACTTTGAGTCACTTGAAAAATCAGCTATGGATAAGGTTCAAAAGCAGTTTGATGCTAAATAGTTCAATAGGTTGAAGGGGATGATTGTAAATGATAAATATTTGTTAGATACATGTGTAAAGAATATTCAAGGTGCTTTTTTTTTAAGGTGGAAAAATTTATAAGTCATGCTTATCATTGTCTAAATTCACTGAGGACATTGAAAAGAAAACAAAATAATATGAGAAAAAGTTAGTAGATATCTCTCAAGCATTTGATCCTCTAACTATTTTTGTTGGAATGAAAGAAGGTCAAGTCATATCCCTGCTTGAAAAGATTAAAATTTTGAAGCATGTGGAAGGAATTTTTTTTGAAAAACTTTCTGAGCTTAGATGACTAATTGGTCCTAAGATGGAAACAATGCTTAATGCTTTAAAGGAAGCACAAGATGTTATGGTGGTCAGTGGTCCAGTGAACCTTGAGTCAGTAGAGATGCAATATTATCTATTATGTGGTCACACGACTATCTTGGAGAGTCTCAAAAGAGTTGGGACACTAGTTTGAGCTTATTGAAGATAAATTTTGCAAATATATTCAAGTTTATGTAAGTTGTAGAAGCATGTTTGTACATATGTAGTTTGTTCATAGAAGTTTTTGTATGATTTTTGGTACGTAGATTCCCCATATTTTCCATTGATGTCAAAGGGGGAGAGTGAGAAAGTGAAAAATTCCTTAATGATCTTAGGGGGGGCTATTTTTTTAAAGTTTTGAAGGTTGTTAGTGTATTCATGTTGGTACTGATCTGACACTTAGTCATTTTTCACTAAGTGTTGCCATCAATTCCAAAGGGGGAGATTGTTGGAAAGAGACACTGCACATGTTATCTGGTGTTTTCATTGATGGAAAACCTAGTCTATGGTTCAATCTGCATGTCAGAATTTGATCATACTAGTAGTCGGATTGAAGTTTTGTGATTAACTATCAAGCTAGAACAAAGCATCCGATAGAATTGTGTTCATCGATTCATATAAACTTTTTTGTTATCATTTTGAGTTGTGGATCCCAGGGAAGGTTTTTTGATGTATGATCTATGTTATCCTTGAATCTTAGAGCCTTGTATCAATTGATGTGAAATTTAGAAGATCTGGTTGATTGATTTTCTATTTAATAGTGCAATAAGGACAACTAAGTGAATGTAGCATGTTGTAGATCTTCAAGGAGTAATTTTTTAAGTGTTTTGTGTTTGAGCATGTTGATTTGGGTCCTCACTATGTTGTGGCTGACTTTGGTTGGTACACATTGAAAATTATTCATGATTTGAGCTGAGAGTTTGTATTCATTTTATTACTTTTTGGAATCCAACATGTAGCGATTAAATATTTAGTTGCAGATATATATATAAGAAACCATTTATATCATTTCGATGGATGTACAAAGTGTGTTAATGTGTGTTGAAAAATTTAAAAGGATAGTTGAGTGATTATGCATAGCTTCACTTGTGCATAAAAAGGGTTTGTGATGCTAATTAAAGCAAACCGAGCAGAAGAGAAAAATCAGATAGAAGGTCAAGAATGTGATTGATGAGCTGAACCAGAACTATAATTAGGCATTAGTAGATGCTATTATTTTAGTTCAAATCTTCTAGATGTAATCCAAATTCTTTTGTAAGATAGTGAGTCTTCCTTTTTATATTTGAGCAATGAACTCTAGGCAGTGTGCTTGAATGCATGTACATTCCTTCTATAAACACTTATTTTGAGTACACTCATATCATATTGTGGATTGACCTCCACTGTGGTTTTTACCCTAATAGGGTTTCCACGTAAAACTCCCTTTGTTATGGTGTTGTGGTTTCTTTCTTGTTGTTCTTGCATCTTACTTTTGGTTTAATATTATAATTGGTTTAAAGATTAGGTTAATAAAGTTATATTTTGTAGAACACTCATTCATCCCCCCCTCTTAGTGTTCCTTGATTCAAATGCAGTTGGGATGATTTTATTTTGTATTATTTTCTATCCATTTGTTTTTTTTTTTGTCCTCTTTGTTTTACTACATTTTATTTGGTGATCATCTCCTTGCTTTGATAGGGAACATTTATTTTTACGTTTGTCCAATTTTGTATACGAGATGATGGGTGGACGATGATTCATGATACAACTAGTTGTAGTGTTGATAGTATTTCCATCATAAGTATCCTTAATTCCCCTTATGTTCACATTTGCATTAGACATTATTGCCCCGGATGTCGTGATGGTATTTAAAATACCTAACCCTTTACCTCAAGATAATATATCCTAATATGATCCATAGCCACAAAATATGACTTCTCATGAAAACATGATATTGCTATGGGTTCGCACTATTTAGTAATATTAACTTTTTACTCTTATTCTATTATATCTTCATTATTCTTCTTCAAAAGATTTTGGTGCTAATTCAAAAGAGCTTGATAATGCACAATCATTGTAAGAATCAAGAAACTCAACTATTTATTTCTCTTGTGTGGGAATATCAAGAGTGAGAGACTCTTGTTTTGTATGAATAATGTCTATATGTCCCTTCAAAGAAAGTATCTCATTGGTAGAATTTGTTGTGTCCTAGAAAATTAAGGAAGGATTGGAGAATGCTCATTAGGTCATGATAATTCTTTGGGGATTTGATCTCTTTAGTATGACTTGTATTCAAGAAAATATTGTTTTGTATGAATAATGTCTATATGTCCCTTCAAAGAAAGTATCTCATTGGTAGAATTTGTTGTGTCCTAGAAAATTAAGGAAGGATTGGAGAATGCTCATTAGGTCATGATAATTCTTTGGGGATTTGATCTCTTTAGTATGACTTGTATTCAAGAAAATATTACTTGGAGATTAGACATCCTTATGTAGCTCATGAAAATGTTGTGGTAGAATAGTATCTTGATCTTGACTTAGTTCAAAGCAACTTTTGTTATTCTTTAGACTATCTTCATGACATGACCCTTGGGTAGATGACGTATCAGTGATAGGAGACTCTTCACAATTTGTAAGGTCTCTAGATGGAGCATGAAAAATTTATTGTTTCCTTGGAACCTCCTCAATAAGGCCAATTATGGAGTTATACGAAGGGGTAATGTGGCTATCTAAAAGATACATGATACCATTTTTATATGAAACATTGTTAGGCATTGTCAATTGATCTTGAGTTAGTTTAAGAATGTTTCTTGATGTTTTCCTGATTCCTCTTCTTGTGATGGATGGGAAACATAAATATGTGCTACTGTGGTTTCATGGGTATGGTTTATGTTATTATAACTTGATTGATGCCTTTCCCATATCTTTCATTTTTCCATGATTAGGCATAGGGGTTTTGTAGATCTGCAAGTCTTGGTTTTCAAATTTTTGACAAAACTCAAGCTCTCCTTGTTTAATAAGATCTTCAAAAAGATGTTTAAGTCTAAAAAATATTTGTATATTATGAGCTTTATATTGGTGAAATTCACAAAAACTATATTCTTTATAACTAGGAGGTTTGACTTGTGGCTCTTGATAGCTTGAGAAATCTAGGAGTGTGATAAGGATAGCCTATATCAATTGTTTTAACACATCCTCCATCGGTTCCCCTAAGCGAGTGAATTGTTATCTAGGTGCATTGATATTCCTTCTTTGTGGTTCCCTTTGACTATTAAAAGAATTGATTGTTGGTTTATTTTTGTTGTTGTCATTGTATGTTTGGTTGTGTAATTTTTCATGTGTTCATTGATTGGGTGTTTGTTTGTGGTGGGACACTTATGACCATTTTTCCATCAATAACACTATCGTTAGTGGCATTTCTATTCTTGTTCCAAGATTGGGGTTTTTCATTAGAGCTAGATGATGGTCAATTATCCCTATATGTTTACATGTGTCCTTGTGCCATGAGGGAGATCTCAATGTTGAGAGATTTAGGGGTTAATTGATCATATGTCATGATACATTGTATTTTTAGTTGGAAGGAAAATTCTCCATTGAGGTTGGAAATGATGGCTCCTATTTGTTGCACCTATGGTATGGAACATTTTGTCTTATTGGCTCTAGACCTCCATCATTGTAACAAGGTCACAAATTATTCTCCCCTTGATTGTTTTAGGTCTGGTAGCTCCTCGAAGCCAACATCCATGTTTAGATTAAATAAGAAGCTTTATATAAATAGGTCTATGATGTCTTGGAACTTTTTTATTCTAGGAGGTAAGTGAGAGACCCATTCAATTGTGAGACTAGCCAAGCTTTGGGGAAATAATTTTATTAGATAAGATTCATCATAAGCCACTTCCATTCAATGTACATGAAACTCTCTGATATGGTCATCAAGATTTCCATTTCCTCTATATTTATCAAATTTTGGTATTTCAAATCTTGGTGGGAATGGGACCATGGTGAGTCCCTATCAAACAAATTGGGGCACAAAACCTCATTGGATGTATGATTTTTTCATCTTTTTGGATTGAATTTCTTGTATTTGTTGAGAGAGAAATTTGACGTATGTGGAAAGATTGTCTCATAGATTGGGTGGTAGAACATACATGTTTTGGGGTGGTGTGGTTGATGAGTTGAGTTTGTTATGTGGTATATGTGGGGGGTTGTTTTTTTTGTGAATGATGGGGTGGCATGTGTTCCATGCATGTTAAATTTCAAGACATTCAATTGCATATTTGTGTAGGTTTGTTGAAGGTTTTTTTTGTTGCACAAGCAACAATTGTTTGTATCTGTATTGTCGTTGTTGTTGTTGTGATAATAGTGTATGTTGTTGTGCTTGTTGTTGCAATGTTCATTTTGTTGTTCTATCAACACTTGTAGTGTGTGATGTTGTTGTAGGGCTTGTTGATAGGCTTTCTATTGTAAGGAATGCACTTGTGCTTGTTGGTGTGCTTGCTATTGTGCTTGTGCTTTTGCTTGTTGTTTCACTTGATGTTATTGTTGTTGTTGCAAGGATTTAGCTTGCACTTGTTGCTCTTGTATTTTTTGTTATTGTAGAAAGGATTACAATTTGGGATGCTTGGGATTCTATTGATGGCATGTTTAATGGTTGGGATGTTTGATATGAGGCTAGTTGGGGCAATATCAGTGGAATGTTTGGATTTGGATTGGGTGTGATGGATGAATTGATTGGATTTATGTTTAGTGGATTGATTTGATTGATCATGTTTTATGGTTTATTTTGACTTTTTTTATTTTGGATTGCTATGCTTGATGAAGTGAGTTTTTCTAGAATTTGGATCAATATGGGTGCTAGAGTTAGGATTGGGAATTTTGGATACATTTTTTATTTTTTCCCTTGTATGAGTGAAGATGAAGCATCTAGGGTACCCAATTGTCCAAATAGATCCTCTTGACCTAGTGGAATGTTAGGAGTATAACATTGTGTATCTAGGATATATGATGGTGTGGTATAAAAAGTGGGTGCTACATTCATGAGTGGTATGTATGGATGCAAATCAATTTGTGGGGTGTTGATGTTTGAGATACTAAATATTGTGGTAACCTCTAAGTTTTGATTATTGACAAGTGGGTTCCCTTAAAGGGGGGTGAACCCACAAAAGTGGTTTAAAATTGGAGTGAGGAAGGAAAAGTTGAAAAAAATGACCCCATGCCAAAAAAATTGGTTTTGGGGTTGGAGAAAACTAATAAATTTGAACGAATGAAAAGAGGGTTCACTAGAACTTGGGTTCAAGTGAACCCATTCAATGGAAGTTCCCACCATCCCACCAAAAAACACAATGAAAACCCCTTTTTGAAAGGGGGTTTGCTAGAACCCCCCTTGGTTCGAGCGAACCCCCCTTTTCGCACCTTCTTGCTCTCTAACACCAAAAGAATTAGAATTTTTGGCCTTGAAAGCTTAGGTTGAGGATGAAAATAGAGGATACTTCACAAACCCAACTATAATTAGGTAGTCCTCGAAACAAGCTATCCAACAACTATAATTTTAATATGTTTTGGTTTAATTATACCTATCATATGATTTGAGCATCCGCTGTCAATAATATAGTATTTTTTTCCTCTCTTGCATGAAAAGAAGTCACCATAGTCTCTTTGAAATTATGACCTACTTCTGGAGAAACTTCCTTCATACATCTCTTAGAGTTAGAAAAATTAGTTACAACATTTAGAGCCATGAACAAGAATTCATCATTTAGATCATCTGGGTAATCAGATTCATAATCAAATATACTAAAATTTTCTTCAACATAATAAATTATTTTAATTGATTTTCCTTTATTCTCCTTAAATTTTTCATTTGAACCTGTGATGGGACATCTTGAAGCATAATGATCTATCTTTCAACAATTGAAACCTTTGAAAGGAAACTTACCTCTGTATTATTTGGTGCCCTTTTTAAGTCTCCTAAAAAATATTTTTTGTTAACAAATCAAACTCATCTAAATCTAATTCATCATTCTTCTATTCTTTTGCAACTTCAAAAGTGGTCTCTTTTCTTGAATCACTTGTACCAAAATCTCTCAATTCAATAGTAGTTAAAGCACCAAACAACTAATCGCTAGAATAATGATCTAAATTCCAAGCTTATTCAATAGAAGAAAGCTTATGACTATAAGATTTAGGAAGATTTATTAATACCTTCTTTACCATCTCATCTTCTTCAAGTTTTCCACCAAGGCCTCTGATAGAATTGAGAAGTTCATCTACTCTATGCATGTATCATGTAATATCTTCATCCTTTGACATCATTAGGATATCAAAATTAGTCTTTAGATTTTTCATCTTTTCATGCTTGACCTTATCATCTTCTTCATAGACACTTTCCAACTTCTTCCAAATTTCTTTAGAAAATTTGTAGCTCATAACCTTGATAAGCTCTAAATCAAAAATACCAATCGAGAGATCATACTTTTATTGCCATTTTTCTCATAATCCTTGATATCATCATCGATTGAGAGTCTATTTATAGGTATTATATCACCATCTTCAATTGAATTACAAACTTCAAATCCTAGGACAACAAGGAAACCTTCCATCCTAGTCTTGCAAAATGCATAATCAGATCCATCAAACAAAGGAGCCTCTTTCTTGTGCACCATTGGATCTATCTCAAGTAGTTAATATTTCTTTTAAGGAACCAAGCTTTGATACCAATTATTGAATGCACAAGACAACTAAGAGGGGGTGACTCAATTTTACATTAAAACACCAAAACCATCATTAAAATTTAGATCTACAAATTTCCTTAAACCCTTAACAACCATTAAACCCTTATCATGGATTAGTAGAATATAAACATGAGAAACAATAATGAAAACACATCTAGACACATGAGAACACCAAATTTACGTGGAAAAACCAATAAGGGAAAAACCATGGAAAGCATTAGCTCACAATATAAAGCAATTGTAACATTGAATACAATAGGCTCACTACCAGAGGGCTCACTACCAATGGCTCAGTTCCAGATTAGAAAGAACAAAGAAAGAATATTGTTACAATGTGAAATCCATCTTAGGGAAATAGAAGAGATCCATCACAACATCATCAGATCATTCACACTCTCTCTAAAGAATGTAGACACCTTCTACTCATTGCTTCCAGTAGTCTTAAGCATTAAAGATTGCACTACATTTTTCATATTCATACTTCACATATCAACACTTCAAACCACACACACCACACACTCTTACTCCATCAATTCATCACACATATATACCATCCACAATCTTAAAAAAAAATATATAAGGTCAACTATGCACCTCAAACATGCAAATTCAATGTAGGTCAGCACTAAAGCATTCTCATGGTGGAGAGGAAAGAAGGTAGACCACATTAAACCTTAAATCAGACCTAAATTCAAATAAACATGCCACACCATGCTTCCAGAAACACTGAAGCACATCCACAATAATTCTAAACACCCAAGGTTAGTTGAACCTTTGTTAACACCATTAAACATTTAAGTGCATGCTTCTTTTGATACAATGATGACTCAAAAACCATGGGTATGTGTAGGATCATCATGGAAAAAATAGGCCCTTAAATGACAAACAATTCAGAAAAATTATAGTTAGGAAACTTGACATAAAAATTTGAATAAGTTATCTATATTATTTCAAAAATATGTAAGAATGGAATTTGTATCAAGTTGAATGTAGTTTATAAACTACTAGGTTTATTTAAAAAAAAATTATTTCGTGACAATTTAAAATTTTAATGCAATAGTACTTAAATTTCTAGGAAAAAATAAGAAGTAGGTGTCTTTCTAACCACCCTAACCACAATAAAATGATAATATTTTTTATAATATTTTAGATATAAGTAGAGGACTCGTGTCTAGATGTGATGCATATTTTTTTGTAATTTTTTGTGAAGTAAATAATTAATTATGATTTTTTTATTACAATTTTTTTAAAATATAAAAACTTGTATGTCTGACCAGCTTAACTTGGTCAAAAATTCATGAAATTCATTTTTTTTAATCCTTTAGTATGCAAAGCATAGAATGTGACACATGTTTCAGATTCAAAAAATGTGATACCGTTGAAAGCTATAGATGTTTTTCAATCAACCTATCGATTAGGACTTTAGTCGTAATTCAAGTAGAAAATGAATAATAATTATTTATTAAATTCAAAGTAAAGAATAATTTATATTGGTGGAAAGCTGAGAATCTCCTTTAAAAACCCTTTTTGTTTCATCAATTTTGGGTTAAAAAGTCATTAGCCACATACCCTACACATACCCATAATATCGCCACTTTTTGGCCCATCATGATCCTGCACATACCCCCACATGCAACACTTAAATATAGTTTGGAATATTCCATCAAAACCCTAAAATGCAACAAATCCTTTGCAACAAAAAACACCTAAACTTAGATATATTCCTTCTATAAACCTAGTTAACCTTCTACATATTGTAACTCATGAATCCAACCATGCAGAGTATTAAGCCTCAAATAACTTAGATTGAGGATAGATATATAAATTGTAAGCACACTCCTAGATCTACAAGACTAGAAACCACATCATAGAGAAATGTGGAGTGAAAACATTTCTCCTAGATAGCACTGTATGATAGTTCACACACTAGTGAACGCAATTTTTCTTCTTAATGATCCAAATTATGAAACTCTAGATATAACACATATGAAAACCTCTGGTCAACATATTAATACCACAAAAGAAGATATTTAACCATGAAGAAATGTGGATTAAATCACTAAACAATACTCTACCACATTGAACACTCTTTACCACACTATTTCCTCTTTTATTCAAATTTTCTCAATATAAATCAGAACCAAGCACCACAAACACCAAATCAACATTTTGAACACTCCTCTCATAATCTCAACTATACAATACATTTTACACATTCAAAAATACATGCTTATCAAAGCAACACCAGAGGTTGACATTAGTGAGACTACTAATGACAGCATAATGCAACCAATCAAAGCATCTTCATCAGTTAACATCAATGCAACAACAAAAATCTATTGACACCAATGACAACAAAAACTTCCAACATAGATTTTCACTAGTGTGCTCTAAAACAATCTATAATATAAATTCACTAAGAGAAAACCTAAAACCTAGTATTTCTATTTTTTTTTTATTCTTTGGGTCATCATATGACATAGGAGAAGAACATACTTGATTTTTCAAGATCTCACATAGAAAGCTTGAACCCTCAATTAGGAATATATAAAATTATTCTACCCACTCCACCCAGGTTTAGTTAGTATGGTTGGAAGTGGATTGGGCTAGGAGAAATTTTTAGATTCTTGGGCATTCCCTTCACTTTCCAAGTGTCTCTGATCAAGCTATAGCAAGTTGATCTTTCCAGAGTTGAGCATAAGCTTGCTTACTGGATTCCTAAGCCTCTCTATTTTCCAGGGAAATTTTAGGTGTGCTCCAAAGTTCTCATGGCCACTCATGTCTATTATTATTCCTATTGGGCCCCTTCTAAAGTTTCCTATGGAAAGCTTGAAAAGTTGCTCTAGGACTTACTTTTGGCTTCTACTGAATCTCATAGAGGGTTTCACTATGTCGCCTGGGAATTTTATTGCCTTTCCAAAGACTTTGGAGGACTTGGGCTACTCTCCACTCAACGACATGGCACTGCCTTGTGTGTGAAGTGGATAATCTAGGCCCTTACAGGAGACAAGGCCTAGAAAATTCTCCTTAGGCATTGTATTCAATCAGGCTTTCCTACGCACAAACCCGCCTAAAAGGGGATTGGATTTCAAACCCTTATGGTCATGGAGAAACTAGTTCAAATTATAGGGATTTTTTTTGCTAAAAGAATTTGGAGAGATTGGGAGGCAGTTAAACCTTGGCTCTGCTTAGCTAGTTATGGTTTTTCTGATGGGTTTTCACTCAATCAGTAGAATGTTTGGTGGTCTCCTCTTTTTGCTAGCAATGATCAACCTCTAGTTAAATCACCTTGGATCAAGGTGCATAGATTCCACATGAAAGGTATTCAGGCCTTAAAACAAATATTTCACAGACCCCCAATTTGTATTATGTTTTGGGAGGACTTTCGTGCCTTGCACAAGCTTCAAAACTAAGATCATGCAACTTATGATGGTCTAGTGAATGCTATTTCTATAGAATATTTCATAAGGTGGGTATTCATGGGCCTAAGCCCTAGTGGAAGGACTAGAAGTGGTACCCAGACACCCCTTTCAAGAATTTCAAGTTGAAGCATTGATCTTTGGCTCCTATGAACAACTCTTACTCTTATAAGGTTTTTCACCTAAAAGGAGAGAGACAAGAGAAAAAATGCTAATAGTTCTTTCAAATAATGTTATGTGTGATGCTGTATAACCTAAATGAAGTTAACTAAATGCAATTGACTAATATGAATGAATGAAAATGAATGCAAAAGTGAAATTAAAGCTATGTTTGAAAACACATTGTGTTATGTAACAATGAACTAAATGAAGAAAATATGCAAAATAGAAAGAGATCAGTAAAATTAGAGTGCACCTAGGAAAACTATGATGAATTTGGAGTGTGGTGAATGCTAACTAAAATTATTAATTTTTCACAGTGGGACTCATTCACCCAAGGTGGCAAATCAGGCCTCTTCCTAATGAAAAACTATTGGAAGCAGGTTTATGTCTGTTGGGATCTGGAATCTAACAAAATTCAGATTTCCATACTTAAGGTGGGACTCATTTTCCATAGGTGGAAAATAAGTCCTCTCCCAAATTTTTTAAAACACAAGAGACAACTCTACAACAACAGATCTAGAAATCACTGCTTGTCGAGTGGCCGAAGTCAACTCTGCAGGAAATGGATAGAAAACCTTCTCCAAGCTTAAAATAGACTTAAGTTGACTTGAAGCATCTAGTTGACTTGTAAACCAATCTTCAACACCAAAAATCTTGTCAAATCTACATACCTCAATCTACAAACAAACATACAATGGGGAAAAATGGTTTAAGGTTAGTGAATATGGGTTTGTCTTGGTCAAACCCTACTTTTGGTAATCAAACCTTTAATAAAATAGTAAAATGCAAAGGAATGATAAACTAACAACATTCATTTACTATTAACTTACCAAACCCTTGATGATGCAAGTCTGAAGTAATGTCAATGGCTGCTTCAAAGTGCTTGTTCAATAGTGCTTGAAAAGATGTAAAATGATTGAATGCTTGAGTGAATAGGTGGATAAGTTAACTTGATGAGTGGGGATTGTAGGAGATGTAAAATGAGTTGAAAACCACTTATTTATACACACTTGTGCCTTAGTTACCCATTCATACCTCATCATAGGCCGACATCAAGTGTTTTTGAAAAAAATCCATAAAGGAAATTTAAAATATTTTGAATTTGAGGGCAAAGGGGACTCATTTGCCACCCATGGTGAATCGGTCCCACCTAGGACCTAAAAATGTGTGTTGAAAAATATGTTTTATTTAATGTTATTTGTCAGGATAATACTCAAAAATACACTTAATTAAGCATATGAGAGCATAAAGGGGTCAAATAAAGCATGACAAAGGGATGAATAGTAAAGATGTGCCTAGAAAAGCATGAAATATTCTTACAAGAATTTACAAAACTTCAAAATAGGAGTGATAATGAATAAAAAATGATATTTACATGAATTGTAATTAATAGAGTCTAGAAGAATGTAGAAATGTTTTACAAAACTTCACAACACCTTGACAAGATGTCGTTCTTCGATTTTTGGTACCTAAATAAGCATGTTCAAGACATGTTGCAACATAAAATTAAAGCAACATAGTTCCAACACCATGAAACAAGACCTAAAAGGCCCTAAAAATGACAAGGCACCATTTTTCTATGCCACATTTAGCCCCCACTTTAGTGAGAGGGTGAAATTACTTCAAAATCACACTAAATTAGCCATGAACATCGAGAAGAGGGTTGAAATGCACTTATGTTAGCAAGATGGGATGCAACAATCAAGAGGGATGATCAAGCCCGCGGGATGAAGATCCCATGGAAAACTAAGCATAAGAACAAAGGAACACACAAGTTTTGAGATGAATTGGATGAAGCTTCAATCGTCAACCCAACTAGTTGTGGATTAGATCTAGGCTAATTGTTTGAGAAAGAGAATGTGCACTCACTCTGGGGTGAAAAAATGCATGTTGGTCTACCAGGGTAGAAATCCCAAATGTACTCACTTTAGGGCCATAAAACTAGTTGGTCATGGGGTGAGAAAGCCCAAAAGGTAAGATACATACACTAATTGGTATGCACTCACAAACACAAATGTGGCTATGGGGAAAATTCAAGCCGCTAGGTGGGCTTCCCGCTCAACCATATCAAAGTTATACCTGCTAATAACTTTAACAAGGGGCCACAAAAAAATTTTATGAATGAAAATAAATGGGGTACCTTAGTCATACAAGTTGCATTATGCAAGGTGGCAAAAATGCAAAAAGAAAAAATGTAAAGTATAAAGTGTAAATTGTGAAAGATGTTCAAAGGAGTCTTGTTTAGTTCATGCAAGGTCAATCACTTAGGGAACATTGTATCTAATGTCTCCAAGAGAGCACCAATCAAAGAGTAGTATATTCACAACTTAGGGGATGCAGTGCATCACATTAGGCCACCAAGAGGAATGTAATATGCTGAAAAATATTACACTTATGAAGGACATCACACCCAATGCCATCCATAAAATGACAAACACATCATATAAAAAACAAGGCTAAACTAGGAACCAAGAATGGAAATGAATTTTGGTAATGTATACCCCCCACTTTAAAGGAATTGCTACACATCGTTTTGTGAGCAATTACTTTAAAGTAGAGAAGAAAAGAAAATGCCAAAAAAGACATTAGAGCCAACCTAGAAAGCCCTATGCCAAGTCATATGTTTCAAAGTTAGGTTGTGTCATCCCAAGAAAAAGGAAAAAGAAAGAAAAGAGAGTTTCCCCCCAGAAAATAAAGCACACCAACACATAAGGGATCTATGGATTTGGGGTCAGTATGTTCATTGTTGCAAGAGCTCGAAACTGTCATGTCATTCCCCAAAGCACATCAAACTAGAAGAATGACACAAAGAGAGCAAAAAAAAAGGAAAAAGAAATTCCATTTTGGGTCAACATGGAAGAGACATTGTAGTCTCGACGCCTTGCATTAGGGTATGTGTAGGATCATGATTGGCCAAAAAGAGGTGATATGATGGGCATGTGTAGGGTATGTGGCTGATGACTTTTTTTTAACCCAAAATTGATGAAACGAAATGAGTTTTCAAAGGAGATTCTCATATTTCCACCAATATAAATTATGCTTTACTTTGAATTTAATAAATACTTATTATTCATTTTCTATTTAAATTATGAGTAAAGTCCTAATTGATAGGCTAATTGAAAAATATCTATAGCTTTGAAATGGTATCACATTTTTTTAATCCAAAAAATGTGTCACATTCTATGCTTCACATTATATAGGATTAAAATAAAAAAAATTGAATTTCATGAAGTTTTGACCAAGTTAAGGTGGTTAGACATACAAGTTTTTATATTTTTTAAAATTTGAAATAAAAATTTATAATTAATTATTTACTTGGAAAAAAATTATGAAAAAATATGCATCACATCGGGACATGAGTCATCTATTTATATATAAAATATTATAAAAAAATATTATCATTTTATTGTGGTTAGGGTGGTCAGACAAACACCTACTTCTTATTTTTTCCCCGAAATTTAAGTACTACTTTATTGAAATTTCAAATATTCACCAAATACATTTTTTATTTTTAAAATAAACCTAGCAGTTTAGAAATTACATTCAATTTTCTAAAAATTCTATTCTTACATATTTTTGAAATAATATAGATAACTTATTCAAATTTTTATGTCAAGTTGCCTAACTCTGATTTTTCTTAAATTTTTGCCACTTAAGGGCCTATTTTTTCCATGATGATCCTGCGCATACCCATAATCCTGAAAAGGAAAACACAAGTGAAATGAAAATGAAAAGGTGAAAGAAAATGAAAAAGCTTTTGGTTCAACATGAAGGAAACATATCAGTCTTAATGCCTTGTGTAGGCATGTCAAATTGACATTGTGCATCACATTCGCTCATCAATTAAATAAATCAGGTTTATTTAATAAATCTCCTAAAGGTTATTAAATAAATCAAATAATCTTTTAAAGATATCCATTTAATTAAATAGATCAAAGTTATTTAATTAAATCTCTAATGATCAATTTCTTCTCATTTCATTTAAATAAACCCAAAAGTTTAAGTTGAATGTCACAATCATCTAACATCATCTTAATTAATCTAATCCATGATTAAATGCTAATCCTAATCACTTGTATTCTCTAGATTTTGCCACTTGCACCAATAAATCAATTTATTGATTTATTAAATAAGCATTTTCTCTCAACATGGTGTCTTCCCTCAAATTTGAATTCAAAAGCAAGTTGAAAGGTACATCCAACAAGGAATTTCATAGGTCTTACATGTCTCTTACATGTCCCTTGCACAAGTCAAACTCAGCATTAACTCACATTTTCAAATTTGAAATTTTCCCCTCTTGGGCACATTTCCCAAATCTTGCACATCCCTCAACCACTCACAAGTTGACCAGTGGTCTCCTTTCATTGGCTTATTTTTAGTCCCACATTGATCCCTCTTGAGCACTCTTAGCATTTGAGAATCTACAAATAGAGGCTTCATCCTTCAACAAATCCTCCACAATCTTAGCATTTCATTCTCACAATCTCCACAACTCCACAATCTTTATGCAAAGTCATTCTCTTAAACTGAGAATTGATTTTTTCCACCATCATTTGCAACATCAAGCTTAAGCTAGGATTGGGAAAGGGCTATTTTCTACAATAGCACCAATCCACTATGAGATATAATTTTCTCCATGTTTGATTATATGCTTTCTATTTGTCTATCTAATCCTTTGTTGCTTTGATTGCATTATTAGCATGTTGAGTTATTTCATAGGGATGTTGATTATTAGCTTGTTTTTAAAATGCTAACCATTTTTAGATTTTCACATCAACATTATGGTGCTAGAAGGAGGGCTTCAAGTTATTTCAGAATCTTGTTCTTTTTTTTTTAGAACCATTATAATTAGTCATGGCGTGTTACTTACAAGCTTTTATGCAATCTCTGACTATACATGGAAATTATGAATTATGTCAAAAATGTTTTGAACTCTAACCGTCATTGGATAGTACTACACCTTGAAAGAAGAAGGTCGGCTTTTAAACCATCGTTTAGGAAGTCTAACTTTGAATCAATAAACATTTGATTCATATATCATATCTTTAAAACTGACATTGCATTTCTCAGGTATCCACGTAGAGGTCTTCAAAGGTATGTCAATTTCTTAAGTTTTGAACAAGAGGGTTTCTAGATGCAAGTAGTTTTTGTGTACTTACTTTTCCAATGCAAGCTTCTAACAGGGATTGAGGAAATGATCTCTATCCATATAAGATTGGTTTCTTCTTCTTTTTTTCTACTAGTCAGTTGCACTTATATTAGCTATATGCCTGAATATTGATTAAATGAGCTTGTGACCCAAGTCTCTAGCTGCAACAACCATTGAGTCAAAAAAATCTCTGTCTGATAGTATTACACACATGGACTAACATGATCTTAAGGCTCAAAATATTTCTAGTCCATGCATATGTGTCAATGGATATGCTAAATCTAAGTGAATAACATTGTTCACAAAGTTATATGCATACAGTCCATATTGCTCATGTAATTCTTGCTAATTATATGGAGTGCCCTGTCTCCAGGTTTTTGTTGATTCTTATAGAAAAGCTAATGAAATCTTGAGTGCACATATGAAGAAACTACAATAATTCATGCCAAGGTTTATATTTTGCAAGTTCTTGTTTTGTACTCACCAATCTACATCCTGCGTGGAATGAACTTTCAGGGTGTCTGTACATTTACCAGGGACATTGCGTCTGTATTTAGATGCCAAACTTCCCCGTACTCAAGCTTATACACTTTTTCTTTAGCTTTTCTTTAATGTTGAGTCTTCATTGGCCACCTATCCACTCTATTCTCTTACGGGTGAGTATTTTAACTTCTGTCAAAGCTATGATATCGTATCTTACTAGAAATCTAGCAAAGGACGGGATAAAATATATTCATTTATGAGGTACAACCAACTTGGACTATGTAAACCTCGAGTGTGCAGGTGAAAACATGAAGTTGACATGATTTTAAGCTAAGTCTACATTTACCAGTGATTGCTTGAATTCTACGTCCTTCAGGTTGTGACTTTAAGCAGGTAGATAGTTCTCTAGAATGCGTTTGATAGTGATATGATAGTTACGCACATTTACTAGATATGGCTTGGAGTCTACATTTACCAGTGATTGCTTGAATTCTACGTCCTTCAGGTTGTGATAATTGGTCCCTACACCTGCTAATAGCATTTTCTTGAAGGTTTTTTAACACCACACCTGCCAGATACATATGTTTGAAAACTTTGCTGACTATTAATGTCATACATCCGCCAATTACATTTACTTGGAAATATTCTTTATGCGTCCTTACATCTACCATTATATTGGCTTGCAAACTTTCTTCTCTGTCATTTATGGTGCAGTTTTGTACTTGCCAAATGCATGTGCTTGAAATTTTATGTCTTTTCAAATTTATGTATGCCGACTGCACTTAGCATTAAAATATTTTTGGTACATGATTGTCATCGTTGACTTTACCCCTACCAAGTGCATTCACCTAAAAGTTTTGTATGAAAAGTTTTTACTCGTTTTTTTCTTCATGCCCTGGCTAAAGGAATTATGTAGCCATATAGATAGTAGATATAGCTGGTAGCAATAAAGATTAGTGTGAAAGCAACATTTTTCAATCATTTCTTAGCTAAACTTTTGAAGAAGGCTTATAACAACATTCTTATGTCTACATTTAATTCCAATAGATGGAGCCTTAGAGGGAATTAATTTTTTAATAATAATCACTCTTTTCATCATAGAATTTCATTAAAACTTCTTGCTGCTCTTTTCATTTTGAATTTAACATCTGATTTATTCATTATGATTTGATTAGCTACGACATATCATCAAACATGAAACTCAACACATTATGATGATTGCATGAGATTTAAAGTTTGTATGAAGATATTTTTATTATCATAAATGGCACTTGTTGGATGGAGAATACAAGATCAATCAGTATATGGCTAATGCATTAAAGGCAACATTGTGTTATTCAACAAGTTTTTGTTCGTAAAATTACATGAGTTGATATTGGCCTTTATGAATTGCAGAATCATATAGTTTTTTCATTGTCTTATTGTTTTATTGACTTGATCATCACATGATTGACTTTTTCTCTCATAGGAAAATGAGGAAAGGTACAAACGAAGAAAAGCGAGGAAGGTGAAAACAAAGGAGGTACAAGGAAAGCGAAACAAAAACAAGGAAAGTGAAGAAGGGAAAACGAAAAAGAGGAGAAGTGATGAAGATGATGTTTTGAAAGGTTTAAGTGTTTTTTTAAACACTTTTCATGAAATTGTCATCTTTTCTTTCTTAGGATACTAATTTTCGTTTGGGTTAAAAAAGAACACTTCAATTTTTTTGTTGCAAAGGGTTAAAATTGAAACTTAGAGACCTACTAGATTTCAATTTGGGCTAAAATTGAACAAGCAACTTCACACTTGATATTGGTGTTCTAAAACGAATCAAATCATTGCTTTGAAGGATAAAATAAATGTGTGACTTTATTGTTTTTTAATTATTTACACAAAGTAATATCATCAAAAGACGTATGCGCTTCTCTCGCACCTCACGATGATCTTGAGAATCAAAAGGATTTTGGTGACATTAAGTTGCATAAATGATTTCCTATACACACTTCAATTTGGGTTTAAAATTGAACATCTTGTGCGAGTGTGAGTAGAGCATCATCATGTATATTCTCCTTCTTTGTGTCGTCAAAGATTGATCGAGTTACAGATTTTGTCTTTACTAAATTTTGTTTATCCTAGAGGGCTTGCCTTGGGGAAAAATTACTCACCCAAGGGAACGACTTAACCGGTAACACTCTAAAATCAAGAGTATTTCCAACCAGGATATAAATGTGGATATTAGAAGAAACGCCAATATCATGCAGCTGATTCCGATAAGATGGATCCGAAAGGGGACTCTTTCCATATGGGTCAATCTCCATGAAAGAAAAGTCCTTATTATAACCCATGTGCTAGAATTTTCCAAAATCCTTAATCTATTTGTTGGTGCAAGAACGGTCATTCTGAAGCCACCCCACACTTTTATGGTCTTTAGTAGAAATGGAAAAAATACCATGGGAGTTTCATGGGTGTTGATGCTTGGTTGCCCCATATAAGTGAGTGTTATGGAGGGGAGCCAGTGGGGTCAAGCATCTAACCATTTTCTAAAGATAAGTGTAGGTAGACATGTCCAAGTGGGGATTTAACAAATATTGTCTTTCACATCCATAGGGTTGTACTTGTGCTTGGTTTGAAAACACAGTGCTTTTATATAAAACATTGGAAAACCAACAATTAACATGAGAATCTAATTTCAAACCCTTTAGGAGAAGCAAATATCCTTGAATGAATTCACGTGTTATTGCTTGCCCTTAGGATTCGTATCCTTAGAGGCTTCTAAACATTTGGATTTCATCTCAATTTGCTCCTACTAAGGTCAACAATAGGTAGCTCTTGCCTCAAATTTCCTTGGTTTCCACATAATACACTTTGTGGGATAAGGGGAAGGTTGAGACATTAGACATCTAGATTCAAAATCTAATCAAGAGCGTGATTGTGGTAAAAATAATCCATTAACCAAAGATTCAATCAATTGGACCCCACATATGTTCTTGGCATCTTCTAGTCATATGGTTTTCATGCAAACATTGGTCTTTTGATTTCGAATTACTCTTAGAGAAAGGCATGTTCTTCACTATCTTGGTCTAGTAAACAAGTCATTCCTAGGTTCATTTAGGATCAAATCAAACACTTCATCCAAATTCCAAACATTTATCATCCATCGCACCAAACAACTTTAAAGCTTTGAAAACATCATTCTAGACTTGGGTAAATCATCAAACCAAAAATCACCTTGTTTAGTTAGGTGTATGGAAATGCATCCTTTCTCACACTTCTAGTTAAATTAGCAATCCTTTGAACAAATTCATCCTAAGATAACATCTAACATCTTAGGGTTTACAAATCCATTATCCAGATCCAATCAAACAACCAAAATCAAACCCTAAGTCTAGCATTGATCCAAAGTCCCTAAACATTCAACACTCATATCATTTCCCCTTTTCATCCTTCATCTCGTCATTAATCCTAAGAACCTTAGAGGTCACTTTCGCGACAAGGTCAAAACACAAGAGGAACATGGAATATAAACTTGATCCATACATCATGAGTAATCCAAGTCAAATAAGCTATCAAATCCTTACAACGACGATTGATTATAAACACTCACATCTATACAAACCGTATATGGGATCATTTCCTTCAACAAATTTCAATGGCACAATAAGTGTGAATGTGCCCAAATCAAAGATTGGAACACATTTCCCGATGGTAGATCTAAATCCAAACCTAAAAGTATATCAATCAAATAATCAATGCATGAGCCTTCAAATGAACGTCATACCACCAAATCCCTACATGCCAAACAAGAATGTACCAAGTACAAGTTTTCCAAACATGTATCTGGAAAACTTTGGGATAAATATGTTTGCAAATCATATGAATATTGTTCAAAGTCCAAACAAGATGTTAACGATTCCAAGTCAAGGCAATGTGATTCCCAACATCAATAATCTTCAATTTCAACCTATCATGCCAAATCTGAGTGTCATCCCAAATTAGAACATTATCCAAAATCAAACACAGGTACACACTCCAAATCTACTTAAACAAAAGCCATATCAACTATATCAAGGGATTCAAGATCGAAATCAAGAAAAAATTTGGCGAGATCAAATTGCTACACTTACCAAAATAGTTGAGTCATTGTGCCAAGAGACATCTCCACCACCATTACCCATATCAACATCATTCCTTGGTTTAGGGCTCCCCCTTCACCTAGCATCAATCACTCCATCCAAATTAATCCACCTAAAACCATCACATCAAATCCTTTAAATATACCATCGACATCGCACCAATAGATGGTATCCAGTCAAACAACAATGTCAATCCTGAAAAACCAAAACATGGTATCCCAAAGACCTATCACCTCGGTCATTCCGACCATTCCTATCACTTCGATCAATCCCATCACATCTCAACCCCTCACTACCTTTATCGCTCCAAGAATATCCAAATGAGCATTTCTTTGTTCCAAACACCTTATCTTATCGCAAGATAATCCTTGGCATCCTTTGCATGCTTACCATATCCATCCATCCATACACTTGTCTGAGCATCCACCCATCACATTACATACATTGCTAGACACTGGGGGTAGATATTTACGTCTTGCTTCAAGAATAAATCTTGATCTATATCCTCCGACTTATGTGGTGATCCGAAAATTGGCAAATGTGAATCAAATTGGTCAAACCACTTGTGAGAAAAAATTCAAATCACTAGCCCATGGCATATTTTGACAAGAAGATGTTCCTTATTAGGCTTCAACTTTCACTGAACATCAATCCAAGTAATCACTATCAGTCACATCTAACGCACTGTTCAAGTGTCACATCAAATCATTCAAAACAATTTTCTTCCAAATCAAGCTTCATCAATCATGAGCAATCAAATTCAATCAAGAAATCGTCAGGATATCCTTGTGTTGCTTAACACTATCCTTGCATTGTTGTGCATCCTACACAATGTTATCATCATCAATCATGATCAATCAATCCTTGCATTGTTGAGTATCCTCAACAATGTTATTGTCATCAATCAATCAAATCCCTGCATTGTTATGTATCCTCAACAATGGTATAATCATCATCAATCCATCGATCTAATCAGTCAACCTTAGCTTGGTTTTTAGAAAAATCCTCAACTAGAGCACTAGTATCATCACATATTCCTATCCAAATCATCAAAATCATGCGAAAATCCAAAAAAAACATCCAAAACATCAAAAATTCAAAAACATTCATAAAAAATAAAAAAATGTAAAAAATATTGGAATCCAAACTACGTCGTCTCTGAGCTTAAACATAGGCAAGGCTCATCTTTGATCATCCCCCAAGACATCAAAATCCAAAAACATTCGAAAAACATCAAAATCCAAAAACATTCATAAAATCTCAGAAAATACAAAAATATTTGAAAAAATAAAAAATCAAAACATTTGAAAAATACAAAAATACCAAAAATAGCCTCAGAACATTGAAAAACTCCAAAAACATCCAAATATTTGAAAACATCTATTCGTCTCATCTCGCTTTCACTCACAATAATCAATCATCCATAATAAAATCATCACCTTCATCCTTTGGCAACACAAATAGAAACAATCATAGCAGTTAGCAAAAGCAAGCTTCAATTGTATAATCAAAATCGAAGCAACAAACCGTTAAACACAAAATCAAACTCTTGATCAGTCCCAAACATATCAATCAACCTTATATCAACAGCCTATCAATCAACTTATCAAAACCATCATCATCCTATACAAATGCATGTCCTAGGATATATCATTCCGACAATCGGCATCATTTTGGATATCACCTTGGATTCTTATCCTATCAAAACAAATGCTTTTGGCTAGTGGTATGAAGAACATTGGCTTGTTTGCGTACTTTATTTTTCTTTTGATTTATCTTATTGCGCTCACTCCAAGGATGTCTCGATGATATCCGAATGAAGGATTTGGAGAGATAGGAATGGGGCAATGATCATTATCTTTTATCTGTTGTGCTTGTTGGACGTTCTTGTAAAATAACTTGGTGAATACTTGCTTTGTTAGGTACATCCTAGCAAGGTTTCTATATGTCAAGTGTGAACAAGAATACTCCTATATGTTTGTCGAGTCAAATTCCATCGCACTAGGTACAACACCATCCTAGTTCTTTATACCTTGATGCATCGTACCTATGTTTCTAATCAAACATAAGGTAAGTAGCCCTTTTAAAGTCCCAATCTTTGATAAGTGAATCATCATCATCATCATCTTTAATAAAGTCTTGTTAGATCATGGACTTGTTGGATCCTCTTGTCATCATCTCATTTCCACACTAACATAACATCACCAATACATCCATCATGCATCCATCTTGCATCCAGAAAACTGTCAACATACCAGATATCATTCATATCATACATAATAGGAAACATCGATCATTTCACATGCATTGCATTTGCATCATCATCATAATATAGATTTGTTAGACTAAGCATCCGCATAAATCATACATTTTCATAACCATAGCATATCATCATCATAATATATATCTATTAGTCTAAGCATCTCATAAATCATCCATTGCATAATCACATCATATCACATCATCAATCCCATTCATCTCACATCATATCATCATTTAAGTTGTTTAGGATAATATAGATTTGTTATTCTAAGCATCTTAAAACCATCTCATTCACATCATCATCCATAACCATCCATTTTGAACTTCTTTATCATGAAATCGACCTTCAAATCAAATTTTTTGCTCGATCTCTTGAGGGGGCAATGTACCAATGTACTTCTTTCCATTGGGGCATCTGAAAAATCAGATTTTTTTTAATTTTGATCACGGTAAGATTATTCTTTGAACCAATGCAACAAGTACATTGCTTCAAAGAGGGGAAAAATGTACACACATAAAATTGACATTGTGCATCACATTCGCTCATCAATTAAATAAACCAGGTTTATTTAATAAATCTCCTAAAGGTTATTAAATAAATCAATTAATCTTCTAAATATATCCATTTAATTAAATACATCAAAGTTATTTAATTAAATCTCTAATGATCAATTTCTTCTCATTTCATTTAAATAAACCCAAAAGTTTAAGTTGAATGTCACAATCATCTAACATCATCTTAATTAATCTAATCCATGATTAAATGTTAATCCTAATCACTTGTATTCTCTATATTTTGCCACTTGCACCAATAAATAAATTTATTGATTTATTAAATCAGCATTTTCACTCAACATGGCATCTTCCCTCAAATTTGAATTCAAAATCAAGTTGAAAGGTACATCCAACAAGGCATTTAATAGGTCTTACATGTCTCTTACATGTCCCTTGCACAAGTCAAACTCAATATTAACTCACATTTTCAAATTTGAAATTTCCCCCTCTTGGGCACATTTCCCAAATCTTGCACATCCCTCAACCACTCACAAGTTGACAAGTGGCCTCCTTTCTTTGGCTTTTTCTTAGTCCCATATTGATCCCTCTTGAGCACTCTTAACATTTGAGAATCTACAATCTCCACAATCTTTATGCAAAGTCATTCTCTTAAACTGAGAACTGGTTTTTCCCAGAATCATTTGCAACATCAAGCTTAACCAAGGATTGGGAAAGGGCTATTTTCTACAATAGAACCAATCCACTATGAGATATAATTTTCTCCATGTTTTATTACATTCTTTCAATTTTCCAATCTAATCCTTTGTTTCTTTGATTGCATTACTAGCATGTTGAGTTATTTCATAGGGATGTTGATTATTAGCTTGGTTTTAAAATGCTAACCATTTGCAGATTTTCACATCCACATTATGGTGCTAGGAGGGCTTCAAGTTATTTCAGAATCTTGTTCTGTTTTCTTTGGAACCATTATAATTAGTCATGGCATGTTGCTTACAAGCTTTTATGCAATCTCTGACTATACATGGAAATTATAAATAATGTCAAAAATGTTTTGAACTCTAACCATAATAGGATAGTACTACACCTTGAAAGAAGAAGGTCAGCTTGTAAACCATCATTCAAGAAGTCTCACTCTAAATCAATAAACATTTTATTCATATATCACAACTTTAACACTGACATTGTATTTCTCAGGTATCCACGTAGAGGCCTTCAGAGGTATGTCTATTTCTTAAGTTTTGAACAATAGGGTTTCTTAAGCATTATTTGAGCCATGAAGCATTATCCAAATGAGCATTTCTTTGTTCTAAACACCTTATCTTATCACAAGATAATCCTTCACATCCTTTGCATGCTTACCATATCCATCCATCCATACACTTGTCTGAGAATCCACCCATCACATTCCATACATTTCTAGACACTGGGGGCAGATATTTACATCTTGCTTCAAGAATAAATCTTGATCTATATCCTTTGACTTATGTGGCGATCCCAACATTGGAAAATGTGAATCAAATTGGTCAAACCACTTGTGAGAAAAAATCCAAATCACTAGCCCATGGCATATTTTGACAAGAAGATATTCCTTATTAGGCTTCAACTTTCATCGAACATCAATCCAAGTAATCACTATCAGTTGCATCTAACGCACCCTTCAAGTGTCACATCAAATCATTCAAAACAATTTTCTTCCAAATCAAGCTTCATCAATCATGATCAATCAAATCAAATCAGGAAATCATCAGGATATCCTTGTGTTGCTTGACACTATCCTTGCATTTTTGTGCATCCTCAACAATGTTATCATCATCAATCCTGATCAATCAATCCCTACATTGTTCAGCATCCTCAACAATGTTATCGTCATCAATCAATCAAATCTTTGCATTGTTGTTTATCGTCAACAATGCTATCATCATCATCAATCCATCAATCTAATCAGTCAATCTTAGCTTGGTTTTTAGAAAATTCCCCAAATAGAGAAATGGTATCATCACATATCCATATCCAAATAATCAAAATAATGCGAAAATCCAAAAAAAACATCCAAAACATCAAAAAATTCAAAAACATTCATAAAAAATCAGAAAATATCAAAAACATTGGAATCCGACCTACGTCGTCTCTGAGCTTAAATGTAGCCAAGGCTCATCTTTGATCAGCCCCTGAGACATCAAAATACAAAAACATTCAAAAACATCAAAAATCCAAAAACATTCATCAAACATTAAAAAATCTAAAAACATTTGAAAAATTCAAAAATCAAAACATTTGAAAATTTGAAAAATCCCAAAAGCAGCCTCAGAACATTGCAAAACTCCAAAAACATCCAAATATTTGAAAACATCCATCTGTCTCATCTCGATTTCACTCACAATAATCAATCATCCATAATAAAATCATCACCTTCATCCTTTGGCAACACAAATAGAAACAATCATAGCAGTCAGCAAAATCAAGCTTCAATTGTAAAATGAAAGTCGAAGCAATGAACCGTTAAACACAAAATCAAACTCTTGATTAGTTGCAAACATATCAATCAACCTTATATCAACAGCCTATCAATCAACTTATCAAAACCATCATCATCCTATACAAATGTATGTCCTAGGATATATCGTTCCGACAATGGGCATCATTTTGGATATCACCTTGGATTCTTATCCTATCAAAACAAATCCTTTTGGCTAGCGGTATGAAGAACATTGGCTTGTTTGCGTACTTGATCTTTTCTTTTGATTTATCCTATTGTGCTCACTCCAAGGACGTCTCGATGATATCTAAATGAAGGATTTAGAGAGATAGGAATGTGGCAACAATCATTATCTTTTATCTATTGTGCTTGTTGGAAGTTCTTGTAAAATAACTTGGCGAATACTTGCTTTGTTAGGTACATCCTAGCAAGGTTTTCGTATGTCAAGTGTGAACAAGAATGATCCTATCTGCTTGTCAAGTCAAATTCCATCGCACTAGGTACAACAATATCTTGGTTCTTTATACCTTTATGTGTCGTACCTACGTGTGTAATCAAACATAAGGTAAGTATCCCTTTTAAAGTCCCAATCCTTGATAAGCAAATCATCATCATCATCTCTAATAAAGTCTCGTCAGATCATGGACTCGTTGGATCCTCTTGTCATCATCTCATTTCTGCACTAACATAACATCACCAATACATCCATCATGCATCCATCCTGCATCTAGAAAACTGTCAACATACGACATATCATTCATATCATACATAATAGGAAACATTGATCATTTCACATGCATTGCATTTGCATCATCATCATAATATAGATCTGTTAGTCTAAGGATCTGCATAAATCATACATTTGCATAATCACAGCATATCATCTTCATAATATAGATCTGTTAGTCTAAGCATCTCATAAATCATCCATTGCATATTCACAGCATATCACATCATCAATCTCATTCATCTCATATCATATCATCATTTAAGTTGTTTAGGATAATATAGATTTGTTATTCTAAGCATCTTAAAACCATCTCATTCGCATCATCATCCATAACCATCTATTTTGAACTTCTTTTTCATGAGATCGACCTTCAAATCAAATTTTTTCGCTCGATCTCTCAAGGGGGCAATGTACCAATGTACTTCTTTCTATTGGGGCATCCGAAAAATTAGAATTTTTTTAATTTTGATCGCGGTAAGATTTTTATTTGAACCAGTGCAACAAGTACATTGCTTCAAAGAGGGGAAAAATGTACACACATAAAAATTGACATTGTGCATTACATTCGCTCATCAATTAAATAAATCAGGTTTATTTAATCAATCTTCTAAAGATATCCATTTAATTAAATACATCAAAGTTATTTAATTAAATCTCTAATGATCACTTTCTTCTCATTTCATTTAAATAAACCCAAAAGTTTAAGTTGAATGCCACAATCATCTAACATCATCTTAATTAATCTAATCCATGATTAAATGCTAATCCTAATCACTTGTATTCTCTAGATTTTGCCACTTGCACCAATAAATAAATTTATTGATTTATTAAATCAGCATTTTCACTCAACATGGCATCTTCCCTCAAATTTGAATTCAAAAGAAAGTTGAAAGGTACATCCAACAAGGAATTTAATAGGTCTTTCATGTCTCTTACATGTCCCTTGCACAAGTCAAACTCGGTATTAACTCACATTTTCAAATTTGAAATTTCCCCCTCTTGGGCACATTTCCCAAATCTTGCACATCCCTCAACCACTCACAAGTTGACAAGTGGCCTCCTTTCATTGGCTTGTTTTTAGTCCCACATTGATCCCTCTTGAGCACTCTTAACATTTGAGAATCTACAAATAGAGGCTTCATCCTTCAGCAAATCCTCCACAATCTTTATGCAAAGTCATTCTCTTAAACTGAGAACTAGTTTTTTCCACCATCATTTTCAACATCAAGCTTAAGCAAGGATTGGGAAAGGGCTATTTTCTACAATAGCACCAATCCACTATGAGATATAATTTTCTCCATGTTTTATTATATGCTTTCAATTTGTCTATCTAATCCTTTGTTGCTTTGATTACATTATTAGCATGTTGAGTTATTTCATAGGAATGTTGATTATTAGCTTGGTTTTAAAATGCTAACCATTTACAGATTTTCACATCCACATTATGGTGCTAGAAGGAGGGCTTCAAGTTATTTTAGAATCTTGTTCCTTTTTTTTAAGAACCATTATAATTAGTCATGGCATGTTGCTTACAAGCTTTTATGCAATCTCTGACTATACATGGAAATTCTGAATTATGTCAAAAATGTTTTGAACTCTAACCATCATTGTATAGTACTACCCCTTGAAAGAAGAAGGTCAGCTTGTAAACCATCATTCAAGAAGTCTCACTCTGAATCAATAAACATTTGATTCATATATCATAGCTTTAACAGTGACATCAAGTATTTCTCAGGTATCCATGTAGAGGCCTTCAGAGGTGTGATCAATTTCTTAAGTTTTGAACAAGAGGGTTTCTAGATGTGTGTTAGGAAATATATTGTATTTAATGTTATTTATCAGGATAATACTAAAAAATACACTTAATTAAGCATATGAGAGCATAAAGGAGTGAAATAAAGCATGAGAAAAGGATAAATAGTGAAGATGTGCCTAGAAAAATGTGAAATCTTGTTACAAGACTTTACAACACTTCAAAATAGGACTTGATAATGAATAAAAAGGTGATTTTAAGGTGAATTGTAATTAATATATTCTAGAAGAATGTAAAAATGTCTTACAAAACTTTACAACACCTTCACAAGACATCATTTTTTGAGTTTTGGTACCTAAATAAGCATGTTCAAGCCATGTTGCAACATAAATCAAAGTAACATAGTTCCAACACCATGAAACAAGACCTAAAAGGCCATGAAAATGACAAGGGGCCATTTTTCTATGACACACAAGCCTAGGCTTGGTTATAGGTGGCTCTCACCACATTTTCCTATGATTCATAGTTTGAACTACATGTGGCTTCTTCAATCTCTGGCTCATGTCTTGTGTAAAATATTTGCTGCCACTTGGTTTGCAAGTGTTGAGCTGAAACTTTCCCACTTTTCTTTGTGGATTCTTTCCAAGGCTTGCTTGTGGGTTCTCAGTTGGTTCACCCAGGGGTCCAAGACCCTCGTTGCCCTTTTTGTGTGCAAGATGAGTCTTTTAAGCATTTATTTTTGTTTTGTCCTAGAGCCTCACAGTTTTGGACTTGGATTCATGACTTCTTTTGGCCTTTTCGATTGGAGCCCTTTTCTTGGCATATGGTTCTATTGGGAGACTCGCCTAGAATTCCTACTAAGTATACTCAGCTTTGGCACACTTTTAGGGTGGAAATCCTCTTCAATATCTGGAAAGACAAAAAAGTTTGTATATTTTCTCACACTCAAATGGATAAAAATGTTTCTTTATATTCTAAGGCTATTATTTGTTCTAATGTGCTCTTAGAGATTTAGGTGCAAACAAATAAAGTTTCACTTGAAGTTGCTCACTTGCAAGTGCTTTTGGACCACTAGGGAAATGCCGCGTGTACTACTTCTCGGGTTCCCACTTTTCCTAGCTCCTCCTATGGTTGGTTTCCCTCTTAGGGCTAGTAGCAGAGTGGATTTACGCACCCTCACTCTTAGCCTCCTCTTCGGAAAGGATATCGCCCTCCTTGATGGACCTGCTCTCCTCCACCTCAATTTGGCTAGGGATGGCCTTCTAGTAGTTCTTCAAGGATCAGCAGTTGTGGTTTTGGGTGGCCCTCTAATGACACTCCTACCTCTAGCTCTAGTTGGCCAAACTCTAGTAAAAGCTTTCCATGGCTTGCACTTGCAATCTTGCCTCGATGTAAGGAAGATAAAGATAAATATAAAGAAGCTAATGATGGTTTGGGCACTCCTCCTAACATCACTCCAGACCCAACTGATGTATGGGGGAAGAAATTGGATGATAGAGACCCTCTTGGCTCTGTTGGCACTACTTTAGCTACTTAATGGTTTTTTTATGTTTGTAATCATGGACTTCTAGGCTAGGCCCATGTGACTGGTTGATTTTTTTGGCTTTTTTTGGGCATTTCCCATATGACACTCGGGGTGTGCCTTCTTACCACCCACTTTTTCATTTGAACCTATGACTAGACATCTTAAAGCATAATGGTCTATCTTTCCACAATTGAAAACTTTGAAAGGAAACTTACCTCTATATTTTCCAGTGCCCTTTTTAAGTGTCAATTTTTTTTTATTCTAACTCATCAAACTCATCTCAATTTTATTCATCATTCTTCTATTCTTTTGCAACTTTAAAAGTGGTATCTTTTCTTGAATCACTTCGACCAAACTCTCTCAATTCAACAATAGTTAAAGCACCAAACAACTAATCTCTAGAATAATGATCTATATTCTAAGCTTATTCAATAGAAGAAACTTGATGACTATAAGATTTAGGAAGAGTTCTTAATACCTTATTTCCCACCTCATCTTCTTCAATTTTTCCACCAAGGCCTATGATAGAATTGACAAGTTCATCTACTCTATGCATGTAGCCTATAATATCTTCATCCTTTGGCATCTTTTCTTACTTGACCTTATCATCTCCTGCATAGACACTTTCCAACTTCTTCCAAATTTCTTTAGAAGATTTGTAGCCCATAACCTTCATAAGCTCTAAATTAGAAAGACCACTCAAGAGAGCATACTTTTCTTACCATTTTTCTCATAAGCCTTGATCTCATCATCAATTGAGATTCAATTTTTAGGTGTTGTATATCCATCTTCAGTTGAATTCCAAAGTCCAAACCCTTAGAAAAGAAGGAAACCTTCCATCCTAGTCTTTCAAAATTCATAATCAAATCCATCAAATAGAGGAGCCTCTTTTTTGTGCACCATTGGATCTACCTCAAGTAGTTAATTTTTCTCTTAAGGAACCAAGCTTCAATACCAATTATTGAATGCACAAGACAACTAAGAGGGGGGTGAATCATTTTTACATTAAAACATAAAAACCATCATTAAAATTTATATCTACATATGTCCTTAAACCCTTAACAACCATTAAAACCTTATCATGGATTAGCATAATATAAACAAGAGAAACAATAATGCAAACACATCCAAACACATGAGAAAACCAAATTTACATGGAAAACCCAATAAGGGAAAAACCATGGCAAGCATTAGCTCACAATATAAATTAATTGCAACATTGAATACAATAGGCTCAGTGCCAAAGGGCTCACTACCTAAAAGAAAGAAGGGCTCCCTACGAGTGGCTCAGTGCCAAATTAGAATGAAGAAAGAAATAATATTATTACAATGTGAAATCCATCTCAAGGAAACATAAAAGATCCACCACTACATAATTAGATCATTTTGTCTCTCTAAAGAATGTAGACACCTTCTACTCATTACTTCCAGTAGTCTTAAGCATTAAAGCTTGCTCTACATTTTCTATATTTGTACTTCACATATCAGTACTTCAAACCACACACATCACATTCTCTTCCTCCATCAATTCATCACACATATATACCTTCCTCAACCTTGAAAAAAATCTATAAGGTTGGCTATGCACCTCAAACATGCAAATTCAATATAGGTCAGCACCAAAGCATTCTCATGGTGGAGAGGAAAGAAGGTAGACCACATTAAACCTTAACTTGGACCTAAATCCAAATAAGTATGCCACACCATGCTTCCAAAAATACTGAAGCACATCCACAATAAGTTCAAACACCCAAGGTCAGTTGAACCTTTGTTAACACCATTAAAAATTTCAATGCATACTTCTTTTGTGAATCGTAGAGTTTTGGGTAGGGCTTATAGACTACTCTTGCACTCTTAGGATGTTCCACCTAAAAGGAGAGAGACAAACCCTACTCAAAGGAAATCTAATGAGTTCACTCAAATTAAGATGTGTATGATGTTATTTAGACTAAATGAGATGATCTAAGTGCAATTAAGTAATCTAAATGACTGATTATGAATGTAAAACTTAAGATTTATGCTATGTTGGAAAACACAATGTGATATGAAAATAATGGAATAAGAATGAATAAATATAGAACATAAAGAAAATAGATGAATCAGTGTGCACATGGAGATCTGATGATGATTTTGGAATATTCTGGATGCTATCTAGAATTATAAAAATTCACCAGTGGGACTCATTCACCTAGGGTGGCAAATTAGCCTTGCATTTGATGAAAACTATCAGGAAATAGATTCTAAGTGTCTGGATCTGGAATCTAATAGAACTTAGATTTCCAGCCTTAAGGTGGGACTCATTTTCCACTAGTGTAAAATTAGTCCTCTCCCAAAATTCTAAGAAATCAGGTGACAACTCTGCTACACTATATATGAGGATGTTTGCTTGTCGAGTTGTTGAGATCAATTCTACAAGAAACAGACAAAATACCTTCTCCAAGTTTGAAATAAGGTTGATTTGAGTTGAAGCACCTAGTTGACTTGTAGACCACTTTTCAACACCTAAATACTTGTTAAATCTACACACAAAATTCTACAAAAACACATGCAAGAGGGGGAAAATGGTTGAGGGTTAGAAAATAGAGGTTTGCCTTGGTCAAACCCCACTTTGGTAATTAAACCCTTAATGAAATAGTGAAATGAAAGAGAATGATAAACAAATAACATGGAAATTCTATTAACTTACCAAACCCTTATTGGAGAAAATATGAAGTTGTGTCAATGGATGCTCCAAAGTGCTTGATTTATGCTTGATTTGATTTTGTAAGGTTATTGAATGCTTGAGTGAATGAATGAATAAGATAAATTGATGAATTGATGTTGATGGGGTTTGAAATGGATGTAAAAATAGTTATTTATACACACTTGTGCCTTAATAACCCATTAATACTTCATCACAAGCCGACATCAAGTGATTTTGGAACAAAAATTTGAAAGGAAATTTAAAATATTTTGAATTTGGAGCCAAGGGGGACTCATTCGCCACCCACGGTGAATGGGTCCCACTTAGGACTTGAAAATGGGTTTCAAGAATTAAGTCACATTTAATGTTATTTGTCAGGTTTACATTAAAAAATGCACTTAATTAAGTCTTATAAGGGAAAAAAGGGGTCAAATAAAGCATAAGAAAGGTGTAAATAGTGAAGTTGCACCTAGAAAAGCATGAAATCTTATTACAAGACTTAACAACACTTCAAAATAAGACTTGATTAGTGATGAAAAGGTGATATTTAGGTGAATTGTAATGAGTAGTCTAGAAGAGTGTAGAAATTTTTTACAACACTTCACAACACCTTCACAAGATGCCATTATTTGAATTTTAGTACCTAAATATGCATGTTCAATCCATATTACATCAATAAATCAAAGAAAAATAGACCAAACAACATGAAGCAAGGCCTCAAAGACAATGAAAATGACAAGGGTACATTTCTCTATGATGCATTTTGATACAAAGATGACTATAAAACCACACACAACACTTAAATATAATTTGGAATATTCCATCAACACCCTAAAATCAAACAAACCCTTTGCAACAACAAACACTTGAATTTAGATATATTCCTTATGTACACCTAGTTAACCTTCTATATACTGTAACTCATGAATCCAACCTTGCATAGTATTAAAAATATTACAACTTCTAAGACTAAGGATACATATAGACATTGTAAGCACACTCCCATGTCTGCAAGACTAGAAACCACATCACTGAGAAATGTGGAGCAAAACCATTTCTCCTAGATAGCATTGTATGACAGTTCACACACTCGTGAACACAATGTTTTCTTCTTAATGATCCAAAATATGAAACTCTAGATATAACACCTTTGAACACCTTTTATCAACATATTAATACCACACAAGAAGATCTTCAACCATGAAGGAATGTAGAGTAAAGCACTGAACAATACTCTACCACACTGAACACTCTTTACCACACTATTTCCTCTTTTATTCAAGTTTTCTCAAAATAACTTGGAAATCAAGCACCACAAACACCAACTCAACATTTTTAACACTCCTCTCATCATCTCAACCATACAAGAGGTTGTTCACATCCAAAACTACATGCTTACCAAAGCAACACTAGAGGTTGACATCAGTGAGATTACTAATGACAACATAATGCAACCAATCAAAGCATCTTCATAGGTTGACATAAATAACAACATAAACTTCCAACATAGATTTGCACCAATGTGCTCCAAAATGATTATGTAATACAAATTCACAATGATAAAATCCAAAATTTGGTATTTCTATCATTTTTTTTATTTTCTAGGTCATCATATGACATAGGAGAAGAGCATACTAGACTTTTCAAGATCTCACATAGACATCTTGAATTCTTAATTAGGAATCTATAAACTTATAAATATTAAAATAAATCTCTAATAACATATTATAAAATTCAAATAGACTAAATAAACCAAAGAACTTTAAAGAGAAACTCAAAGCTACATAAGCTAGAAAAACATAAACAATGCAAGCTAGCATCCCTAAGAGATATGTTTAATGTCAGGTTGACAAAATTGCATTAAGTTATTTCAAGATAAAAAAAATACAAGCTAGATAGTGATATTATGTAGATCTAAAGCAAGGATGAAGATGGGAAATCATCCAATAGGAATTGACCACCACTAATCACCAATATTAAATAAAGTTATGAAAATGTAAATATTCCACCCTCTTAAAGATGGAGACACCTCATCACTTTATCTCATAGTTATTAAATGATACTTAAGCTCACTTTATTATCCTAAACGTGCTTAATAAAAGGGTAGGAGAAACTTGAACTAAGGAAAAATAAATTAACCCAACAGAAAAATAAAAACCTACACCAACATATTAGTTTTTATATGTTTTAATTTTTAACCTTAAACTATTATAAACCTTAAAGCTTAAAGCTTTAGGTTTTATTTAGAAATTGGGGTTTAGAATAAGGCCCACAATCTATGTCTTAATTTGAATTGATTTTATTCTAGTGTTTTAATTTTGAAAATTAAATTTATATTTGAAATTGAGAAAAACCAAAAATAAAGTAAATATTTGAGAGTCACCAACCTCAAAACCCTTTCAACTAGTTCCCATTGAGGGAGGAAGCAAAATGAATGTAGAGATAAGGATTTTCAATTTAGGTACATTTTTTGAGGTCCTATCACAATTCAATCAAATTGTTGAAGCAAATAAAAATGAGCTTGTAGGGGTGGGAAAAGTATTAAAATCTTATTACAATGGGTGCACATTTATAATGGGTGCCCATTTAGGAATGAATGATTAAACTTAAACAAGTACCAATTTTGAAGATGTGGCATTTGTTCTTAAATAGGTACATCATTTTATAAACTACATAAATATTTCTCATGATTTTTTTTATCACAATGCTTCTACTAAAAGAGGACTCAACTTCTTGTAGTTACCCTTTTTTATGGTGGACCTAAATCTTTAAAAACTATTTAAAATACATTGTTCTAACTTAAAACTAAAAGTAATATTCACTATATTCTTCAACCTTAAATTGTTGTATGTAGTGCTTGAAAGACATGATTATGAAATTATGGTTAATGACATGGACTATAGCGAATATTATTTGGTGTGAAATGCACCATTGAAGTTTTCCATAATATTATCTATGAATTTGAAAGTGACACTATAAGATGTATAACTTTAAAGGTGAAAATATAGGAGGTTTAAATAGTACAATTTTATTTTCCATAATATTTAATAATAGACATATCATAAGGGACAAATGCATGTAATAGTTCAAGAGAACCCATTTTTCTATATGTGGCTTTCTTTGAATTTTGAATGGGTATTTATCAAGTTTAATCATATATTATCTTGTGTATTTAATGGAGTGTCATATAACGGAAACCCTTGTTATAGTATATGATATATCCTTTGTGTACATATGTGAGAGGTTTTATTTATTATGAATGAGAAAATCCTAAAAACAGAGTGTATCTCTTCTTATTGAATTCATATTAAAGATACTATGTTATCAAGATCAAAAATAGGAAAATTAGAAATAATTTTATGGGATCCATATATTATTCAATTTAGTTTCAATAACTCCTACATTCATTTATGGGGTTTCAAAAATAATGAATATGATTATTTCCAAATAATTATATAGTGCTACTATAAAGATACATTCTTCAACAAAAAATAAAAATATTAAAGTTTTTGTGGTTCATTTATTTTTATTTTGTTTTTGTGAATAATTATGCATATTGATAAATCACCATACGTTTGAAGTCACACATTTTGTAATAAATTTTTCAAATTTTGAAAAATTATTACAGCATTGTGATTGTTATAAATTAGTAGAAGCACCTAATGATACTATTGGATGACCAATAGATAAATATATAAATAAGTATATCTTTAAACACTACTATCTATATATATATAGACATAATATTAAATATTTAAGTTCACATCACAAACTATTCCCCTATTAAGCAGCCACCTACTGCTAATCTCGAATCTTCATTTAACCTCTATCTTCAACATAATTTTTCACCGTACTAGAAAATTCAAATGTGGAACATCCACGACGTCAGCTACAGTTTTTTTAACATGCAAGAGTGCGAGAGATTCGACATCATTAACAGCGCCACCTCGGAAACTTGAATGATTGTGGTGGCAATTATTTGTTCGACTGATAATACATAGGTACAAAATATATTATATATAACTGTTTGTTCCACTGTAGAGCTTCCTTGACGTCAGCTACCGCTTCTTTAACATACAAGCGTGCAAGAGATTCGACATAACAGCCCCACATGCAATCTCATTCGATACTCGAATGATTGTGTCGGCAACGATTTCTTCCACTGTGGAGCCTCCTCGACGTCAGCTACAGCTTTTTCAACATACAAGAGTCAAGAGTTTCGACATCGTTAGCGGCCCATCTCATTCTATGCTGACAAATCTGACACATTAACATTCTGAAATTTGTTTTCTATCTTGCAAAATATTCGCAAGCGCCATTAATCTCTCACTTTCTTGCTTTAAGAATATGCAGTGGCGTGTATTTGTTTTCATTCTTGCAAAATATCGCAAGCGCCATTAATCGCTCACTTTCTTGCTTTAATAATATGCAGTGCCGTACACAGTAAAGAGACGTCGTGAATGTCCATACCTTCAAATGGTTTATTACGTCGTGAATAGTGGAGTTTGCATCTAGAGAATTTTATTACGTTCGACAGAATCTAGGGTTTCCATAAAAAATTCTACTCATATAATTCTTTAATATTTTGGCGAGCAAATTCACTTTTTATTATTCCTAACTTATTTTGCACTCGTTACAACAGATGGGAGCAAACTGGCATGTTAGCTTGATCTTCTTTATTGTTGTATTCGGTAAGAAAGACGAATATCCCCTTCTCGCTGTGGACGGCTAAATTCCAGCCTGAAATAACACAAGTTTGGATTTGTACGTGTATTTATTGAGGAGGCTTGGCCGGTGTCGCCTCCAAAAGAGTTACATCGAATGTTCCCGAATCGGGGAAGATTTCAGTTGGATCGCAAGGCTGCATCCTCTCCTCAACTGATATTTATTCTGGAGATTGTAGAAGATATTTCGCTTCACACATATCTTCTTCTTCCTCCACTGTCTCTTCAACCCGTGCATCATTAACACCTTGGCCAAAATACATTGAGGTTTCCTGTGCCCGGCCTCCAAATTATCAAAGTATCTTGCAGGAACGGTGTCGAAGGCAGAGCCAACCGCAATGGAAGCTGTTCGAATTACTTGCGGTGAAGGATTGTTTTGGGCAGCTACAGCCTCCAATACAATTGAGTTCAACTGAGGGTCCGAAAAATTGAAAGACGAAGCGTGGGACCCTCTCAGGCAGAATTTCAGCCACATATTTTCCCCATTTCCTTTTTCTCACTCCTCGAAATCTCATTTCTTCTCCATCATTAGACATATTAACACAAGTTAGTGCTAATGTTAATTATTCAAATTTATCACAAAGTATTGCTTGTGCTGATTAAAATGTTAACAGAGTTTTAAAGACCATAAAACAGAGCAGAGTATTTCAAGAAACAGAAATTATGGTATCAGCCTTTTCAAGAAAAGGTGAACTTAAAGCTGAGCCTGGATTTCCACCAATCGACACTGGATTTCCAGATCAGTAAACCTTCGGGAGACTTTTGTTGGCGGTTGTAAGTTCTATTTTACAATGAGGTGTAATTGCGATCACTACTGAAATTCGAAGATTTGGAGGATGAAGTCAAATGAATGTGCAAGTGATGTGCTTCAATGAGCTCCGGTGCTCAGCTTATATTCAATTAATATGTGGAAAGTCAACACATAGGCCATGTTCAAGCCGCGTTACCTTTAGCGTACAAGTGCATTGCAGTAAAGTCTAATCATCCTCGGCACACGTATATCAAACGGTTTCAGTGCCTCCGCCTCAATAGAGTTAAAAAGAAACCTCCATTACCTACCTTTCATGGATACTTTCCGTCCACCGAAATTTCGTATTCGACTGCCAATTTTCTGTCCATCGACGTTTCGTACATTTCACTGCCAATTTAAACTTGATTTTATAGTTCTGTCCATCGAAGTTTCTATTTGACTGTCAATGAGCTCTGGTGCGCAGCTTATATTCAATTAATATGTGGAAAGTCAAGGCATAGGCCATGTTCAAGCCGAGTTATCCTTAGAGTACAAGTGCGTTACAGTTAAGTCTAATCATCCTCGGCACACGTATATCAAACGGTTTCAGTGCGTCCGCCTCAATGGAGTTAAAAAGAAACCTCCATTACCTACCTTTCATGGATACTTTCCGTCCCCCGAAATTTCGTATTCGACTGCCAATTTTCTGTCCATCGACGTTTCCTACATTTCACTTCCAATTTAAACTTGATTTTACAGTTTTGTCCATCGAAGTTTCTATTTGACTGTCAATTTTCTGTCCATCGACGTTCGTACATTTGACTGCCAATTTAAACTTATGTTACCATAAAATCAATTATACATGTTTTCTGGGTTATTTTGCAAGATCAATATTGTAGGATCTCGGATTTTTAATGTGAATTAGTCTCTTATCTATTTCTAGCTAAGATTTAGAGGTGTGGCTTATCCCACAAATAACCACATCAAGAGTCTAGTGTGAAATGTCCTAAAATTAACATTTTAAAGATCCAACCAAGACTTAATTATGGTATGACTAGTAGTTGAACAAAAAGATCATTTGTTTTAGCATAATATCATATTCTTATTTAAAATATAACTTATATGCAACCTAAATGATTAGAATAGCTTATGGTAACCATTAACTTTGATATATCTAACCTTTACATACAACAATAATGCACGTATAGTTAAACACCAAAAACTATTTATTGATATACATACAACACAAATGGACCATGAAAACTATTTTTTTTTTAACAATCCTTTACATTTCATGAGAAAATACAAGCTATTTATTATGTTCAACTTTTATATTTGTGATAGGACAAGCTACTAATATGAAATACTCCAATGCATATACATTGCTACTCCAATATATGTACCCACAAGAATAATATTTTTCACTATGACCAACAATACTTGTTTAAATTAACACCTTATTTTAATATAAAGCACACACTCATAGTGGAGAGTTATGATATATTTTTGAAACGGACAATTATTTATTTCACTTGTTAATGAATGTATTTAAACTCTTTTTATATAACTTTCATAGGTTCTCATGAGTTCAAGTATGGATCCATCTTGATCAACATTTGATTATTTGGTATTTACATATGGAATATTATTGATAATATATTATATAAATATGTGGCACAAGTGAATATTATAACCGTATACAACAATTTGACCTTGCACAACTACTGGCCCCTCTTCCCTAGATGAAATATTTTATGGATATTATATTTGTGTACTTCACTATGGTTCATGTACATAAATAAAATGTAAGGAGGGTAAAAATTTTTACTATGCATTTTGGGTAAACAAATTATTCTTTTTTTCTTAAAATAAATAAATAAATAAATAAATAAATTATTAAATTTGAAAAAAATAGATTAATATTTTTAGATAATAATTCTTGTTAATAAGTCTTGAAGAGTAAAAATTCAAGTAGGTTTACTAAGAACCACCCACCACCAAGTTTTAAAAGAATTCACTAAACCATAAAAAAACCTAAATAAGAAGAAATTTCATCAACCAAAATCATTTTTAAGAAGTTTGAGAAGTTGAAGATATTTATCTAAAGATGTGGATCTCTAGTCCATAACATTCTAGTGATGATTAAAATTTGATCCCATTTAGCTAAATAGTCAACAATAGCATTCCAATCTCTAGGAATATGAATACAAGAGATGGAGTCAAAGTTATTTGATAGGCGAAGAACCTACTCCACATACAACCCAATCTCCAAGAAGGCATTAAAGCATTCTCATTATTTACAAGGTGGCAAAAATTATACAATCCATCTCATAGAGAACCTTTTTCCAAAATATAGATTGCAATATTGTTCCATAGCTACAAGTATTGTTCAAACCGACATTTGATTAATACTAATTCCCATAGTTGAAGAGAAAAAGAAATGAATCATCCCATCACTATCTCTACCAACTCCACCAATTCTTCTAGCACTTGGATTACCACATTGTGAAGAACCACAAGTATTAATGTTAATGAATCTTAATTGAGGAGGAGACCATTTAATAGCTCTATTCACCTTATGTGAAGGTTTTATCTTAGAGATATGATTTAAAAAAATATTTGGACACCACAAATCTAACTTCTTTAAAATCAAATTGTTGGAAGTAGATAAGACACTGTCTATAGAATATTTAGCTATTATTTTTTCTTTAATTGAATCCAAATTTTATTAGCAAATATAATTAATTAGAATTTGATAGCCTTGGAAGATTTGACATTTTCTTTCAAACCAATTTTTTCATAGAATAGAAATATGTCCTATATAATATGCTATAACAAAAATTCAAGCTAAAGTTGGAGGTCACCCCAAGCTAACCCAAAATTTAGGTAAGGAAGTAGCATAGAAAAAATAGTGGTTTCACATAGACCACCATGGCCTCCAAAGGTCCATAGAAAAATAACATTGAAAGAAAAGATGAGAAGCACTCTCGTCACTAACACCACAAAGAACACATCTAAAAGGGCCTTAGAAACCTCTTTTTCTTATGTTGTTTGAGGTAAGACATTTATTTTGACCAAGCATTTAAATAAAAAATTATACTTCAATCAACAATACTTGTTCCATATTATTTACCACCAAGGAAGAGGTTCATCCTCATGTGTGTTGTCCTATAAGACTTAGAACTCACTAGACACTTAATACACTCCATTTAAATCACAATAACATGTAAGTGTATCATCCTTCTCCAAGGAACAACAAAAAACATGTTTTTAGATAGAACTAAGAACATCCTGATCATTGATATCAGTCTATGCTAGTATGGTTCTTATACCCTTCCAAAAATACAAATAGGTGTTCCGACTATTCAAGATGTCATAAAGTCAAACATTGTAGACTAGTGCCTCCAAAAAACCATACTCAAGGCTAAAAGATGAGGATATGACACTAGAATTAGGGAATTAAGCTCCAAAAAGTTTAAACAAAAAGGGAGTTATGACTGGAATGGATAATCTTAATAATACCCTTTTGCACAAGAGATGTCCCTTCTTGATAGTATTCTAAATCAATGATCCTCTTCTAGATAAAATCATTCTTAAAATCTCATCAACTTGAATATAAGATAAATGTTTTTAGTGAAGGATTTTATCCCAAGAATGATGTTGTTGTTGAAACTATTGGGAATCAAATATGGGTATGTTTAGGATCACCATGGAAAAAATACGCCCTTAAGTGGCAAAAAATTCAGAAAAATCAGTGTTAGGCAACTTGATGTAAAAATTTGAATAAGTTATCTATATTATTTCAATAATATGTAACAATAGAATTTGTAGAAAATTGAATGTAGTTTCTAAACTACTAGGTTTATTTAAAAATAAATCAAATCTATTTTGTGAAAATTTGAAATTTCAATGTAGTAGTACTTAAATTTTAGGGAAAAAATAAGTAGGTGTCTGTCTAACCACCCTAACCATAATAAAATGATTATATTTTTATAATATTTTATATATAATTAGAGGACTCATGTCTGGATTTGATGCATATTTTTTTGTAATTTTTTTCCAAGTAAATAATTAATTATGAATTTTTTTATTACAACTTTTAAAAAATATTAAAAATCATTTGTCTGACCACCTTAACTTGGTCAAAAATTTATGAAATTTAATTTTTATTTTTTTAATCCTATAGTATGTGAAGCATGGAATGTGACACATGTTTCAGATTCAAAAAATGTGATATTGATTTAAAGGTGTAGATTTTTTTCAATCAGCCCATTGATCAAGACTTTAGTCATAATTCTAATAGAAAATGAATAATAATTATTTATTAAATTCAAATTAAAGCATAATTTATATTGGCGGAAAGCTGAGAATCTCCTCTAAAAAAACTTTTCATTTCATCAATTTTGGGTTAAAAAAAAAGTCGTCAGCCACATACCCTACAAATACCCTTAATATTGCCACTTTTTGGCCCATCATGATCCTGCACATACCCATATGCGGTTTCCTATTTTCTTGAGTCCCTTAATTTTCTATATGTGTTATCTTGGAAATTTGTGAACCATTGCTTGTATCCTATCCAATATATACAATTGAGCTCATATATTTAAGATGTCTCTTTCTTGGCATCATTCCCCTACCACTTTTTTTAACTTTATCCAATCCTTTAGTTTTTGAAAATTCAAACATTTGGATAAGTTTGAAATTTTTCTTCTTAATTACTATCAAAACTAAAACCTTGTTCTCTCTTATTGCTCATGCCCCATGCCTTCTTATGTTCTTTTCCTTCAATTTTTTCCTAAGCCTCAAGCCCTAGTTTTAACTTGGATCTCTTTTGTTCTAGTTTCAAACTCCCTTTCACCATATGCTTCCTAGTTTTCTACTAGGACTCAACCTCTAAGTGGAACTTGGAACCTAAGGGTTCCAGTTCCTTGATGCCTCCCAAAGTCTAGTATTTATTACACTCTTATTTCTTCTCCTTCATTTATCCATGCATCCCAAGTTAGACTTCAAACATGGAATATAAGATTCCATGTTCTATTTTCCTCTCACCTTTCAATCCCCAAATATGATTCTTTTCTAACTTGTCAGACTAAAAGTCCTAGGTCAAACTTGGTGCTTAAAACCTTGGTTCTAGTTTTAAGTTTTATTTTCCTAACACCCTGTATTTTTTTCCTTTTAGTTCCCATTAGGCCCCAAGTCCCAATAAGAACTTGGAACCTAGGTTCCAAGTTCCCATTCCCTCATTGTGCTAGGGTCCTACAACACTATTGGTTCTAGTTTCCTTTGCAAACTTGACATCCAATGGTTCCAATTTCTTCTACAATCCCAATACCTATTAGTGCACTTCATATTTGTAAGTGATATCTCCTATGTTCCACTTAGAACGTGAGGCTTACATGACACCTTAAAGGTTAGGTTCCTCCCAAAATTTACCACTCAATCAAAACCCAATCAACATAAAGTATATTTTTGGAAAACACATTTAGGAACAAACATTCTAGGTACACTATTTTGCATAACTATCTACCAACAATTAATGAGCTTTCTTTCCCAACTACTAGAATTGATTGCTAAGCCCATATATTGACCAAAGACATTCATTTTCAGAAATATTCATTCTTAGCCATGTACATGGTACTAATATAGTTCCATGAGTTAGGCTTTGACTCCCAACAATTTTTAAAACACTTTTTGGATGATTTTTGAAGGAAGGTTGGTTACTATGTGATTCATCATATGCCAAAGGGTTGAAAGGTTTCCATTGATGCCATGTATAGCCCATTCCTTATATTACAAATTTATGGATGTGAGAGGAATCAATAATTTGAATTAATTTATGTGTTTGAGTGTCTCCAAAGTAGTTTGTATGTATTCTAGAGGGTTTAAAGTCATAGGTAGTGATATTCCTTTGTGACATCTATTGGCACAAGTGTAAGTATGGATGAGATAAATGTAATAACTTTATGAAACTTTTTTTTTTTTTCTAATAATATCTTTCATATTGTACATGAATATATGCAACTCTATTTTGGGTACATTTGTATACACAATCATTCTAGTTTCACAAACTTGGGTATATGAAAATAAAAGACCCATTGTTATTCTTCTTTCTATTTTGTTTTCCTTGTAATGGACTATGAATTTCTTTTCCATGAATATGCATTAATTTGGAACTATTACAAAATTCTCACATTAATTCAAAACATTAATAAATAATTTAGAATATGTCTTTCTTGTGCATCTTTGATCATCAATACATCTAGGGGATCAATCTCAAGTAATCATTTATAAAATATATTCTACATCATTTATAAAATATATTCTACATAGTTCATTCATTTTTAGTAATATTAGGTACATAATGGTAGTAAAAAAATTAGTCACAATTGGTTTAGTGATAGTTTTGGGGCCAAGTCAACAAGTTGGGTTTAGTTGTATATACAATTAGTTGCTTATTTTATTCATGTAGCATAATAAACTGTTGACCTTTAGAATTTTACACTACATCAATACCCTATTTTTCCTATTAATGTAATCATATTAATAATTTATACATTTTAGGGTTGTATTGACAAAATAAATTAAAATCCCCAACATCCTGATAAAATTGGACATAAAGCATCTAATCAAGGGTAAGGGTACCCTTGACCTTAATGATGACCTATTTTAAATTTAATGCTTTGGTGGAAATACTTGGACATTTAAAAAGGATCCCAAGTTAGCCTATAATAAAAAAATATGAATTGGAATGCATATATAAACATGTTTTCTTCACATTTGAGCATTATAATAAATGATAAGAAATCATGCATTATCATGCTCTTATGAAGATGTATTGAGTTATCCTCTACATGCTAGCTACAACAATATATTTTTTTGTTAACTAACCTCTTGTAGGCCTTCAAAAAAATAAAGCATCCATGAAACAAACTTTGGTGGAAACTTATGGTGTGAACATAACTTTAATAGAGATCGCATACCTAAGGTAGCATTAACATTTATTATTTTTTACTACAATCAATTATTAGTCATTTGGCCTCTGCCTAACCTAGGGCATGCCCTCTTTATCATCATCATTTTTTTTTTGTGGAGGTGGAAACATCAAAACAAGGTTTGACTTAGGAAAGCCCCTATACAAAAAAACCTTTCTACCTATTTTCATGTGTGTAGGTTAGATTTAAAAGATTCATCAATAGAAATCTATAGGGAAACAAAGAGAAAACTATATCATGTCATCTAAACTTTGAAAACCCTAAAAAGAAACATATCTTATCAAGGTTTCCCTCACCCATGACCCTCTAATTCAAGTTCAATTTTTAAGTATAGGTTCCTCTCTATCACCATTTCTTAGATTTGTGATTGTTCTATAAGTTTTTAGTTTCATTAGTGTGACAAATTACATTTTTAGATCTAGGCATTTTGTCAAATAGGATTATCAAAATGTACATTAAATTTCTCCTCTTTGTAACTCAAAAGAACCAAACCCTAGCATATTGACTCTCCCTTGTGGTAGCTAGCTGATCATAGAACCCTAGTTTTTTCTTGTTCTAATATAGGGAATGAAAATAATTGATCCTAGTGAAACATAAAAATGTGCTACACCCTAAGTTTAGTACTCATGACCTAGGGTACATTCCATCATTTCAAGTATTTCATTAGGATGTAAATCAACGAGGTGTATAGATTGACTTTCAATCTCCAAGGTGAGTCACTCTGACCTAGATCTATATCTTTTTGAGTCTTAGGACTGATTTAGAAATGATTTTAAATGATTAACCTAATTAGAATAAATGATGTAATATGATAAATGTAATTTACTAAAGATAGAAATAAAAGAAATAAAACTTTACAAGTGGATCTAGGAAGTGTAGACATATGTGTACCTATCACCAAAAGTTGTAATTGAGTGTTGTAGTAGGATTGGGTTTCCCCTTGGAAACTAGGTTTTTGTTAGGGTGTCTTCCTCAAATTTTGAGGTCCTCTAGCATTAGATTTTAACATTTTTCTTTTTGAATTTTCCCATTTTTAGAATGTCATCAGTAAATTCTAGAATTTATTTTTCATACATCTTGACAAGGTTGATGATAATAAATGCAACAATCCTAAATTTACCCTCAAGATCTCTTCAATCATTCCCAAACTTGCAACCTACACATTCACAAATAGAGATGATGTTGTGGCATATAGGGGCTTGCATTATTTAAACCCCATGTAAGTGTTCCCACTTCATAATGGAAAGGAAGGAAATGATGAATAAATACAATGTTGCAACTCACCACCCTTCAATGGCTTCCTTGTAGGAATAAATTTGGCACATCACTTCAAGGTGTTAGGTCTTTCTTGATAGAATTGTTTGAATACTTGAATTATTGAATACTTGGAGACCTACAACAATTCTATCCTTCACAAGATAATAACATGAACACACATATAATTTGACATAATGTTGGATCTTGAATCGTTGTAATAATGCTTTAGAATTATACTCTTGAATACTCTTAACAATAATATTTTATCTTGAATGCTAGAAGGTGTGTGACTTCAAATGATAAAAGACTAGGTATTTATAGGTTTCTATCCGATTTCCCAAAAATTAGATTTCAAAAGATGACAAAATTTTTGGATCTATTAAAATACAACCAACAATATATATTTAAATTTGGGTCTTGGCTAAGAAGGGGGGACCCAATCATACATGGGAAACTAGGTCTTGGTCCAAAATTCTAGGACAATTAAAGTCGAGGAAAATTTAATGGTTGGATGCATTAGTTTAATACATTTCCTCCTTTCAAAAATGATCAAAATTGGGCTTTGGAATGCATAATTTAGAAAATTAGAAACTTAATTAATCCCAATAAATTAGGGAGCCAAAACATAATGTAAAATTGTAAGTGTATACAATTTTCTATACTACATTTAGCCCCCACTTTAGTGAGAGTGTCAACTTACACTCAAACTCACACTAAATTAGATAAATATATGTCAAGAGGGGTTCAATTGTTTACATGTTGGAGAAATAGAATGACTAGGGATCAAGGGATTTGATCAAGCCACTAGGATCCAATATCCTAGGGAAAATCAACATAAGCACAAAGGAGCATGCATGTATGATATGTAGCTAGATGCGATACATAAATATATAATGTCAAAAAAATTGCAAGGAGAAGGGAAAAAAATGGTATGTACTAACAAGATTTATTATGCTAGTGGCCATATGGATAGAAAGACACATAGGAGCTATTGAGGAGCATTATCCATTAGGTGAGCTCCCAAAACAAGTAGCAAAAATGAGAAACACACACTAGGTCTACAGGGTGTACCCATAACTATACCAAGAGTTATACTCCCGGATAACCTTGATAAATTGTTATAAAAATGATCACAATGCTATGCCAATGCCACACTAGGTTTAGCCCTTGTGAACAAAGTGATGCCATGAAAATTTCAAATTCCAAATTCCAATGCATCGTTGAGTTCAACCTCTATGAAAAAAGTAAGGAAAAATAATGCCAATGTATGCCTCCACTTTAAAGAAATTGCTAAACACCATGTTGTGATAAATTACTTTAAAGTAGAAAAATGATAAATACCATGCAACAAGAGATCACAAGAGTTTGTTTGAAAAAGCCTATGATAGGATAAAATGGCCTTTTCCCAAAATAACTTTGAAAGCCTATGACAAGACGTTTTTGGATTCACTTTTTGAGGTTATTAATTTGGAAAGATGAATTAGGCAAGGTTGTCCCTATCCTCCTACTTTATTTGTCATTTCCTCAAATGCTCTCAACTAAATTCTAAGAGACTCTAGAATCTCCCCCAAGGTCAATGGGCTAATACTTCATGATAAGAATGAGCTCCTTAACATACAATTTTCTTATGATATCGCTATCTTCATCAATATTTAGGAATGGAACTTAAAAAATCTGCTTGAGAAGCTTGACTTATTCTGTATTTCCTCAGGAGAAAATTTCTAGAACAAAATCCATACTACTTGGATGGTTTGAAGCTCCACCTAAATGGTTCCATAGGTTTGAATTCCAATTGGGTGAGGGGGGGTGGGGGGGAACAAGTGAGATATCTAGGGATCACATTCTCTATGAGTCTTAAGCTAAAGGAAATGTAGGCATGGATAAAAATTGAGTTGGAGAAAAAACTTGATGGCTAGAACATGCAATTCCTTTCCATTGCAAGGAGGATCCAAATATAACAGAAAATTATGTCCTCCTACTCCATTTACTTTTCTTTTGTCTATTTTTTTAATAGCTACTAGATGAACGAAATATAGAAAAGGGTCAAAGGCTTCCTTTGGTCTAATGGGAAAGGAAAAAGAAAGGAACACTTAGTCAAGTAGGACTGGTCTTGCTTGGAAAAACCCAATGGGGGATTAGGTATAAAGGAAGTTGTATCAAAAATGGCTAAGTCCTAGAATTCACTCTCCTTTAGTGACGTACTTGTTATTAAGCATCTTATTGTACCTTCTATCTCAATGGTGTTCAAAACCATTTGGAATTCTTGGGAGTTAGTTGGGCATAAGGTCATGTGCACTCCATTGGTTGATCACAACCAAAACCTTGTTCACCCCAACCACTCTATTTGGTGGAACTTAGATAACAATGGAAAAGTACTAGTCCCACTATAGGGTTGTTCCACAAAAACTTGGCATCAAGTTGGCATTAGAGAATTTAATGAAATATTGGAAGATGGGGTGCTAGTAGGTTGGGATCAAATAAAGGAGAAATTTTATATCCCCCTCTCTAACATGAGGATCTACACTATTCTCAAGGAAGCTTGCAAGAATATAAATCGTAACCCCAACACTGTCAATAAGGAACCTAGACCCTTTGACTTTGTATGGAATGACTACACCCCTCTTAATGATGTCAAAACTAAAATCATTTACAAGGATCTAATATGTTATAGTCCTCCCATTGAGCATCTTAATAAGGTTTGGAAAGTTAATTATGATTGTAATACATGCAAATTTTTTTTTATCTCAATTTGGAAAAATGGTATAGATGTAATGAAATCTTTTTGAGATGGATATTACTTTTGCAAAGACTATATTATAGAATAAATCATGTTGATATTGATATTTACATCTTGTGCAAGATTTTGTAAACAATCACTCACATTTTCTTTGACTAGTTTTTTGCTAATGAAATCTAGAAAATATTTTGTGATAAGAAAAAAATTTGGGATGGTAATGGGAAAGTTAGCTAGAAAATAATTTCATTATCATCAGAAAAGTAAGCAAGGATTTGCATATGTTATGGTTATCTCTTTCATTTGAAATTATGTGGTGTATTTGGATGTCAAGTAATGAGGAAAAAATTAGTGGGTATCAAAGTGTCCTTATTGAGTCTCTAGAAAGGATCACATATTTTAATGTTGCAATCTAGGTAGTGGCTTCAATGAAGATAACAGAGAGAAAATTACTAAGCATTCTCAAAGAAGGAATTATCTCGATTAACTAGCATGAATTCAAGTTTGTCCACTCATGGAAAAAAGGCCAAGCTAGCTTGTCTGTGTTTATGAAACCAATAGATGCATTCCAAAAGGAATAAAATAGCAAAAAATTTGATAAAGCAAAGGAAAAAGATGTTGATAAGGAAGTGAACCTAGCTTATAGGACATTGAGGCTACATACCTATGACACCCAATAAATAGAAGATTTTTTCTCAAAAGAAGAGATGGAAGCCATAAACACCCTTGTCAACTGGGGCAACATGGGATCTTGTAGTGAAAGCAGAAACATGGGGTGGTCTGGTTGAACAAATTATTCATAGCCTTTGTCTCCTTTTACATATTCTTGCATAATTTTATATAACATTAGCTTCAATCTCATAGTCCTCCTGATGTTGATCACTTAAGATCTATACTAGTGTATATAGATATATATGGGTAGAATATTCTAAGTAATACGCTATATAGGGTATAGCTATTAACTTGTTTTAACAAATTAAATTGGAGCTTTATATTTTAGGTGCTCAAACTATTATTAATACAAAAAAATTAATGGAAAAGGAAAAAAATGGTATGGGCTAACAAGTTTTATTATGCTAGTGGTCATGGATATAGAGAGAAAGAAACATATACTAGTATTGATAATTATTCATTAGGTGAGATCCCAAAACAAGTATCAAAAATGAGGAAAACACACTAGGTCTGCAAGGTGTGCCCATAACTATACAAAGAGTTATACTCCTTAATAACCCTAATAAAGTGCTATAAAACTGATCAAAATGCTATGCTAATGCTACACTAGGTTTAGCCCTTATGAACAAAGTGAAGCCAAGAAAATGTCAAATGACATTGCATTACTGAGTTTAATGTCTATGAACAAAGTAAAGAAAAATAATGCCAATGTATGGGCCCCCACTTTAAAGAAATTTCTAAACACCATGTTGTGAGCAACTACTTTAAAGTAGAAAAAGGATAAATGCCATGTGGCAAGAGGTCACAAGAGATTATTTGGAAAGGCCTATGCCAATGATATGTTTCTAAATAAACTACATCATGATAAGGGTTTCCCCCTTGTTGATGGGTGCTTTTGCACCTTGTCAACATAGGTAATGCATAAGTGCATAACCTATCTTGAAAGGTAATCTCCTACAAACAAGTAACAAATTACTACCCCAAGGTCTCTCGGGTGTCAAGTCATGACAATTCTTGGAATAGTTTAGTTGGGTGATGTGATTTTCTAGTAATCACAAGATGGCTTTTATGGTTTACAAATCATGGGAAGTTGGGTTTGCAAATGGAGCTTCGAGGTGCTAGAAATAACTGAATAGTGGCTTCCCACTAAAAAAAACAAGCTGAAACTCACCATGCTCATCAGATTTAGCATTATTTTGATGCTTAGAATCCTAATCTAACCAAGGAGTTAAAATAAATAGCAAAAGGAGAAGGGTAAGAGAAACTGTTCCTAATCTAACCTATGAATGAATAGTAACAATGTAAACTACTACAGTAGACAAACTTCCTAAACTAGGATTTTCTTGATCAAGAGAAACCTACATCTACACAAACTAGTGCAATCTCCTAAGATCTATTGATTTTCAGATTGTACATGGACATCATGAACATATAATTGAATTGATTTGCAACAATGGAATAAAGAAGCCTAGGCTAACTTTACGCAGTAGTTTTTCATCAACAAGTGCCAAAAGTATGGGCTGGAAATTCATCAAATACCATAACAACAAATACCAGTATCACAACCATTCAATAAACTACAATCCAAAACTAACATGGAAGTTGAACCATGCATGCAAGATGAGTAAACTCAAAGAAAACATCCATAAAATCATCCAATGCTTCCTTTTATTGCTGCAAAATTCCCTTTACACCAGCTCTCCAACCATTTACAAATGAGGGGAAAGCCCCTATATATAGTTTTCCAAAGCCCAAATGAATTGCTAGGTTTAATTCACAATGTGTGACTCATATTCAATACAAGTTAAGGTTTCACCTACCCCCAATATTTCCCAAATTTAAATAAGATGTTTTGTCCTCTTCCCTATTTTTTCTTGTATCCTACTTTGCAATCTAGTGCCCCTAGCACTATAGCAATTTCCTCCTCTAGTGACTACATTCTTTGATGTAGCTGAAAACTTGTAGAAAGGTGCCCTTCATCTAATTTGTTTGCAATGTTTCTTCATTGAAACTTGTTGCATATTTGTTTTACTGAAAAGTAGTAATGCTACTCCCAATTCTAGTGGATAGCTCCTAACAATGATCATCATTTGGTGGAAAATAAAATAACTTAGACTTCTTGTTCCTTTCAAGGTAACCCTTTGCAATTTTGTCAATGACTTCCTTGGCGTGTGTTCATATGTTGGTTATTCCTTCATTTTTTATGTAGAAATCCTTTTCCTCTTTTCCTCTAGTGGCTTTTGTGGGCTTCTTTGATGTCCCCTCAACAAGTTCCATAAATCCTACACCCAAAGACATAGTAAGTGCTTTCATACGTAAATCAAGGAAGATGTTAGTCAAGTCCTACAAACACATTTTTAGATCCATCCATGCATCGTTGAAAGATAATAGTATTCATCCTTGTTCCACATTTGGACCATAAACATAAATTTAGGTTCAAGGGTGTGAGTGTAGAAAGGTTGAAGGATGTTTGGAGTCTTTGCCACTAAGCAATGAAATTTACAGCACGATGACTCATAGGAAGAAGTCTGCATTGTGTGACCCGTGGGTTCCTCAAATGTTAAGGGATATGTGTGAAAGTTTGACCAATTTAGGAGATGTGGGATGGAGCTATCGGGCTGCCATCGTATGTTCATCATTAGGAACGATGTTGGAATGACAGCAGTTTTCAAAGCCACAACTCTTAGAAATTTTGACTTTTTTCAAACTATGCACATGGAAGATGTATTAGAAGGGTGTCGAGACCTATTCCTTAATGATTTGGCCCTTTTTGAAAAATGCAAAAACCCGAAATGTTGAATTTTGAGGGTCTGTTGCCTTAAAAATGACACTAGGCACATGGAAACTTGCGACCAACAATAGAGGGACAACAAACCGCAAGGATGTTCCCATAGACAGTGATGGAGGGATGATAGCCCACAAGGAAGTTCCTGTAGACAATGATGTAGGGACAAAAACCTGCAAGGAAGTTCCCATGGATAGCTATGGAGGGATGGTGGGCCACAAGGAAGTTCTCGTGGATGGAAATGGAGGGACAACAGCCTACAAAGCAAGTGAGTAGGGACCAATTTATTAGGGAAAACTCAATGAAACCTTGGAATTTCACTTAGGAATCACTAAAACATCCCAAATCCATGGGAAACTTGTCCCCAAATTCAAAAAAATGAAGGAAAATGCAAAGCAATGACTAGGGACCAATTTATTAGGAGTAAGGGAAACACAAAAAAAATGGGGGGGAATTTGTTTCTCTTCTCAAATTTGAATGGCTCGGGTGAAAATGAAGGGAAGGGAGCAACATTTATAGGCCAATTGCCATTAATGGCATGCATTTATTTCTTGGTATGGTGAACCCAGGTTAGGTGAGATGTGGAAACCCACACTCATTTGGATGCTTGGTCAAGGCTTGGATGGAGAAACTCAATGTGGATCCCTCCTTGTGGGTGGATGTAAAGGGTCGACCATTGCTTGGTAGCAAAATGGAAGTGAAAATGCACACAAGGCGACCCATAGCTACAAGTTTGTGATACCTGATGAACACAATAGTAAAGGTGGATGCGGGGTTCATCATGTGGGCAGACACTAAGTCTTGACTACAAAAAAAACATGAGGAGACCTCTGATTATGGATTTGTGAGGCCTAATGGATGTTTGGGCAATAAGCAAAGGGAAACCCACAAGACCCAGGCCACAAGGGAAAATAACTTGGTGAAATTTAGGTGGGCGCATTTGACCAATGGGAAATTGATCATTTTAAGGCTTGTGACTGACTTGAGCTTGGAAATAGGGGTGCACAAAGCAAGACGAGGGAAAAATGGCCCATCAAAAGCAAAAAAAAGGGGGTCCTTACCTACAGCGGGGTGTGTGTGCAAAATATCCACAAAAAATGGTGACTTACTAGGGTAATGCTCCAAAGCATTTCGATGAAAAGCTAGAATCACAAACCCAAAATCTTTAGTTTTGATCCTCACACTAGGAAAAAAAACCAGATGCTTAACCAAAGCATCAAAACAACTACTCAACCAAACCTTTAGTATGCTAAAAATCTAAGTGTGTGCAATTGTGTTAATTCCCATCCTTAAGTTGTTGCAAGAACCTAAGCTCCATCAAGTTAAGCTATGTAGTTTTTTCTAATTGCAAAGGCATATGGGACATTGCCTCACTGCCAATCAGGCATCCATAGCCCCAACAAGGTTGTGATTGTGATTCTACCAACCATTAATCTATTGCCAGTCAGGCATCCATAGCCCCGGTAGAGTTATTTTGATCTCCCTGAAAGTTGAATTTCTTTCTTTTTTTTTATTTTCAACGCTTTTCGTTTCTTTTCTTTTCTTTTTATTTTCTCTTTCCATTTATTTTCATTTCAACCTACTAGCTATGAGGTTTGCACCTAGGGCTAAGAATCATAGTGGCACTAAAGCAGAATTTTAAATTTTTACTTAATCTGACTCCACCAAGGACATGTGATGACCATTAGATTATTAAGGTGTGTAAGAGATATAAGATTCCAGAATACATAAGAGTTAGACCAACCAATGACTTATCCCCTTTGAATCAAACATCCAGGTCACTTGACACTAACAAAAGACATTCACCATCCACTTTAAAAACTTGATTAGAGTTTATCAAAGAAATACATAGAAAAACCCTAGGCAATAAGAAATGGGTGTTGTGCATCTAAAAATACCCACCTTCAAGCATAGTAGCAAAGCAGAAGTAAAATGGAAGAAAATAGAAAGTGAACAAAAAGAAAATGAAAAGTAAACACCTACAAGAAAAAACCTATACTAACCAAAGGGGGAAAGCGAGAGAAAAGAACAAGGAAACTACTCTACAACAAACCAACTAACCTAAAGAAAGTAGGAAAGCAGAGTATCTACACGAAACCTACACAACTAGAAAAACCCATGTATAAATATTTATAGAGAACCAATTTTGGGCAAGGAAAACTAACATTTATGCTTGTTGTACCTCGCAATATATGTAAAAGAAGAAGGGAAATAATTACAGTTCTAATCCATGTAAATTTATTTAAATTATATTCAAAAAGTTGAGGCTCAATGTAGCAACATTCAAATTCTATCACATATTCAGGAAAAATCAGCAATTGAGGTGATTCATTAAACCCATGGTCAATCCATAAACAAGTATGTTTCCATTCATTCCCATAATAAAAATGATAAACACAACTATAAATATCAATAGGAGAAAGGAAGGATAGAACTTGGATGTCACCATGCAGATATGGCTGTGTTTGATAGTTGAGAGTGAGCAATGCATCATTGGTTGTTGAATCGAAAACCTCAAGCAGATGTAACTAATAGTGTATCATCCCTTTTGCATAAAAAATATCTTTCAAGCTATGGGTGGGACCTACATCATCTATCAACTGTTCTTTGAGGAGACAAACTTCATCATGTCAATCCTCCATAGCCTAGGACTCTACCTAATTGTTGTCCTCAAAAGGAAGCATGTTGTCCTATCTCACTTCCTTTGTGTTGAACTTAATTTTATGGTGTTATATGTCATAAAAGGATGACATGGATGAGAATTTCCTATTTTCTCTCTGAATGTGAAAGAGGATCAGCTATGGTCAAGGTGATAAGACTCGTAGTTGCATCTTGTAGTTATCCAAGTATACCATCTTCGTAGTCAACTGCCAGAACACTGATGCCTTTATCTTCTTCTCTTTCTAGTACATGTATCTCACCATGGCATTCACTCATTTCTTCTTGTTCACTATCACTATAGATGTATAAGGAGTTCCTCTCCCAATCCAAAAGCTCTAATGTTTCATTGTCCATAGGTTTGGGTGATACATCCTCATCACTACCTTCCTTTG
>VDFB02086081.1:48624454-48751056 GCA_007258455.2 Sequoia sempervirens | reverse complement strand
TTGATCCTAATCATGTCAGATGTTTTAGAAAAGGTTATTCTTTTGGCATTACATCAGTCATTCTCTGATGGTTTTTGTAGCTCCTTCATGCTTTTGGATGTTCCTTTGTTCCTATCTTTTAGGATAACCATTGTCTTGTTTCGAGGCTTCTTCAATCCTTCACTTGGATTTCATCTCTTTTTGGAGTAGAGTTTTCCCCATGAGGTTTTCTCTATTTCTCCACATTATAGATATCTTTTATTTGTACTTGGGTACCTTGGCCTTGTTTTTTAGGACCCATCTTGCATTCTTTTTAAGGTTTTTAGCTACTCCCTAAGTTCATCTTAAGGGGGGGTATTAGAGTTATCTTGCATTAGCTAGTAATTAAGTAATATTTAATTCATTATTAGTATAATTTATTCTCACACACTTAAGCTAAACCTAGGAATGGTTTATTAGTTGAGTTAATATTAGATCATTATGTCTCATCTCATGTGATGTTGAAACTTGTCATGATCTAATCCCTTTCTCATTTATGGCTTTGTTCTTATAAGCATTCAACTAGGTTATTGTAAATATTATTCTCTCAGATATTATTTACGAGAAATATTTGGAGCTTTCATATCTTCTTGAAAGCTTCTTATGTAACTTTTCCTTGTTGATGAATATAGAAATTCTTGTTTGTAGATATCTTGTGTGGAAGGTGTATTAGTTTATTATTTAATCTAGTGGCTCCTATTTTTGTGCTTGTTTCACAATTCTAACAATTCTAAGGCCAGTGTTACAATTGCAATAAGTATGGTCATAAGTCAAATGAATGTAGAAATATGATGAATGACTTTTATAGAGATGTCAGATGTTGTACATGTAATAGATTTTGCCATATTGCTAACCAGTGCAGATCAAGAGAAAATAAATGGAGCAACTGGTCTAGACAAAGAAATGTGGTGTGCTACAATTATAACAAATCTAGTCACATTGCTAGACTTTGCAAAAGTAGGAAGGGTCTGGTAAATCAAAGGAAAATCATGCAGAAGGATGAAAAGAGAAAAGGAAATCTTACTACAAATGAGATTAGGAAGAAAATAAAGAAGATATGGGTGAAGAAGAGTTCTTTTGATGTAGGAAACGATTCCACACCAGAACTAGGTTTTGGTAATTCCTTCGAGAATTAGTTTAAGGCCTCTAGCCTAGGGGGAGTTCTCAAGAAAATCCTTTCACCCCCTTTTTGGTAGTTGATACCAGAATGTGGCAAATTGCAATGATTGCATTCGTGATGTGAAGATGTTTTGGGATCTCTTGTGGAGGAGATTTATGCAAAATTGAACGTCCGTAGAAGAATTTTCTTTCACAGTCTATTAAAATAGGGTATCTGAAAGACTTAGGGTAAAAAAATTTATTGCAATGAAAAAGGTTAGGTGAGAAAATGATAAAAATTCATTTCTATTCTTCATTTGTCACAATGCGCTTTGAGAAGAATTTTAGAGAGCTCTGAAGTGAACCTTGGAAAATTTTGGCAAAGATTTAAGCTTGAAAGCAATTTTGCAATCAAACCCTAGTCTTGTGAAAGGTATTTATCTGTAAACTCATTAACTTGAAAATTTTGGAAATGGTTGCTCCATTGGTTGTGGATATTAAGGATAGACCCTATATGAAATTAAAATGGCACCAGTTTAAATCCATCAAAACAAAACCTTTAGGTGCATTTTCCTCTGTTTCATATGGTGTTTTACATATCAAAGATTTTAGGGAATACATGTTTATGCAAATGTTGAAGAATTAGAAAGCTCCTAGTTGTTGAATTTATACTCCAATCACATTATGGGAGAAGATCTCCATGTAAAACCTAAATTTAAGTCCTTGGAGGAGAATAAATCCACTTAGATTGTGAAATTTCCCTTGTTTGAAGAAAACAAATGGGTTGAATAGTATATATTGAGTTGAGTGCATGTTGAGTTCATGTGGTTAAGTCAGCCTTTCAAGATTACAAAGGAAGCTATAATGATTGTTACTAGATTGAATTCATCCAGTGGGTTGCCCACATTGAAAGCTATGAAGAATCAAATAATTATTGATGCAACTGGTTCAATGTTTGACAAGAGAGCTATGACAATTGATGATATTATTGAAGTGGATTTGCAATTTTCTTCTATGGTCATTGGGTACAATATTTATCACTCTAGCCAAGACAATTCTATATTTGGTACAACAATCTATGTTGCATATCAGATAGTCAAAGAAAATGCAAATTATGACTTGTGTGAGTTACTTTGAAGCCAACTACTAGAGAATCTTGGAAAAATAAAGAAGGATATGAAGAATTATTTCAAGTATGGTAATTTACTATTGTGTTTACTATTTTATTTCATGCATGAAGTTCTTAGAGTTGGAAAAATGAACTGGCAAGGTGATAAACCTATAGTTGTTCAAATCAGAGACATGTTATATAATATTGGTGATAGTAAAGCTAGAAAAAATGCAATTTGGGGTTATTTCAAAAGTTCTTAGAATGGAATGCAAGCTGGGGAAAGAATTCCCACATATATTGTGGAGAAATCCAAGGAAAAAAATTGCTTCATGGTTTATATTGATTAGTGTTTGATGGAAGTTGTTGATCCTAGAACATTCTGGATAATGCCTATAGTCTATGAGGTTGAAGAACACATTTTGGAGCTATATGCTCAACACTTGCTAAGTAAATCTTAGGATCTGATAGAAGAAAGGTTTGGTACCTTTGAGGAAAAGAATATGGAAGTTCATGCTCAATTGAAGAAGCCAATGATATAGAAGGTAAGAAAGGAAGTTGAAGCTTTTGTAGAAAGCATGGGGATATCAGATTAAGTAGTGAGAGAAGCTAGAAGGAAGAAAGAACAAGCTGAAGAAAGAGAGCTAGCTAGAACCGAGTCTACTAGTCTAGCAACATCCTCTACCAGATCTATATCTACAAGGAGCTCTGCTCTCTCATCTGGTCCTACAAAGAAGTCAAGTCCTATGAAAGCTCAAGCCAAGTCATCTAGGAGAGGAGGAAAGAGGAAGAAGGAAAAGAGCACTAGAGTCTATGTTGTTGTTTCAGAAGATGAAGAAATTGAATTTGATGAAGAGATAAGATAAATAAAGCATATGGACTCCAAAGCATCTAAAATATTTAGTGAAGAGAAAGCAAAGAAAATTTTGAAAACTGGAAAATCAGGTATGTTTGTAGAAGAAGTGGAAAAAGCCTTGATTAAGGATGGTAATCTTAGGCCACTTTGTGAATGGTATGACTCCTTTGATAGTGTTGGTCAAAGAATTATTAAGGAAGTAACAATAAAGTACTGGAATAATTTCAATATGATTATCATTGAAATAATGTCTGAGTTACCCAAAGGTCTATATGAAGTTTTAGAAATGAGGAGAGTGAATGCAAGAACTAAAGAAGAGAAAATTAGAGAATGAATACTTGTTGATCTATGTTCAGTGATGTCAATAGAAGAGATGAAGAATATTCTAAATGAAGCTAAAAGGGATTTTAAGAGAAAAACTAGGGTGAACAAGCCAATGATTAGGCTAACTGAAGAAGCTACAAAAGATACTGAGAAAATCCTTAAGGAAATTTTGTTAAAGAATAGATATAATGTTGTCTCTGAAGAAGTGCATGTTGAAGATGGGGTGAAGCCACAATAGTGGTTTACAATTTAAGTGAGGAAGGAAAAATCACAAAAAATGAATGCATGGCAAAAAAAATGATTTTAGGGGTTCGTACGAACCTATTGGTTCGATCGATCCCATTAGGGGTTTGCTAGAACCTAGGTTCGGCTGAACGCTCCTAATACTTTCCCACCAAAAAGGCCATCAAAACCCCTCATAGAAGGGGGGTTCGAATGAACTAGGGTTCAAATGAACCCTAGTTCGAGCGAACCCCTAGTGGTTTGTTCGAACCCCTAGGGGTTTGTTCAAACCCCCTTTGTTCCTCATCCCCTCCCCAAGACACAAAAAAACCTGAATTTTGGCACTTTGGAGCTCGGGTTGAGGATGAAAATGGAGGAATCTTCACAAACCCAACTTGAATCAAGTAGTCCTCAAAACGAGCTATCCAACGAATATAATTTTAATATGTAATGGTTTTATTATGTATTTGTTTTTCTAGTTTTATTAAACATAGGTTTTTCATCGAAAATGAAGGTCTATGTTCTGCACATGTGGAAAAATAGCATATTATCAAAAAAAATAAAAAATAAAATGACTGCACCAGATATTGAAGTCCTTGATCCAAGAAAAAAATAAAATTCGATATACAAAAGTTATGCGTTATCTGATCGTGCTATATGAATTGTAATTGGTTTGACTTGAGAAGTTGATTAAAAGAAAAAATATTCAATAAAAAACTTTCTAACCAAATTGGAATCGGAGTTCCACAAATCTAAATTCAAAGAATTAAATTTTATCATCATGGAAAAAGGTTATCGTTATCTGATTTATTGTATTAATCACTTTTAAAATGTTATTTTTAGAAGAACGGCTGGGGAGGAGATGGAAAAAGAAGTGTAATCTAATTCCAAACATTTTGAATTTTTTTTTTTAGAATCTACAGACAAAATGTGACGAGACTCTAGTTTTCATCATCTTGAAATTCTTCATGGTTTAGCTGCTATAGGTGCCTAAATGTGAAGATTTAGTTTTAAAAAAAAAATCAGTGTTCAGTTTGGCCAAAAATTTTAAACCACTATTGTGGGATCACCCGATGCTCCATCTAGTTTGATAATAGAAGAAGTAAAAGAAGATACATTTGAGGATAGTATGAATCCTCTTGGCATGCAAGATGTTGAAATACCTATGGAGACTAAAGCTCGTAAAGTTGTATCAGGTGGAAAATTTCCTAAACCAAGGAAAGAATCATTGACTAAATAGAAGAAGGATGAGGTGGAGGAAGTTAAATGTGGAGGCAAGAACAAGTACTAAGGAAATAGGGAGTTCTTGGAAAAGCTAAACTGGTCCAGAAGTCCTATCAACGGCCACTCTTTCTCGATTGAAGCTAAAGGTAGCATCATTTGCTTAGGCCAAGGCAAAGGGGAGGAGATTCTAAAATATCACATTAAGGACAGTGATTTGTTAAGTCTTGCATCCAGTATTATGGAGAAGATCATGCCTACATATGTCAAGGATTCATCTGATTCTCCATCTGGTCAGCTAAAGAAACTTGTCAATTCTGTAAGTACTCACTTTGAGTCACTTGAAAAATCAGCTATGGATTAGGTTCAGAAGGAGTTTGATGTTAAATAGTTCAATAGGTTGAAGGGGATGATTGCAAATGATAAATCTTTGTTAGATACATGTGTAAAGAATATTCAAGGTGCTTTTTTTTGAATGTGGAAAAATTTATAAGTCATACTTATCATTGTCTAAATTCACTAAGGACATTGAAAAGAAAATGAAATAATATGAGAAGTAGTTACCAGATATCTCTCAAGCATTTGATCCTCTAACAATTTTTGTTGGAATGAAAGCAGGTCAAGTCATATCCCTGCTTGACAAGATTAAAATTTTGAAGCATGTAGAAGGAATTTTTTTGAAAACTTCGAGGCTTAGATGACTAGTGGTCCTAAGATGGAAACAATGTAATGTGCTTTAAAGGAAACTAGAGATGTTATGGTGGAATTAGATTGGTCGATTGAATCTTGAGTTAGCAAAGATGCAATCTTACTTATTATGTGGTCACATGACTATCTTGGAGAGTCTCAAAAAGAGTTGGGACACTAGTTTGAGCTTATTGAAGACCAATTTTGTAATATATTCAAGTTTATGTAAGTTGTAGAAGCATGTTTGTACATATGCAGTGTGTTCATAGAAGTTTTTGTATGATTTTTGGAATGCGAATTTCTATTTTTTCCATTGATTTCAAAGTGAAAGTGAAAAATTCATAATGATCTTAGGGGGCTATTTTTAAGTTTTGAAGGTTGTTAGTGTATTCATGTTGAAGATGCTTGATCTGACACTTAGTCATTTCATTTTACTAAGTGTTGCCCATCTATTCAAGGAGATTGTTGGAAAGAACCTTTGCGTATTATCACAATTGTTTTCATTGATGGGAAAACCTAGTCTATGGTTCAATCACGTAATAGAAGAATTTGATCATACTAGAAGTCAGATTGAAGTTTTGTGATTAACTATCAAGCTAGAACAAAGCATCTGATAGAATTGTGTTCATCGATTCATATAAATTTTTTTGTTATCATTTTGAGTTGTTGATCCTAGGGAAGGTTTTTTGATGTATGATCTATGTTATCCTTGAATCTTAGAGCCTTGTATCAATCGATGTGAAAGTTAGAATATCTGGTTGATTGATTTTCTATTTAATAGTGCAATAAGGATGACTAAGTGAATGTAGCATGTTGTGGATCTTCAAGGAGTAATTTTTTAAGTGTTTTTGTGTTTGAGCATGTTAATTTGGGTCCTCACTATGTTGTGGCTATTTTGGTTGAGTACATTGAAAATTATTCATGATTTGAAATTTGAGAGTTTGTATTCATTTTATTACTTTTGGAATCAACATGTAGCGATTAAATATTTAGTTGGAATATATATATGAAGCCGTTTTATATCATTTAGATGGATGTACAAAGTGTGTTAATGTGTGAAAAGAACAAGGATAGTTCCAGTGATTAGCAGCTTCACTTACGTACATAAGGGTTGTGATGCTAATTAAAAGCAAGCATTTGAGAAGAGAAAATCCGGATAGAGTCAAGAATGTGATTGATGAGCTTAACCAGAACTATAATCAAGCATTAGTAGATGTTATTCTTTCTATTCAAATCTTTTGGATGTAATCTGCATTCTTTTGTAAGATAGTGAGTCTTCCTTTTGTATTTGAGCAGTGAGCTCTAGGCAGTGTGCTTGAATGCATGTGTATTCCTTCTATAAACACTTATTTTGAGTACACTCATATCATATTGTGGATTGACCTCCATTGTGGTTTTTACCCTAACAGGGTTTCCACGTAAAACTCCCTTTGTTATGGTGTTGTGGTTTCTTTCTTGTTGTTCTTGCATCTTACTTTTGGTTTAATGTTATAATTGGTTTAAAGATTAGGTTAATAAAGTTATATTTTTTAGAACACTCATTCATCCCCCCCTCTCAGTGTTCCTTGATTCCAATGCAGTTGGGATGATTTTCTATTGTATTATTTTCTATCCATTTGTTTTTTTTGTCCTCTTTGTTTTACTACATTTTATTTGGTGATCATCTCCTTGCTTTGATAGAAATTTATTTTACGTTTGTCCATTTTGTATCGAGATGATGGGTGGGCGATAATTCATGATACAACTAGTTGTAGTGTTGATAGTATTTCCATCATAAGTATCCTTAATTCCCCTTATGTTCACATTTGCATTGAACATTATTGCGGAGTGGTATTTAAAATACCTAACCCTTCTCAAGATAATATATCCTAATATGATCCATATACAAAATGACTTCTCATGAAAACATGGTATTGCTATGGAGTTCGCACTATTTAGTAATATTAACTTTTTATATATTCTATTATATCTTCATTATTCTTCTTCAAAAGATGTTGGTGCTAATTCAAAAGAGCTTGATACACAGTCATATAAGAATCAAGAAACTCAAATTATTGCTCTTGTGTGGGAATATCAAGAGTGAGAGACTCTTGTTTTGTATGAATAATGTCTATATGTCCCTTCAAAGAAAGTATCTCATTGGTAGAATTTGTTGTGTCCTAGAAAATTAAGGAAGGATTGGAGAATGCTCATTAGGTCATGATAATTCTTTGGGGATTTGATCTCTTTAGTATGACTTGTATTCAAGAAAATATTGTTTTGTATGAATAATGTCTATATGTCCCTTCAAAGAAAGTATCTCATTGGTAGAATTTGTTGTGTCCTAGAAAATTAAGGAAGGATTGGAGAATGCTCATTAGGTCATGATAATTCTTTGGGGATTTGATCTCTTTAGTATGACTTGTATTCAAGAAAATATTACTTGGAGATTAGACATCCTTATGTAGCTCATGAAAATGTTGTGGCAGAATAGTATCTTGATCTTGACTTAGTTCGAAGCAACTTTTGTTATTCTTTAGACTATCTTCATGACATGACCCTTGGGTAGATGATGTATCAATGATAGGAGAATCTTCACAATTTGTAAAGTCTCTAGATGGAGCATGAAAAAATTCTTTTTTCCTTGGAACCTCCTCAATAAGGCTAATTATGGAGTTATACGAAGGGGTAATGTGGCTATCTAAAATATACATGATACCATTTTTATATGAAACATTGTTAGGCATTGTCGATTGATCTTGAGTTAGTTTTAAGAATGTTTCTTGATGTTTTCCTGATTCCTCTTCTTGTGATGGATGGGAAACATAAATATGTGCTACTGTGGTATCATGGGTATGGTTTATGTTATTATAACTTGATGCCTTTCTCATATCTTTCATTTTTCCATGATCAGGCATAGGGGTTTTGTAGATCTGCAAGTCTTGGTTTCCAAATTTTTGACAAAACTCAAGCTCTCCTTGTTCAATAAGATCTTCAAAAAGGTGTTTAATTCTAAAAAATATTTGTATATTATGAGCTTTATATTGGTGAAATTCACAAAAAATATATTCTTTATAACTAGGAGGTTTGACTTGTGGCTCTTGATAGCTTGAGAAATCTAGGAGTGTGATAAGGTTAGCCTATATCAATTGTTTTAACACATCCTCCATAGGTTCCCCTAAGGGAGTGAATTGTTATCTAGGTGCATTGATATTCCTTCTTTGTGGTTCCCTTTGACTATTAAAAGAATTGATTGTTGGTTTATTTTTTTGTTGTCATTCTATGTTTGGTTGTGTATTTTTTCATGTGTTCATTGATTGGGTGTTTGTTTGTGGTGGGACACTTATGACCATTTTTACATCAATAACACTATTGTTAGTGGCATTTCTATTCTTGTTCCAAGATTGGGGTTTTTCATTAGAGCTAGATGATGGTCAATTATCCCTATATGTTTACATGTGTTCTTGTGCCATGAGGGATCTCTCAATGTTGAGAGATTTAGGGGTTAATTGATCATATGTCATGATACATTGTATTTTTAGTTGGAAGGAAAATTCTCCATTGAGGTCGGAAATGATGGCTCCTATTTGTTGCGCCTATGGTATGGACCATTTTGTCTTGTTGGCTCTAGACCTCCATCATTGTAAGAAGGTCACAAATTATTCTCCCCTTGTTTGTTTTAGGTCTGGTAGCTCCTCCAAGCCAACATCCATGTTTAGATTAAATAAGAAGCTTTATATAAATAGGTCTATGATGTCTTGGAACTTTTTTATTCTAGGAGGTAAGTGGGAGACCCATTCAATTGTGAGACTAGCCAAGCTTTGGGGAAATATTTGCATTAGATAAGATTCATCATATGCCACTTCCATTTAATGTACATGAAACTCTCTGATATGGTCCTCAAGATTTCCATTTCCTCTATATTTATCGAATTTTGGTATTTCAAATCCTGGTGGGAATGGGACCATGGTGAGTCCCTATCAAACAAATTGGGGCACAAACCTCATTGGATGTATGATTTTTTCATCTTTTTGGATTGAATTTCTTATATTTGTTGAGAGAGAAATTTGATGTATGTGGAAAGATTGTCTCATAGATTAGGTGGTAGAACATACATGTTTTGGGGTGGTGTGGTTGATGAGTTGAGTTTTTTATGTGGCATGTGTGGGGGGTTGTTCTTTTTTGTGAATGATGGGGTGGCATGTGTTCCATGCATGTTAAATTTCAAGACATTCAGTTGCATATTTGTGTAGGTTTGTTGAAGGTTTTTTTTGTTGCACAGGCAACACTTGTTGGTATCTGTATTATCGTTGTGCTAATAACACTTGTTTTTGTTGTTGTTGTTGTGATAATAGTGTATGATGTTATGCTCACTGTTGCAATGTTCATTTTTGTTGTTCTATCAACACTTGTAGTGTGTGATGTTGTTGTAGGGCTTGTTGATAGGCTTTCTATTGTAAGGAATGCACTTGTGCTTGTTGTTTCACTTGATGTTATTGTTGTTGTTGCAAGGATTTAGCTTGCACTTGTTGCACTTGTATTTTTTGTTATTGTAGAAAGGATTACAATTTGGGATGCTTGGGATTCTATTGATGGTGTGTTTAATGGTTGGGATGTTTGATATGAGGCTAGTTGGGGCAATATTAGTGGAATGTTTGGATTTGGATTGGGTGTGATGGATGAATTGATTGGATTTATGTTTAGTGGATTGATTTGATTGATCATGTTTTATGGTTTATTTTGATTTGTTTTATTTTGGATTGCTATGCTTGATGAAGTGAGTTATTTTTCTAGACTTTGGATCAATATGGGTGCTAGAGTTATGATTGGGAATTTTGGATACATTTTTTATTTTTTCCCTTGTATGAGTGAAGATGAAGCATCTAGGGTACCCAATTGTCCAAATAGATCCTCTTGACCTAGTGGAATGTTAGGAGTATAACATTGTGTATCTAGGATATATGATGGTGTGGTATAAAAAGTGGGTGCTACATTCATGAGTGGTATGTATGGATGCAGATCAATTTGTGGGGTGTTGATGTTTGAGATACTAAATATTGTGGTAACCTCTAAGTTTTGATTGTTGACAAGTGGGTTCCATTAAAAGGAGGTGAACCCACAAAAGTGGTTTAAAATTGGAGTGAGGAAGGAAAAGTTGAAAAAAATGACCCTATGCCAAAAAAATTGGTTTTGGGGTTCGAGAAAACTAATAGATTCGAACGAACAAAAAGAGGGTTTGCTAGAAATTGGGTTCAAGTGAACCCATTCAATGGAAGTTCCCACCATCCCACCAAAAAACAAAATGAAAACCCCTTTTTGAAAGGGGGTTTGCTAGAACCCCCCTTGGTTCAAGCAAACCCCCCTTTTCGCACCTTCTTGCTCTCTAGCACCAAAAGAATTAGAATTTTTGGCCTTCAAAGCTTAGGTTGAGGATGAAAATGGAAGATACTTCACAAACCCAACTATAATTAGGTTTTCCTCGAAACAAGCTATCCAACAATTATAATTTTAATATGTTTTGGTTTAATTATACCTGTCATATGATTTGAGCATCCGCTGTCAATAATCTAGTTTTTTTTTCCACTCTTGCATGAAAAGAAGTCACCATAGTGTCTTTGACATTATGACCTACTTCTGGAGAAACTTCCTTCATACATCTCTTAGAGTTAGAAAAATTAGTTACAACATTTAGAGCAATGAACAAGAATTCATCATTTAGATCATCTGGGTAATCAGATTCATAATCAAATATACTAAAATCTTCTTTAACATAATAAATTCTTTTAATTGATTTTCCTTTATTCTCCTTAAATTTTTCATTTGAACCTATGATGGGACATCTTGAAGCATAATGATCTATCTTTCAACAATTGAAACCTTTGAAAGGAAACTTATCTCTGTATTATTTGGTGCCCTTTTTAAGTCTCCTAAAAAATATTTTTTGTTAACAAATCAAACTCATCTAAATCTAATTCATCATTCTTCTATGCTTTTTCAACTTAAAAAGTGGTCTCTTTTCTTGAATCACTTGTACCAAAATCTCTCAATTCAACAATAGTTAAAGCACCAAACAACTAATCGCTAGAATAATAATCTAAATTCTAAGCTTATTCAATATAAGAAACCTTATGACTATAAGATTTAGGAAGATTTCTTAATACCTTCTTTAGCACCTCATCTTCTTCAAGTTTTCCACCAAGGCCTCTAATAGAATTGAGAAGTTCATCTACTCTATGCATGTATCATGTAATATCTTCATCCTTTGACATCATTAGGATATCAAACTTAGTCTTTAGATTTTTCATCTTTTCATGCTTGACCTTATCATCTTCTTCATAGACACTTTCCAACTTCTTCGAAATTTCTTTAGAAAATTTGTAGATCATAACCTTCATAAGCTCTAAATCAAAAATACCAATCAAGAGTGCATACTTTTATTGCCATTTTTCTCATAATCCTTGATATCATCATCGATTGAGAGTCCATTTGTAGGGATTATATAGCCATATTCAATTGACTTACAAACTTTAAACCCTAGGACAACAAGGAAACCTTCCATCCTAGTCTTGCAAAATGCATAATCAGATACATCAAACAAAGGAGCCTCTTTCTTGTGCACCATTGGATCTATCTCAAGTAGTTAATATTTCTTTTAAGGAACCAAGCTTTGATACCAATTATTGAATGCACAAGACAACTAAGAGGGGGTGAATCAATTTTACATTAAAACATCAAAACCCTCATTAAAATTTAGATCTACAAATTTCCTTAAACCCTTAACAACCATTAAACCCTTATCATGGATTAGTAGAATATAAACATGAGAAACAATAATGAAAACATATCTAGACACATGAGAACACCAAATTTACATGGAAAACCCAATAAGGGAAAAACCATGGAAAGCATTAGCTCACAATATACATCCATTGTAACATTGAATACAATAGGCTCACTACCAGAGGGCTCGCTACCAATGGCTCAATTCCAAATTAGAAAGAAAAAAGAAAAAATATTGTTACAATGTGAAATCCATCACTACATCATCAGATCATCCACACTCTCTCTAAAGAATGTAGACACCTTCTACTCATTTCTTCTAGTAGTCTTAAGCATTAAAGCTTGCACTACATTTTTCATATTCATACTTCAGATATCAAAACTTCAAACCACACACATCACACACTCTTACTCCATCAATTCATCACACATATATACCATCCACAACCTTTAAAAAATATATATAAGGTCAACTATGCACATCAAACATGCAAATTCAATGTAGGTCAACACCAAAGCATTCTCACAGTGGAGAGGAAAGAGGGTAGACCACATTAAACCTTAACTCAGACCTAAATTCACATAAACATGCCACACCATGCTTCCAGAAACACTGAAGCACATCCACAATAATTCTAAACACCCAAGGTTAGTTGAACCTTTGTTAACACCATTAAACATTTAAGTGCATGCTTCTTTTGATACAATGATGACTCAAAAACCATGGGTATGTGTAGGATCATCATGGAAAAAATAGGCCCTTAAATGACAAACAATTCAGAAAAATTAGAGTTAGGAAACTTGACATAAAAATTTGAATAAGTTATCTATATTATTTCAAAAATATGTAAGAATGGAATCTGTATCAAATTGAATGTAGTTTATGAACTACTAGGTTTATTTTAAAAAAAAAATATTTCGTGACAATTTAAAATTTCAATGCAATAGTACTTAAATTTCAAGGAAAAAATAAGAAGTAGGTGTCTTTCAGACCACCCTAACCACAATAAAATGATAATATTTTTTATAACATTTTAGATATAAGTAGAGGACTCATGTCTAGATGTGATGCATATTTTTTTGTAATTTCCAAGTAAATAATTAATTATGATTTTTTTATTACAATTTTTTAAAAATATAAAAACTTGTATGTCTAACCAACTTAACTTGCTCAAAAATTCATGAAATTCATTTTTTTTAGTCCTTTAGTATGCAAACATAGAGTGTGACACATGTTTCAGATTCAAAAAATGTGATACCGTTGAAATCTATAGATGTTTTTCAATCAACCTATCGATTAGGACTTTAGTCGTAATTCAAATAGAAAATGAATAATAATTATTTATTAAATTCAAAGTAAAGAATAATTTATATTGGTGGAAAGCTGAGAATCTCCTTTAAAAACCCTTTCCGTTTCATCAATTTTGGGTTAAAAAAAGTCGTTAGCCACATACCCTACACATACCCATAATATTGCCACTTTTTGGCCCATCATGATCCTGCACATACCCCCACATGCAACACTTAAATATAATTTGGAATATTCCATCAAAACCCTAAAATGGAACAAATCCTTTGCAACAAAAAACACCTAAACTTAGATATATTCCTTCTATAAACCTAGTTAACCTTCTACATATTGTAACTCATGAATCCAACCTTGTAGAGTATTAAGCCTCAAATAAATTAGATTGAGGATAGATATAGAAATTGTAAGCACACTCCTAGATCTACAAGACTAGAAACCACATCATAGAGAAATGTGGAGTGAAAACATTTCTCCTAGATAGCATTGTATGATAGTTCACACTCTAATGAACACAATTTTTCTTCTTAATGATCCAAAATATGAAACTCTAGATATAACACATATGAAAACCTTTGGTCAACATATTAATACCACACAAGAAGATCTTTAACCATGAAGAAATGTAGAGTAAATCACTAAACAATACTCTACCACACTATTTCCTCTTTTATTCAAATTTTCTCAATATAAATCAGAAACCAAGCACCACAAACACCAAATCAACATTTTGAACACTCCTCTCATAATCTCAACCATACAATACATTTTACAAATCCACAAATACATGCTTATCAAAGCAACACTAGAGGTTGACATTAGTGAGACTACTAATGACAACATAATGCATCCAATCAAAGCATCTTCATCGGTTAACATCAATGCAACAACAAAAATCTATTGACACCAATGACAACAAAAACTTCCAACATAGATTTTCACTAGTGTGCTCCAAAACAATCTATAATACAAATTCACCAAGAGAAAACCCAAAACCTGGTATTTCTATTGTTTTTTTTATTCTCTAGGTCATCATATGACATAGGAGAAGAACATACTTGACTTTTCAAGATCTCACATAGAAAGCTTGAACTCTCAATTAGGAATATATAAACTTATTCTACCCACTCCATCCTAGTTTCAGTAGTATGGTTGGAAGTGGATTGGGCTAGGAGAAATTTTTAGATTCTTGGGCATTCCCTTCACTTTCCAAGTGTCTCTGATCAAGCTATAGCAAGTTGATCTTTCCAAAGTTGAGCATAAGCTTGCTTACTGGATTCCTAAGCCTCTCTCTTTTCTAGGGAAATTTTAGGTGTGCTCCAAATTTCTCATGGCCACTCATGTTTATTATTATTCCTATTGGGCCCCTTCTAAATTTTCCTATGGAAAGCTTGAAAAGTTGCTCTAGGACTTACTTTTGGCTTCTACTGAATCTCATAGACGGTTTCACTATGTCGCCTGGGAATTTTATTTCCTTTCCAAAGACTTTGGAGGACTTGGGATACTCTCCACTCAATGACATGGAAATTCCTTGTATGTGAAGTAGATAATCTAGGCCCTTATAGGAGACGAGGCCTAGAAAATTCTCCTCAGGAACTAGTTCAAATTATAAGGACTTTTTTTGCTAAAAGCATTTGGAAAGATTGGGAGGCAGTTAAACCTTGGCTCTACTCAGCTAGTTCTGGTTTTTGTGATGGGTTTTCGCTCAATCAGTAGAATGTTTGGTGGTCTCCTCTTTTTGCTAGCAATGATCAACCTCTAGTTAAATCACCTTGGATTAAGGTGCATATATTCCACAAGAAAGGTATTCAGGCCTTAAAAAAAATATTTCACAGACCCCCAATGTGTATTATGTGTTGGGAGGACTTTCATGCCTTGCACAAGCTTCAAAACTAAGATCATGCAACTTATGATGGTCTGGTGAATGCTATTTCTATAGAATATTTCATAAGGTGGGTATTCATGGGTCTAAGCCCTAGTGGAAGGAATGGAAGTAGTACCCAGACACCCCTTTTAGGAATTTCAAGTTGAAGCATTATTTTTTGGCTCCTATGGACAACTCTTACTCTTCTAAGGTTTTTCACCTAAAAGGAGAGAGACAAGAGAAAAAATGCTAATAGTTCTTTCAAATAATGTTATGTGTGATGTTGTATAACCTAAATGAAGTTAACTAAATGAAATTGACTAATCTGAATGAATGAAAATGAATGCAAAAGTGAAATTAAAGCTATTTTTGAAAACAAATTGTGTTATGCAACAATGAACTAAATGAAGAAAATATGCAAAACAGAAAGAGATTAGTAAAATTAGAGTGCACTTGAGAAAAATATGATGAATTTGGAGTGTGGTGAATGCTAAGTGAAATTATTGATTTTTCATAGTGGGACTCATTCACCCAAGGTGGCAAATCAAGCCTCCTAATGAAAAACTATTGGAAGCAAGTTTATGTCTGTTGGGATCTAGAATCTAACAAAATTCAGATTTTCATACCTAAGGTGGGACTCATTTTCCATAGGTGGAAAATAAGTCCTCTCCCAAATTTTTGAAAACTCAAGAGACAACTCTACAACAACAGATCTAGAAATCACTGCTTTTCGAGTGGCCGAAGTCAACTTTGAGGGAAATGGATAGAAAACCTTCTCCAAGCTTAAAATAGACTTAAGTTGACTTGAAGCATCTAGTTGACTTGTAAACCAATCTTCAACACCAAAAATCTTGTCAAATCTACATACCTCGATCTGCAAACAAACATGCAATGTGGAAAAATGGTTTAAGGTTAGTGAATATGGGTTTGTCTTGGTCAAACCCCGCTTTTGGTAATCAAACCTTTAATAAAATAGTAAAATGAAAAGGAATGATAAACTAACAACATTCATTTACTACTAACTTACCAAACCCTTGATGATGCAAGTCTGAAGTAATGTCAATGGCTGCTTCAAAGTGCTTGAATAGTGCTTGAAAAGATGTAAAATGATTGAATGCTTGAGTGAATAGGTGGATAAGTTAACTTGATGAATGGGGATTGTAGGAGATGTAAAATGAGGTGAAAACCACTTATTTATACACACTTGTGCCTTAGTTACCCATTCATACCTCATCATAGGCTGACATCAAGTGTTTTTGAATAAAATCCATAAAGGAAATTTAAAATATTTTGAATTTGAGGGCAAAGGGGACTTAGTTTCCACCCATGGCGAATCGGTCCCACCTAGGACCTAAAAATGTGTGTTAAAAAATATGTTTTATTTAATGTTATTTGTTGGGATAATACTCAAAAATACACTTAATTAAGCATATGAGAGCATAAAGGGGTCAAATAAAGCATGACAAAGGGATGAATAGTGAATATGTGCCTAGAAAAGCATGAAATCTTCTTACAAGAATTTACAACACTTCAAAATAGGAATGATAATGAATAAAAAGGTGATATTTACGTGAATTGTAATTAATAGAGTCTAGAAGAATGTAGAAATGTTTTACAAAACTTCACAACACCTTGAAAAGATGTTGTTCTTTGAGTTTTGGTACCTAAATAAGCATGTTCAAGCCATGTTGCAACATAAAATTAAAGCAACATAGTTCCAACACCATGAAACAAGACCTAAAAGGCCCTGAAAATGACAAGGCACCATTTTTCTATGCCACATTTAGCCCCCACTTTAGTGAGAGGGTGAAATTACTTCAAAATCACACTAAAATAGCCATGAACATTTGAAATGCACTTATGTTAGCAAGATGGGATGCAACAATCAAGAGGGATGATCAAGCCTGCAGGATGAAGATCCCATGGAAAACTAAGCATAAGAACAAAGGAACACACAAGTTTTGAGATGAATTGGATGAAGCTTCAATCGTCAATCCAACTAGTTGTGGATTAGATCTAGGCTAATTGTTTGAGAAAGAGAATGTGTACTCACTCTGGGGTGAAAAAATGCATGTTGGTCCGCTAGGGTAGAAATCCCAAATATACTCACTCTAGGGCCATAAAACTAGTTGGTTGTGGGGTGAGAAATCCCAAAAGGTAAGATACATACACCAATTGGTATGCACTCACAAACACAAATGTGGCTATGGGGAAAATTCATGCCGCTAGGTGGGCTTCCCGCTCAACCATATCAAAGTTATACCTGCTAATAGCTTTAACAAGGGGCCACAAAAAAATGCTATGAACGAAAAGAAATGGGGTACCTTAGTCATGCAAGTTGCATTATGCAAGGTGGAAAAAATGCAAAAAGTAAAATGTAAAAAGAAAAAATGTAAAGTATAAAGTGTAAATTGTGAAAGATGTTCAAAGGAGTCTTGTTTAGTTCATGCAAGGTCAATCACTTAGGGAACATTGTATCTAATGTCTCCAAGAGAGCACCAATCAAAGAGTAGTATATTCACAACTTAGGGGATGTAGTGCGTCACATTAGGCCACCAAGAGGAATGCAATATGCTAAAAAATATCACACTTATGAAGGACATCACACCCAATGTCATCCATAAAATGACGAACACGTCATATAAAAAACAAGGCTAAACTAGGAACCAAGAATGGAAATGAATTTTGGTAATGTATACCCCCCACTTTAAAGGAATTGCTACACATCATTTTGTGAGCAATTACTTTAAAGTAGAGAAGAAAAGAAAATGCCAAAAAAAGACATTAGAGCCAACCTAGAAAGCCCTATGCCAAGTCATATGTTTCAAAGTTAGGTTGTGTCATGCCAAGAAAAAGGAAAAAGAAAGAAAAGAGAGTTTCCCCCCAGAAAATAAAGCACACCAAACACATAAGGGATCTATGGATTTGGGGTCAGTATGTTCATTGTTGCAATGTGTTTATGAAAGAGCTCGAAACTATCACGTCATTCCCCAAAGCACATCAAACTAGAAGAATGACACAAAGAGAGCAAAAAAAAGGAAAAAGAAAGTCCATTTTGGGTCAACATGGAAGAGACATTGTAGTCTCGACGCCTTGCATCAGGGTATGTGTAGGATCATGATTGGCCAAAAAGTGGTGATATGATGGGCATGTGTAGGGTATGTGGCTGACGACTTTTTTTTAACCCAAAATTAATGAAACGAAATGAGTTTTCAAAGGAGATTCTCATATTTCCACCAATATAAATTATGCTTTACTTTGAATTTAATAAATACTTATTATTCATTTTCCATTTAAATTATGACTAAAGTCCTAATTGATAGGCTAATTGAAAAATATCTATAGCTTTCAAACGATATCACATTTTTTGAATCCAAAAAATGTGTCACATTCTATGCTTCACATACTATAGGATTAAAATAAAAAAATGGAATTTCATGAAGTTTTGACCAAGGTAAGGTGGTTAGACATACAAGTTTTTATATTTTTTAAAATTTGTAATAAAAAATTTATAATTAATTATTTACTTGGAAAAAAATTACGAAAAAATATGCATCACACCGGGACATGAGTCATCTATTTATATAAAAAATATTATTAAAAAATATTATCATTTTATTATGGTTAGGGTGGTTAGACAAACACCTACTTCTTATTTTTTCCGTGAAATTTAAGTACTACTTTATTGAAATTTCAAATTTTCACCAAATACATTTTTTATTTTTAAAATAAACCTAGTAGTTTAGAAATTACATTCAATTTTCTAAAAATTATATTCTTACATATTTTTGAAATAATATAGATAACTTATTAAAATTTCTACGTCAAGTTGCCTAACTCTGATTTTTCTTAATTTTTTGCCACTTACGGGTCTATTTTTTCTATGATGATCTTGCGCATAGCCATAATCCCAAAAAGGAAAACACAAGTGAAATGAAAATGAAAAGGTGAAAGAAAATGAAAAAGCTTTTGGTTCAACATGAAGGAAACATATCAGTCTTAATGCCTTGTGTAGGCACGTCAAATTGACATTGTGCATCACATTCGCTCATCAATTAAATAAATCAGGTTTATTTAATCAATCTCCTAAAGGTTATTAAATAAATCAACTAATCTTCTAAAGATATCCATTTAATTAAATAGATAAAAGTTATTTAATTAACTCTCTAATGATCAATTTCTTCTCATTTAATTTAAATAAACCCAAAAGTTTAAGTTGAATGTCACAATCATCTAACATCATCTTAATTAATCTAATCCATGATTAAATGCTAATCCTAATCACTTGTATTCTCTAGATTTTTCCACTTGCACCAATAAATAAATTTATTGATTTATTAAATCAACATTTTCACTCAACATGGCATCTTCCCTCAAATTTAAATTCAAAAGCAAGTTGAAAGGTACATCCAACAAGGCATTTAATAGGTATTACATGTCTCTTACATGTCCCTTGCACAAGTCAAACTCAGCATTAACTCACATTTTCAAATTTGAAATTTCCCCCTCTTGGGCACATTTCCCAAATCTTGCACATCCCTCAACCAATCACAAGTTGACAAGTGGCCTCCTCTCATTGGATTTTTTTTAGTCCCACATTGATCCCTCTTGAGCACTCTTAGCATTTGAGAATCTACAAATAGAGGCTTCATCCTTCAACAAATCCTCCACAATCTTAGCATTTCATCTCCACAATCTCCACAACTCCACAATCTTTATGCAAAGTCATTCTCTTAAACTGAGAACTAATTTCGTCCACCATAATTTGCAACATCAAGCTTAAGCAAGGATTGGGAAAGGGATATTTTCTACAATAGCACCAATCCACTATGAGATATAATTTTATCCATGTTTTATTATATGCTTTCAATTTGTCTATCTAATCCTTTGTTGCTTTGATTGCATTATTAGAATGTTGAGTTATTTCATAGGGATGTTGATTATTAGCTTGGTTTTAAAATGCTAACCATTTACAGATTTTCACATCCACATTATGGCACTAGAAGGAAGGCTTCAAGTTATTTCAAAATCTTGTTCTTTTTTTTTTAGAACCATTATAATTAGTCATGGCATGTTGCTTACAAGCTTTTATGCAATCTCTAACTATACATGGAAATTATGAATTATGTCAAAAATGTTTTGAACTCTAACCATCATTGGATAGTACTACACCTTGAAAGAAGAAGGTCAACAAGTAAACCATCGTTCAAGAAGTCTCACTCTGAATCAATAAACATTTGATTCATATATCACAGCTTTAACACTGACATTGTATTTCTTAGGTATCCACATAGAGGCCTTCAGAGGTATGTCAATTTCTTAAGTTTTGAACAAGAGGGTTTCTGGATGCAAGTAGTTGTTGTGTACTGAATTTTCCAATGCAAGCTTCTAACATGGATTGAGGAAATGATCTCTATCCATATAATATTGGTTTCTTCTTCTTCTTTTTCTAGTAGTCAGTTGCACTTATATTAGCTATATGCCTAAATATTGATTAAATGAGATTGTGACCCAAGTCTCTAGCTGCAACAACCATTAAGTCAAAAAAATCTCTGTTTGATAGAATTACGCACATGGACTAACATGATCTTAAGGCCCAAAATATTTCTAGTCCATGCATATGTGTCAATGGATATGCTAAATCTAAGTGAATAACATTATTCACAAAGTTATATGCATACAGTCTAGATTCCTCATGTAATTCTTGCTGATTATATGGGGTGCCCTGTCTCCAGGTTTTTGTTGATTCTTATAGAAAAGCTAATGAAATCTTGAGTGCACATATGAAGAAACTACAACAAGTCATGCCAAGGTTTATATTTTGCAAGTTCTTGATTTGTACTCACCAATCTACATCCTGTGCGGAATGAACTTTTAGGGCATCTGTGCATTTACCAGCAACATTGTGTCTGTATTTAGATACCAAACTTCCCTATACTCAAGCTTATACACTTTTTCTTTAGCTTTTCTTTAATGTTGAGTCTTCGTTGGCCGCCTGTCCACTCTATTCTCTTATGGGTGAGTATTTTAACTTCTGTCAAAGCTATGATATCGTATCTTACTACAAATCTGGCAAAGGATGGGATAAAATATATTCATTTATGTGGTATAGCCAACTTGGACTATGTAAACCTCAAGTGTGCAGGTGAAAGCATGAAGTTGACATGACTTTAAGCTAAGTCTACATTATAGGGCCTGAAACTTGACCTTCGCATATGCCAAAGCTTTGATTGAATGTGTCATCCCAACAGGTAGATAGTTCTCTAGGATGCGTTTGATAGTGATATGATAGTTACGGGCATTTACCAGATATGGCTTGGAGTTTGCATTTACCAGTGATTGCTTGAAGTCTACGTCCTTCAGGTTGTGATAATTGGTCCTTACACCTGCTAATAGCATTCACTTGAAGGTTTTTAACACCACACCTGCCAGATACATATGTTTGAAAACTTTGCTGACTGTTAATGTCATACATCCGCCAGTTACATTTACTTGGAAAGATTCTTTATGCATCCTTACATCTGCCATTATATTGGCTTGCAAACTTTCTTCTCTGGCATTTATGGTGCAGTTTTGTACTCGCCAAATGCATGTGCTTGAAATTTTATTTCTTTTCAAATTTATGTATGCCGACTGCACTTAGCATTAAAATATTTTTGGTACATGATTGTCATCGTTGACTTTACCCCTACTAAGTGCATTCACCTGAAAGTTTTGTGTGAAATTTTTTTACTTCTTGTTTTCTTCATGCACTGGCTAAAGGCATTGCGTGGCCATATAGACAGTAGATATAGCTGGCAACAATAAAGATTAGTGTGAAAGAAACATTTTTCAATCATTTCTTAGCTAAAATTTTGAGGAAGGCTTATAACAACATTCTTATGTCTGCATTTAATGCCAATAGATGGAGCCTTATAGGGAATTAATTTTTTTTATAATAATCACTCTTTTCATCATAGAATTTCATTAAAACTTCTTGCTGCTCTTTTCATTTTGAATTTAACATCTGATTTATTCATTATGTTTTGATTAGCTATGACATATCATCAAACATGAAACTCAACACATTATGATGATTGCATGAGATTTAAAGTTTGTATGAAGATATTTTTATTATCATAAATGACACTTGTTGGATGGAGAATACAAGATCAATGAGTATATGGCTAATGCATTAAAGGCAACATTGTGTTATTCATCAAGTTTTTGTTCGTAAAATTACATGAGTTGATATTGGCCTTTATGGATTGCAAAATCATACAGTCTTTTCATTGTCTTATTGTTTTATTGACTTGATCATCACATGATTGGATTTTTCTCTCATAGGAAAACGAGGAAAGGTACAAACGAAGAAAAGAAAGGAAGGTGAAAAAAAAGGAGGTACAAGGAAAGCAAAGAAGGGAAAACGAAAAGATGAGAAGTGATGAAGACAATGTTTTGAAAGATTTAAGTGTTTTTTTAAACACTTTAGTTTTTTGTTTAAACACTTTTCACAAAATTGTCATCTTTTCTTTCTTAGGACACTAATTTTCGTTTGGGTTTAAAAAGAACACTTCTATTTTTTTGTTGCAAAGGGTTAAAATTGAAACTTAGACACCTACTAGATTTCAATTTGGGCTAAAATTGAACAAGCAACTTCCCACATGATATTGGTGTTCTAAAACGAATCAAATCATTGCTTTGAAGGATAAAATAAATGTGTGACTTTATTGTTTTGTAATTATTTACACAAAGTAATATCATCAAAAGACGTATGCGCTTCTCTCGCGCCTCACGATGATCTTGAGAATCAAAAGGATTTTGGTGACATTAAGTTGAGGAAATAATTTCCCATACACACTTCGATTTCTGTTTAAAATTGAACATCTTGTGCAAGTGTGAGTAGAGCATCATCGCGTATATTCTCCTTCTTTGTGTCGTCAAAGATTGATTGAGTTATGGATTTTGTCTTTACTCAATTTTGTTTATCCTAGAGGGCCCGCCTTGGGGAAAAAGTACTTGTATACACCTAAAAATGGTCACATCACATAGTCTAGTAATTAATTAAATATTTTTAATATTTAATTAAATCTCTGAATTCAATCTGTGTATAAATAAATTTAAATAATTTATTTATATTTGTTCATTCTTTCATTTCGATTAAATAAATAAGTTTATTTTATCACTTTTCTTATTCATTTCTTAATTAATTAAATAAAACATTACTATTTATTTATATTAATTATCATTTAATCTTGGCTTGGATATTTTATTCAAATAAAGATTAAATATTTCAAATTCTTCTAAAATCCATTTACAATTAAATATCTCAAAATATTTAATTAATTCCTCTAATTCGATTCCAGATATTCCATATTTCTTCTAAAGTCTATTCATAATTAAATATCCAAAATATTTAATTAAATCTTCTATAGTCCTAAAATCAAAAATAAAACTCACATAAATGAAATTAAATAAATTTATTTAATTAATTAATTTGGGATTATCTTCAACAGCCATGAAACAAACTTCCAAAACAGAAAAAATAATTTCTCTATTCATGTGCAAGCTTGTTCCCGTGGGTTGAAGATAGGCTTCCATTCTTCTCTCCAACCTCCCAACATTCTCCATCTTCTTCTCAACCTCTCCATCTCTCACCATTCAAATCTACTAGACAATCTCACAGCCATTGATCTTTGCCAGCCATGATTTTGCCTGCAAAAAGCTATAAAAAGGACTGTCAGGTCTTTGAAATTATATAGAAGCTTTCAATAGAATAACTATAGCCAATTTGCAATAGCATAAGCCTTTTTAGCATTCACATCATTTTCATTTCATAGCATAGCATAGTAGCATAGCATATCATGGCATATCCATTTCATTTCATAGCATTTTCAATCCACATCCCTTGCGCATATCTGTATCAACATTCTCACCTCCACCAGCATATAGGATAGAGAAGGTTTATCACTATACTCATTCTATAGATTGCCATTTCGAGAAGCCAAGCTTACACAATTTGAGAGCAACAGCTTCGAACAAATCTCTGGAGATAGAGGAAGATGGAATGTCTTTGAAAAAGCTTCATTTATTTCTTTTGAAATCAATTAAATTAGCTTTCCTTTAGTTTAAAGTTTCATTATTTGTGTTTTGTTTATTTCAATTTGATTATACATATTTAACATACACATTTTTAGCGCCCACCGTGGGGTTCTTGCCCATATTTTAACATCTTTTTGTAGGTTTTTCTGACAAGTTATGGCCAAAAACAGCGGATTAGCGCAATAAACATGTTTCAAGAAAAGTCATACCCAGTTCAACGCCCTTACAGCATATTACATCACTCTTAAGCCATCCTACAGCGCCCTTAAAGCATCCTGCAGCGCTCGTAAGCCATCCTGTAGCGCTCGTGAGCCATCCTGTAGTGCCCGTGAGCCATTCTCCAGCGCCCATGAGCCATCCTGTAGCGCCCATGAAGCATCCTGTAGTGCCCATGAGCCATCCTGCAGCGCCCATGAAGACTGTTATAGCTTATTTTTGGAAAACCTGCAAACTGTAAATTGTAATTTAAATACAACTTGACTGAATCCGACATGACCGCGGCCAGTAAGAGCTCTAAAAAAAAAAAAAAAATTTTGACAAAAAATAAAAAATAAAAAAAACCAATCCTAGGATAGTCACCTAATTCAAAATCAAACAATCCTAGGATAGTCACTTAAATGGAATGAAGCAATCCTAGGATAGTCACTTCATCTTCTTTTGGGCTAAAAAGAACTCCATGTTTTTGTGAAGCAACATCTTCACCTAGCATAGAAAATTCTTTATTTGGGCTTAAAATTGAATCTTTGTTTGCTTTGCTTTAAACAGAGATAGGCCTATGCTCTCCCCTTAACTAGGTGATCAGAATTCCAAACTCATCTATTTCATTTCATGCAATTTCTAGTTTTGTTAAAACCTTTTAGAGAGCCTGCTCTTGTGGGAAAAAATACTCACCCAAGAGGACCAACTCAAGTGGGTTCAAGCTAAAGCCAGGCTATTCCACCCCACTATAAAATTTAAAGCAAAATTGGGGAAACCCTCTTTTTATGGTAGTGTGCAAGATAACCATCCCCAAAGCCTTTGTTCTAAAGGTAGGGAGGTCTCTCGAGGGAGTATATCATTTGCTACATCGAACGGAAACCCTTACTACGAACTTAGTGTAGTATCCAACTGAAGTCAGTTTTTGAACGTCATAATAATCACAGTGCAGGGGAGGGAAGAATCTACCCCCAAGATACTCACCATATAATTGCCAAGGATTGTTTTCTCAGGGGATCCAGTATCCACTTCCGTCACTCTGAGTACACACCTAGAAAAGACAAAAACACGGGTGCCCTTTCGGGGGTGACACGGCTGTGTGAGTTGATGCAGTTCTAAGATGTGTGTTGTTGATTACTATGATGACCTACTTGAGTACTAAGAGTGAGTCTGTCTAATCTATCTATCATGTGTAAAACCTATGAAAATAATTTTTGACAAACATTTTGGTCATACACTTAATGTTTAAAGACAACTATTCTACAACTTGCCTGATGTGTTTTCAAAACATTAATTCAGTAAAGATCATCTGAAACTCACAATTACATTGATTAAACTTATCATTTTTTGAGACTAGGATCAAATCTAAAAAAAAAGTGCATCTTTTCAAGCAAGTTTTTGATTATTGATTCAACTTCCCCAACAGGATTCTGATATCCTTTCATCTTGGAAGCCACAATCAAGAGTTAGAAACATCATTTGATCATATCATAAGATTTTCATCTTATCAGATCAAGACATCATCATTTTTGCACTTATAAACCTGTGATCTAAGTCTAAAAGAACATTTTAGAAGCATATTCCTATTGTCCACTTTACAACATGGGTGATAGGGAAGAAAATCCTCTTCATAGGTTTCATACTAGGAATAATTCAAATGAGGAAATAACCGATGAAATGATTCAAGAAGTTGAACAGGATCCACAGTTTCACCAAATTTTGGACAAGATGTTAGAGCAAGATAAAGAAGGCTACTTTCTTTTCTTAGCAAACCAAGGTGCCAAATTGCCCTCTAACTACAATATGGAGAAAATTAAGGAAGATCCTGAAAAGACTAAAAATCCATTAAATGATCTTAGTAGTCTTCCCCAACAAACAAGAGCACTCCAAAGGCAAATCAAGGAAATAAAAGGGGGCACAACTACAAAGTCCTTTGATGGAAATATGAATGTAACCTCTTCTCCTCCAAAATCAACATCATCCAAATTCAATGTTTTTGAATTTTTGCAAAGGTTACATAAGAATCCCAAATCTAAGCCATCAAATAAAATTAACCAATCCTGTCATGTCATGCATTTATCTTCATCCCCATAATTCAAAATGAACCTCATGACTCTTTCACTCAAGATAACGATTCCATTCAATCACCTTCTTCTATCATATCCTTTACATCCAACGATTCATTTCAATCTACACATCTCAATCAAAACATTCTACAAACCCTTCCTATCTTTGATCAAGATCCCATATCTCAAGGACCATATGATGATCCCCTCCTTTCATTATTCACCCATGATAATCCTCTTCCATCTCAAGAACAAAATGTTCTTCCAAGTTCTTCTTCCACATCATCTAATCAATCCATACCATCCCATGATTCTATTGCATCCCAAGTCCATGATATTTCTTCCATCCTATCTAATGATGTGTTACCAATTGATGATCCAAATATGATTTCTACAAAATTTCACGATTCCCTTCCTCATCAAGATCAATATAAGCTTCCATTCAAGGATACCCTTTCATCCCATGAAGATGATTATCCTTCTCATGATCAAGATATTCCTTTCATACCACTTCATAATCCTTTTCCAAGTCAAGATCAAAATGCCCCATCATCCCCATGTCAAGAGCCTATCAAATCTATTCAAGTTATCCATGAACCCCACACCTATAAATTGGGATCCTCCACCTTTATCCATTATGGTTTACTTCCAAAACCTATCCTCTCATCCATATCATATCCTCCTCACAATAGACTCGCATCTTGTTTCACAAACAATACATATCCCATTGGTAAACGAATGTGTGAAATTATGAATTACAAAGGAAAAGGTTTAGGCCTTCATGAGCAAGGTATCCTAGAACCCATTTCTATCCAAGCACATTCATATTCTCATGGCCTTGGTTATACACCTCATGCTCAACCTAGGTATCCTAGTCCATCAAACTCTCCATCCATCCTAGGTCCTCATCCTAGTTCATCACACCTTCCATCTATCCTAGGTCCTCATCCTAGTCCATCAAACCTTCCCTCTATCCTAGGTCCATATCCTATTCTTCAAGAACAACAAAGGCACACATCCTTGATCCACTTTCGAAATTCTTCCTTCATTAACTCATCCATCATACCTTCATATCATTCACCTCAATCCACCCCTCCCATTGCTCTTGGAAACAATTTGGGTGCCAAATATCAAAAGCTTCTATATAAAACTCCACATGTATCAAAGGATCAACATGTCTCCTCGAAGATTCATGCAAAAATAAAAGAAAATTTGATCCAAAATCAAAAGAAAAATCTAAAAGGCCACAAAGGCTCATCAAAGAAAAAAGGCAATTTTCAAAGACCACAAAGGTCCATAAATCAAAAAGAAAAATTTCAAAGGCCACAGAGGTCCACAAAGCAAAACTCAAAGTCAAAATTCATGAGGATTCCTAAAATTTTCATAGAAGCAATAAAATCTAAATTGGCATCCAAATTTTCTAATCCAAAAAATTTCCTCCAATTTTCCATCTAATAACCTATCACCTTCCAAATCCATTTTTCCTCCATCACACCACTGCCCTTCAAGGTGTGTGCCAATGTTGATCTTTCCAACCTTTCCATCTATCCATCAGTAGGCCTTCCAACCTCCTATCCACTATCCAACATTCATCCCCCATCATTCTCCTTTAATCCAAACTTTTGCATAAGTATTTAGATTCTTCCATCATATCATTAATCTGCCAACATTTAGGATTCTAATTCCCATTGCCATGGTTTATTAGAGGGATATTTGGTTGTGAAACTTGATGCTTAAGTCCTTCCTCCATCTCCCTATCATCCATATCATATCTTCCATATTCCTCTTTCACTCTACATTTATGGACAAGTTTCATCCATCTTATCATTCATGGTCATTTCTATGCCCATTCCTTACATTTCCACCTTTGATCTTGACAAGGTTAAGGATCTTCTTGAAAATCATACATCTTATCCTATTCACTTCATCCAAATCTTCAATACCATATCCTTTGTCATGCATCTTCTCTTATATTGTGGGGAATCTTGTTCCTTCAATTAGTCATATCATCTCATTTCATCTTAAAAATTCAAAAAAAATCATATAAAGTCCTGAAAAAATTTCAAAAAAATCAGAAAAAAGTCTTGAAAAAATCCATAAAATCAAAAAAGTTTTGAAAAAGTGCAATAAAAACAAGTGGAGAAAACCTGGCAAATAGGCACTACTTGTGATCAAAATGGGCTCCTCTATCTATTAGCTTATATCTTGCATTCGCTTTATGCCATCATCTATCCATATCTATCATTTGTCCATATCTATCATATCCATATCATGTCACGAGAATCCTTGTGTTTCATCATGGCTTGATGAAATTTGTACATATCCATACTATTTAGGTAGTGTACATTGGGGGCAAAAACACAGACTAAAACAAGAGAGGGGTAACGAGCTTTTCGAACATCACAAATAGAGACAAGATAGTTTGCCAAAATGCAACAAACATTGTCGTATCAAATCAATCACAACATGCTTATTTAATGCCAATTGAAATCAAGACAACATGATCCAAAAAAAACATCAAAACAAAAACATCAATGTTGATAACAAAAGTTGGATGATCTTAATCTGGATAATGTTTGAAATATTTTAGGCAAGATTTGAATGGTTGTTTGATTTTTTATCATATCTCTGGAGCAATTCAATGATGTACTGAACTAGAAAAGCAAGGAAGGAGTATGATTTTTCTTTGTCTATTGTTTGGGGAGTAATTCAATGATGTACTGAACTAGAAAAGCAAGGAAGGAGTATGATTTTTCTTTGTCTGTTGTTTGCGAGGAAATCATTAGTACTATGCAAATTGGTCGCAAGACATGCTCTACTAAGTATCATTGATGACATTTCAGAATTTGCATGGGAAATGGGTTAACTCTTGTCTGTTTATGCAAGCAATACTTAGGTCATCTCGGTTCAATTATACCTAAATGCTTGTATTAACTTGCTATATCAAAAATCATGAAAGCAATACTCGGGTCATCACTGGTGCTAACATACCCTTTGATGCTTGTATTAACTTTCAACATTTCAATGCTCAATGATGACATAAAAAGCACAAATAAGCTCTTAGAATGGCAATATTGTACGGATAACCTGCATGATCAGTATAGATTGCATTCATGTTAGAATCTGCATTTTGCATTTATAGATTTTCCCAAAAGCTGGCAAAGTATATCAATGTCTCAATAAAAAAATCAAAGCTGATTACATGAAAACACTATGAGGTGCTATCCCCAGATGTTGTTGGTCTCACACCACCTGTTCCTACATTAGAAGATCAAATCATCAATAACATCAGAAGATTAGACCATTATTCAAATCAAAATCGATCATCAAATCAATCAAATAAATCCAATCAGAATACATCATTCGACTATTTGTTTTCAACAACTTTGAAAGCACACTTATCAAACTATGATTTGTCTTTCAACAACCTTGAAAGAAAATATATCAAAATCATGTTTGTTTTTAACAACCTTAGAAGAAAACATATCAACAACTATTTGTTTTTCATCATCATGAAAGAAAATATATCAAAGTTTCATATCTTTCCAAATAAATGGTCAGTCTGCATGCCTCAATCACATCTCTATCCGCCTATACAAGCTGTGAAATCAACCTCCATGTCTTTGGGAATGACTCCTGTAACTGCAAGACGCCCAATCTCTCTTGTTGAATAAGAAGAATCATCAAGACAAATCAATCAAATCTGAATATCAACTGTTTGTTTTTCATCATCATGGATTTTTTTTTTATCAAAATCCTGTTTGTTTTTAACAACTTTAGAAGCAAACTTATCAAACTATTTGTTTTTCATCATCATGGAAAACAAATTTATCAAATCCTGTTTGTTTTTAACAACTTTAGAAGCAAACTTATCAACAAACTATCTATTTTTCATCATCATGGAAAGAAAATTTATCAACATCCTGTTTGTTTTTAACAACCTTAGAAGCAAACCTATCAACAACTATTTGTTTTTAACAACTTTAAAAGAAAATTTCTCAGATACTATTTATTTTCCAACGACCTTGGGAACAAATTTATCAGACAAACATCATCAAATTAGGGCAACACAATATGCAAACAATCAACACAGATTGGGGCATTTTATCACATTTTATTATAGTAGGGGCAATTTAGGTCATCAATTTTTCATCTCACTTTTTTCCACGTTAATTTCTTCATATCATCATTTTTGAACGATGAATCGACATCTTAAAAATCATAAGAATCAAAAAAATTCAAAAAAATCAAAATCTTATCGATTCATCATCTGAGGGGGCATATACCTATCAACATTCGACAGTCAACATCTGGGGAAAATTTCAAAATTCTTTGAAGCAATGCATAAAACACATCACTTCAAAGAGGGGCAAAATGTATACACCTAAAAATGGTCACATCACATAGTCTGGTAATTAATTAAATATTTTTAATATTTAATTGAATCTCTAAATTCAATTTGTGTATAAATAAATTTAAATAATTTATTTATATTTGTTCATTCTTTCATTTTGATTAAATAAATAAGTTTATTTAATCACTTTTCTTATTCATTTCTTAATTAATTAAATAAAACATTACAATTTATTTATATTAATTATCATTTAATCTTGGCTTAGATATTTTATTCAAATAAAGATTAAATATTTCAAATTCTTCTAAAATCCATTTACAATTAAATATCTTAAAATATTTAATTAATTCCTCTAATTCGATTCCAAATATTCCATATTTCTTCTAAAGTCTATTCACAATTAAATATCCAAAAATATTTAATTAAATCTTCTATAGTCCTAAAATCAAAAATCAAACTCACATAAATGAAATTAAATAAATTTATTTATTTAATTAATTTGGGATTATCTTCAACAACCGTGAAACAAACTTCCAAAACAGAAAAATTAATTTCTCTGTTTCTGTGCAAGCTTGTTCCCATGGGTTGAAGACAGGCTTCCATTCTTCTCTCCAACCTCCCAACATTCTCCATCTTCTTCTCAACCTCTCCATCTCTCACCATTCAAATCTACCAGAAAATCTCACAGCCATTGATCTTTGCCAGCCAGGATTTTGCCTGCAAAAAGCTATAAAAAGGACTGTCGGGTCTTTGAAATTATATAGAAGCTTTCAATAGAATAACTATAGCCAATTTGCAATAGCATAAGTATTTTTAGCATTCACAGCATTTTCATTTCATAGTATAGCATAGTAGCATAGCATATCATGGCATATCCATTTCATTTCATAGCATCTTCAATCCATAGCCCCTGTGCATAATCCACAACCCCTATGCATATCTGTATCAACATTATCACCTCCACCAGCATATAGGATAGAGAAGCTTTATCACTTTGCATACTCATTCTATAGATTGCCATTTGTAGAAGCCAAGCTTACACAATCTGAGAGCAGCAGCTTCGAACAAATCTCTGGAGATAGAGGAAGATGGAACGTCTCTGAAGAAGCTTCATTTATTTCTTTTGAAATCAATTAAATTAGCTTTCCTTTAGTTTAAAGTTTCATTATTTGTGTTTTGTTTATTTCAATTTGATTATACATATTTAACATACACAGTACTCACCCAAGGGAATGACTCAACCAGTAACACTCTAAAATCAAGAGTATTTCCAACTGAGATATAAATGTGGATATTAGAAGAAACACCAATATCACACAGTTGATTCTGATAAGATGGATCCGAAAGGGGACTCTTGTCATATGGGTCAATCTCCATGAACAGAAAGTCCTTATTAAAACCAATGTGCTAGAATCTTCCAAAATCCTTAATCTATTTGTTGGTGCAAGAATGGTCATTCTGAAGCCGCCCCACACTTTTACGGTCTTTAGTAGAAATGGAAAAAATGCCATGGGAGTTTCATGGGTGTTGATGGTTGGCTGCCCCATACAAGTGAGTGTCATGGAGGGGAGCCAGTGGGGTCAAGCATCTAACCATTCACTAAAGATAAGTGTAGCTGGACATGTCCAAGTGGGTATTCAACAAATATTGTCTTTCACATCCATAGGGTTGTACTTGTGCTTGGTTTGAAAACACAGTGCTTTTATCGAAAACATTGGAAAACCAACATTTAACATGAGAATCTAATCTCAAACCCTTTAGGAGAAGCAAATATCCTTGAAAAAATTCACGTGCTATTTCTTTCCCTTGGGATTCGTATCCTTAGAGGCTTCTAAACATTTGGATTTCATCTCAATTTGCTCCTACTAAGGTCAACAATAGGTAGCTCTTGCCTAAAATTTCCTTGGTTTCTGCATAATACACTTTGTGGGATAAGGGGAAGGTTGAGACATTAGACATCTAGATTCAAAATCTAATCAAGAGCATGTTTGTGGTAAAAATAATCCATTAAGCAAAGATTCAATCAATTGGACCCCACATATGTGCTTGGCATCTTCTAGTCATATGGTTTTCATGCAAACATTGGTCTTTTGATTTCAAATTACTCTTAGAGAAAGGCGTGTTCTTCACTATCTTGGTCTAGTAAACAAGTCTTTCCTAGGTTCATTTAGGATCAAATCAAAAACTTCATCCAAATTCCAAACATTTATCATCCATCCCACCAAACAACTTTAGAGCTTTGAAAACATCATTCTAGACTTGGGTAAATCATCAAACCAAAAATCACCTTGTTTAGTTAGGTGTATGGGAATGCATCCTTTCTCACACTTCTAGTTAAATTAGCAATCCTTTGAACAAATTCATCGTAAGATAACATCTAACATCTTAGGGCTTACAAGTCCATTATCCAAATCCAATCAAACAACCAAAATCAAACCCTAAGTCTAGCATTGATCCAAAGTCCCTAAACAGTCAACACTCATATCATTTCCCCTTTTCATTCTTCATCTCGTCATTAGTCCTAAGAATCTTAGAGGTCACTTTCGTGAAAAGGTCAAAACACAAGAGGAACATGGAATATAAACTTGATCCATACATCATGAGTAATCCGAGTCAACTAAGCTATCAAAGCCTTAAAACGCCGATTGATTATAAACACTCACATCTATACAAACCGTATATGGGATCATTGCCTTCGACAAATGTCAATGGCACAGTAAGTGTGAGTGTGCCCAAATCAAAGATTGGAACACATTTCCTAATTGTAGATCTAAATCCAAACCTACAAGTATATCAACCAAACAATCAATGCATGAGCCTTCAAACGAACAATGTCATACCACCAAATCCCTACATGCCAAACAAAAATGTACCAAGTACAAGTTTTCCAAACATGAATTTGGAAAACTTTGGGATAAATATGTTTGAAAATCATACGAATATTGTTCAAAGTCCAAACAATATGTTAACGATTCCATGTCAAGGCAATGTGATTCCCAACATCAACAATCTTCAATTTCAACCTATCATGCCAAATCTGAGTGTCATCCCAAATCAGAACATTGTCCAAAATCAAACACAAGTACACACCCCAAATCTGCTTAAACAAAATCCAAATCAACTATATCAAGGGAGTCAAGATCAAAATCAAGAAAAAATTTGGCGAGATCAAATTGCTACACTTACCAAAATAGTTGAGTCATTGCGCCAAGAGACATCTCCACCACCATTACCCATATCAACATCATTCCTTGGTTTAGGGCTTCCCCCTTTACCTAGCATCAATCACTCCATCCAAATCAATCCACCTAAAACCATCACATCAAATCCTTTGAATATACAATCGACATCACACCAATAGATGGTATCCAATCAAACAACAATGTTAATCCTGAAAAACCAAAACATGGTATCCCAAAGACCTATCACCTCGGTCATTCCAACCATTCCTATCACTTCGATCAATCCCATCACATCTCAACCACTCACTACCATTATCGCTCCAACCATATCCAAATGAGCATTTCTTTTTTCTGAACACCTTATCTTATCGCAAGATAATCCTTGGCATCCTTTGCATGTTTACCATATCCATCCATCCATACACTTGTCTGAGCATCCACCCATCGCATTCCATACATTGCTAGACACTGGGGGTAGATATTTACATCTTGCTTTGGGAATAAATCTTGATCTATATCCTCTGACTTATGTGGCAATCCAAACATTGGCAAACGTGAATCAAATTGGTCAAACCACTTGTGAGAAAAAATCCAAATCACTAGGCCATGGCATATTTTGACAAGAAGATGTTCCTTATTAGGCTTCAACTTTCATCGAACATCAATCCAAGTAATCACTATCAGTCGCATCTAACACACCCTTCAAGTGTCACATCAAATCATTCAAAAAAAATTTGTTCCAAGTCAAGCTTCATCAATCATGAGCAATCAAATCCAATCAAGAAATCATCAGGATATCCTTGTGTTGCTTATTGTTGTGCATCCTCAACAATGTTATCATCATCAATCCTGATCAATCAATCCTTGCATTGTTGAGCATCCTCAACAATGTTATCGTCATCAATCAATCAAATCCTTGCATTGTTGTGTATCCTCAACAATGGTATCATCATCATCAATCCATCGATCTAATTAGTCAACCTTAGCTTTGTTTTTAGAAAAATCCCCAAATAGAGGACTAGTATCATCACATATCCATATCAAATTCATCAAAATCATGCGAAAATCCAAAAAAAACATCCAAAACATCAAAAATTCTAAAACATTCATAAAAAATTAGAAAATGTCAAAAACATTGGAATCTGAACTACATCGTCTCTTAGCTTAAACGTAGGAAAGGCTCATCTTTGATCAGCCCCCAAGACATCAAAATCAAAAAACATTCAAAAAACATCAAAATCCAGAAACATTCATAAAATCTTAGAAAATACAAAAATATTTGAAAAAATCAAAAATCAAAACATTTGAAAAATCCAAAAATACCAAAAACAGCCTCAAAACATTGCAAAACTCCAAAAACATCCAAATATTTGAAAATATCCATCCGTCTCATCTTGCTTTCCCTTGCAATAATCAATCATCCATAATAAAATTGTCACCTTCATCCTTTGGCAACACAAACAGAAACAATCATAGCAGTCAGCAAAAGCAAGCTTCAATTGTATAATCAAAATTGAAGCAACAAACCGTTAAACACAAAATCAAACTCTTGATTAGTCACAAACATATCAATCAACCTTATATCAACAGCCTATCAATCAACTTATCAAAACCATCATCATCCTATACAAATGCATGTCCTAGGATATATCGTTCCAACAATGGGCATTATTTTGGATATCACCTTGGATTCTTATCCTATCGAAACAAATCCTTTTGGCTAGTGGTATGAAGAATATTGGCTTGTTTGCGTACTTGATTTTTCTTTTTATTTATCTTATTGTGCTCACTCCAAGGACGTCTCGATGATATCCAAACGAAGGATTTAGAGAGATAGGAATGGGGCAATGATCATTATCTTTTATCTATTGTGCTTGTTGGACGTTCTTGTAAAATAAATTGGTGAATACTTGCTTTGTTAGGTATGTCCTAGCAAGGTTTCCGTATGTCAAGTGTGAACAAGAATACTCCTATTTGTTTGTTGAGTCAAAGTCCATCACACTAGGTACAACACCATCCTGGTTCTTTATAACTTGATGCATCGTACCTACATGTGTAATCAAATAGAAGGTAAGTAGCCCTTTTAAAGTTCCAATCCTTGATAAGCGAATCATCATCATCATCATCATCATCATCTATCATCATCATCTCTAATAAAGTCTCATTACATCATGGACTTGTTGGATCCTCTTGTCATCATCTCATTTCTGCACTAACAGAACATCACCAATACATCCATCATGCATCCATCTTGCATCCAGAAAATTGTCAACATACCACATATCATTCATATCATACATAATAGGAAACATCGATCATTTCACATCCATTGCATTTGCATCATCATCATAATATAGATTTGTTAGTCTAAGCATCTGCATAAATCATACATTTGCATAACCATAGCATATCATCATCATAATATAGATTTGTTAGTCTAAGCATCTCATAAATCATCAATTGCATAATCACATCATATCACATCATCAATCTCATTGATCTCACATCATATCATCATTTAAGTTGTTTAGGATAATATAGATTTGTTATTCTAAGCATCTTAAAACCATCTCATTTGTATCATCATCCATAACCATCCATTTTGAACTTCTTTATCATGAGATCGACCTTCAAATAAATTTTTTTTGCTTGATCTCAGGAGGGGGCATTCTACTAGTGTACTTCTTTCCGTTGGGGCATCCAAAAAATCAGAATTTTTTAAATTTTGATCGCGGTAATATTATTCTTTGAACCAATGCAACAAGTACATTGCTTCAAAGAGGGGCAAAATGTACACACATAAAATTGACATTGTGCATCACATTTGCTCATCAATTAAATAAATCAAGTTTATTTAATCAATCTCCCAAAGGTTATTAAATAAATCAATTAATCTTCTAAATATATACATTTAATTAAATACATAAAAGTTATTTAATTAAATCTCTAATGATCAATTTCTTCTCATTTCATTTAAATAAACCCAAAAGTTTAAGTTGAATGTCACAATCATCTAACATCATCTTAATTAATCTAATCCATGATTAAATGCTAATCCTAATCACTTGTATTCTCTAGATTTTGCCACTTGCACCAATAAATAAATTTATTGATTTATTAAATCAACATTTTCACTCAACATGGCATCTTCCCTCAAATTTGAATTCAAAATCAAGTTGAAAGGTACATCCAACAAGACATTTAATAGGTCTTACATGTCTCTTACATGTCCCTTGCACAAGTCAAACTCAGTATTAACTCACATTTTCAAATTTGAAATTTCCCCCTCTTGGGCACATTTCCCAAATCTTGCACATCCCTCAACCACTCACAAGTTGACAAGTGGCCTCCTTTCATTGGATTTTTTTTAGTTTCACATTGATCCCTCTTGAGCACTCTTAACATTTGAGAATCCACAAATAGAGGCTTCATCCTTCAACAAATCCTCCACAATCTCCGCAATCTTTATGCATAGTCATTCTCTTAAACGGAGAACTGGTTTTTTCCACAATCATTTGCAACATCAAGCTTAAGCACGGATTGGGAAAGGGCTATTTTCTACAATAGAACCAATCCACTATGAGATATAATTTTCTCCATGTTTTATTATATGCTTTCAATTTGTCAATCTAATCCTTTGTTGCTTTGATTGCATTATTAGCATGTTGAGTTATTTCACAGGGATGTTGATTATTAGCTTGGTTTTAAAATGCTAACCATTTGCAGATTTTCACATCCACATTATGGTGCTAGAAGGAGGGCTTCAAGTTATTTCAAAATCTTGTTCTTTTTTTTTTGGAACCATTATAATTAGTCATGGCATGTTGCTTACAAGCTTTTATGCAATCTCTGACTATACATGGAAATTATAAAGTATGTCAAAAATGTTTTGAACTCTAACCATCATTGGATAGTACTACACCTTGAAAGAAGAAGGTCAGCTTGTAAACCATCGTTCAAGAAGTCTCACTCTGAATCAATAAACATTTGATTCATATATCACAGCTTTAACACTGACATTGTATTTCTTAGGTATCCATGTAGAGGCCTTCAGAGGTATGTCAATTTCTTAAGTTTTGAACAAGAGGGTTTCTTAAGCATTATTTGAGCCATGAAGCATTATCTAAATGAGCATTTCTTTGTTCCGAACACCTTACCTTATCGCAAGATAATCCTTGGCATCCTTTGCATGCTTACCATATCCATCCATCCATACACTTGTCTAAGCATCCATCCATCGCAAGCCATACATTGCTAGACACTAGGGGAAGATATTTACATCTTGCTTTAGCAATAAATCTTGATCTATATCCTTCGGATTATGTGGCGATCATAACATTGGCAAACGTGAATCAAATTGGTCAAACCACTTGTGAGAAAAAATCCAAATTACTAGCCCATGTCATATTTTGACAAGAAGATGTTCCTTATTAGGCTTCAACTTCCATCGAACCTCAATCCAAGTAATCACTATCAGTCGCATCTAACGCACCCTTCAAGTGTCACATAAAATCATTCAAAATAATTTTCTTCCAAATCAAGCTTCATCAATCATGATCAATCAAATCCAATCAGGAAATCATCAGGATATCCTTGTGTTGCTTAACACTATCCTTGCATTGTTGTGCATCCTCAACAATGTTATCATCATCAATCCTGATCAATCAATCCTTGCATTGTTGAGCATCCTCAAGAATGTTATCATCATCAATCAATCAAATCCTTGCATTGTTGTGTATCCTCAACAATGCTATCATCATCATCAATCCATCAATCTAATCAGTCAATCTTAGCTTGGTTTTTACAAAAATCCCAAAATAGAGCAATGGTATCATCACATATCCATATCCAAATCATCAAAATCATGCGAAAATCCAAAAAAAACATCCAAAACATCAAAAAATTCAAAAACATTCATAAAAAATCATAAACGTCAAAAATATTGGAATCTGACCTATGTCGTCTCTGAGCTTAAATGTAGGCAAGGCTCGTCTTTGATCAGCTCCTGAGACATCAAAATACAAAAACATTCGAAAAACATCAAAATCCAAAAATATTCATAAAATCTCCAAAAATCCAAAAACATTTGGAAAATCCAAAAATCCCCAAAACAGCCTAAGAACATTGCAAAACTCCAGAAACATCCAAATATTGTAAAACATCCATTCGTCTCATCTTGCTTTCACTTGCAATAATCAATCATCCATAATAAAATTGTCACCTTCATCCTTTGGCAACACAAATAGAAACAATCATAGGAGTTAGCAAAAGCAAGCTTCAATTATAAAATCAAAATTGAAGCAATGAACCGTTAAACACAAAATCAAACTCTTGATCAGTCGCAAACATATCAATCAACCTATCAATCAACTTATCAAAACCATCATCATCCTATACAAATGTATGTCCTAGGATATATCGTTCTGACAATGGGCATCATTTTGGATATCACCTTGGATTCTTATCCTATCAAAACAAATCCTTTTGGCTAGTGGTATGAAGAACATTGGCTTGTTTGCGTACTTGATCTTTTCTTTTGATTTATCCTATTGTGCTCACTCCAAGGATGTCTCGATGATATTCGAACGAAGGATTTAGAGAGATAGGAATGGGGCAACAATCATTATCTTTTATCTGTTGTGCTTGTTGGACGTTCTTATAAAATAACTTGGCGAATACTTGCTTTGTTAGGTATGTCCTAGCAAGGTTTATGTATGTCAAGTGTGAAAAAGAATACTCCTAGATGTTTTTCAAGTCAAATTCCATCGCACTAGGTACAACACCATCCTATTTCTTTATACCTTGATGCATCGTACCTACGTGTGTAATCAAACATAAGGTAAGTATCCCTTTTAAAGTCCCAATCCTTGATAAGCGAATCATCATCATCATCATCATATATCATCATCATCATCTCTAATAAAGTCTCGTCAGATCATGGACTTGTTGGATCCTCTTATCATCATCTCATTTCTGCACTAACATAACATCACCAATACATCCATCTTGCATCCAAAAAATTGTCAGCATACCACATATCATTCATATCATACATAATAGGAAACATCGATCATTTCACATGCATTGCATTTGCATCATCATCACAATATAGATCTGCTAGTCTAAGCATCTGCATAAATCATACATTTGCATAATCACAACATATCATCATCATAATATAGATCTGTTAGTCTAAGCATCTCATAAATCATCCATTGCATAATCACAACATATCACATCATCAATCTCATTCATCTCACATCATATCATCATTTAAGTTGTTTAGGATAATATAGATTTGTTATTCTAAGCATCTTAAAACCATCTCATTCGCACCATCATCCATAACCATCCATTTTGAACTTCTTTATCATGAGATCGACCTTCAAATCAAATCTTTTCACTTGATCTCTCGAGGGGGCAATGTACCAATGTACTTTCTGTTGGGGCATCCGAAAAATTAGAATTTTTTTAATTTTGATCATGGTAAGATTATTCTTTGAACCTGATGAACCTAAAATATGCTCATAATTTGATGATATGATAAACTTTTAAATGATTTCATTTTTGTTATTTCATGGCTGTTTAAACTTTGATGAAACCTTTTATGGGGATATCCTGTAGCAAGACACTTTTATATTCCTGTAGCCTATTGTGTTGACTTGATTGCATTTATTGCCCTGTTGACTCCCAAAAATGGCTAGTATATCGTATACAGTTTTTAAATGGTGAAGTAGATTTGAAATGTGTGATTAATGAATAGATATCGTGTATGTACCATATGCCTCTTCTTGCGCATCTGTTACCTTTTGTTTCGCAGGTTGTTGAAGAATGATCGAGTCAAGCGCAGCCGATCTTGGCCTTGCAGTAAAGCCCATTTCTGACGACTTTGAGGAAGCTCCGCCAAAGACTCTTTGACCGAAACCGATTTGGAAATATTTTTAATGGAAAGTCAATCTGGAGAGAGTGGAGCGCTAGATTCTCTCTGAATCGGGTTGAACACATAAATTCATTTATGAAGTTTGTTCCTTGATTCAGGGATATACTTTACTTCCACGTCTTTCTTTGATAAAGTTAGTTAGTTAGTTGTTCTTTTATTTTAAAAATAAGATACTCCTCCTGCGTGAGAGGAGTGATAGAAGAGAAATAGAATGAGTAATAGATGATTTTTAGGTAAGATAGAAATAGAGTAGCAGAGATCATGTAAGAATCAGTATGATAATGAAAGACAGAATCTGTTTGACCAGAAACAGAGTTTGTTGTTAGTTTTCACACCAACAAGACAATGTATTTCATTCTGTCTTCATGAATAAAGATCGATGAAGTTGAGTTCAGCACTGTGTAATCAGTAGATGCTTGCTAAGGGGGCCCACTTAGTAAGTATCTGTAGTTAATTAGTTAGATGTTCTTTTCTGCGATATCCAGCTTAGCTTTCATCTTTTGTTATGCAAACTGGCCTTTACATAGATAGAGTCCATCCCTGTGACTGTTCCTGTAGCATAAGGCCAGTTCATGGTTTGTGCTTCAGTCGTAGCTGTTACAGTTTCTATTTTAATCAAGCATAGTTGAGTTAAAGAATTTTGCATTACCATTCTGTTGCTTAGATAGAAATTCTTTCAAGTATGTATTTTTGCTAAGATTTGACTAAAACAAATTCCTAGTGCATATACTTTGCTGCGCCATTTAAAGTCTACGTCCCCTGGTTTGACAAGTAAATGAACGTCCACATAAAGATATTAGTCACCTGTCAGAATGTCCAATTCCCAGGAAAGTTTCACTGTGATATTCATATCCTTTTGTGAGTGCGAGCCATTTTTGGCACCGTTGCCGGGGATGGTGTCTAACTAGGAGTCTGACAAAGTCATTTTCAGTATTAGTTTAGTCTGTTAGTCAAAAATTTTCCAAATCTTTCAAGCCGTTATTCACCATATTGCATGCATAGAAGAAGAAGAGACGCACTGGGAAGGTTCCTCCCTGAAAATTTGTTTATTGAACTACCGTTTGACCCAGCTGATAATGAACCTGAGGAAAATCCATTTGCTCTGCTATTCCAGCACCCATACATGGCAAATAATCCACCTAATAATCCACCTCCTGTATTTGAGTTTCCTATTGTTCCCCAACAAGATACTGATAATCTTAAAAACATCCCCTCTTCCTTTCTTCCAAATTTTTATGGCCTGGTCATAGAAGATCTAGAAACCTTTCTGTTTGAATTTGATGTCCTCTGTCCCAGTTATGACTACAACACCGATGCTCATAAACTGAAGCTATTTCCTTCCACTTTGAAGGAGGGAGCTCTCAGATGGTTCATGAGTCTGGGAAGAGCCGTTGTAAATAGTTGGGCAGCCATGCAGACGAAATTCCTTGAAAAGTATAAGGAATATTGTAAGAGTGCCAGCAAAGGTGATGACATATTCTGAATTTAGCAGAAGGAGGATGAAAGTCTGGAAGACTATATTTCAAGGTTTTTTTTTTCATTAAAAAGAAACTCAAACCATACTCTTAACGAGGACTCTCAGAAACTACTCTTTCTAAGGAGAATCAGTGATGCCTGTATTGATGCCCTGGACCTAATGGGAGGAGGTGATATAACTCAACTGCCTTGGGATGATATACAGAAGATATGCCTTAACTACTCTCGAGCAATAGTTAAGAAAGGTTGAGGTCATCATGCTTCAGTGGGGAAGTCTTCTTCTGGTGGAGTTTCCCGAATGGAGATCACAAATCTGCTATCTGATTTCAAGCAGGACATCATTAATAATATGGCTACACAATTGAATACTATGTAAGCTCAGAAAAAACATGTAGAAGCTGAGGTAGCTTTGGCTGAGTTCTGTCCCTACTGTAGACAAAAGAAGCGTGATTGCAGATGCAAGATGGTGGCTAATCTGGAAGCCAGACAACTGCCTACTGATTTCAAACCAGTGGAAGGTGATGATGATCAAGTGTTCTTTGTTGCACAAAGGAGACCATGGGCCCAAAGGCAAGGTATGCCTCAAGACCCTTTAACTTTTGGTAATCCCTATTCTAGCTATAATAACCAATGGCAACAAGCATATGGACCACCACCACCATGGAATCCGCCTCAACCAAGCTGGCCTAATTATCAAACCCCACAGTGGCAATCTCCTCAAGGAGGTTGGCAGCAGCCACAAGGTCAATGGACCCCACCTTCAGGAAATTGGCAACAAAATCCTCAATGGAGAGGTCCTCAACAATGGCAAAACCAGTCTCCTGGGTTCCTGCAGCCTCCACAGCCACAACAACAGGCCCTTATGCCGCCTCCTGCAGCAACTACCACAAATCCTGGACCTCCAAAGCAAATGCCTATGCCTGCCCAGCCGTTGCCTAATCCCAATAATAAGCAACAGCAGCAGCCTCAACAGCCTATGTATATTTCTGAGGCCAACCAATATCAAGCTTATGCCTTAAATGTTAATGACATCCATCTGAGGTCTGGAACTACTTTACCTGCTCCCAAACCACCTCTGATTACAGAAATATCTGATTCACCCTTTGAAGAATCTAATGCACCTATTGTTTCCATTGAACACATGCCTATACCCGATATAGTTTCTATGGAACCTGTTCTGCAGAGACAAGATAAACGACCTTTTCCTCAGAGGTTACAAAGTACTGAATCTAAACTCATGGAAGAACCCACTTTTGATATACTAGATCAGCTCAAGAATGTGCAAATTCAAATCCCTTTGTTTCAGGCTATTAAAGATGTTCCCATTTTTGGAAAAGCTATTAAAGAAGCCTGTTTGAAGAAGCCTGGATGAAAGAAAAAGGATCCCCAAACAATTCATGTCTTAGGGAAATTGGCTGATATAATGTTGGGAAATGTAGTCATTCCAAAGTATATTGACCCTGGAAGCCCTGTAGTACAGATACATATAAATGGCCAAGTTGTAAAAATGTTTTGATTGATTTAGGAGCTGCCATTAATGTAATGACAAAGCATACTATGGACTCCTTGAATATTTCAAACATTAGGCTCCACACCACGTTCTGCAGCTTGTAGCATAGCTCCACAGTAAAACCTGATGGATGATAGAAGATGTAATTGTCACTCTTGAATCTTGGGAGTATCCTGCTGATTTTACAATATTATCAGTTAAGGCAACTTTAGGAGGGTATCCAGTTATCCTTGGTAGGCCATGGTTAGCAACTGTTGATGCTTTTATAGGATGCCGTTCTGGAGATATGACCATTTCTGATGGGCAGTCCACAAAGAAATTGGCTTTGTATCCACCTGCTAAACCTCAACCAGATTTGTCCCAACCTGTTTGGCCAGATGTGGGAGAAGAAACTGAAGAAGCCAATTCTTTGGCTTAATTGATGATGCTTCAAAATGATCCATTCTCTCAACTTCAAAGTGAAGATGCTTTTGCTTTTTCAAATTCTGCAATTCAATCTTGATGCAGATAATTTATCTGATCCAAGTGACAGTCAGCATCAATGTTTCCTGCAGCAGCTAGATTCCGAGAGTTCATTGTCTAAACTTTCGACAATTTTTCATAACTTGCTTCCACAAGAGGTACAAACATTACCTGTTGATTCTATGAGTAATCTCATTAAGCAGATAGAATTGTCTCCAGATCATTGTTTGAATGTTAATAGCAAGTTGTCTCAGTCTCAAGAGGATGACTTATTAAAAATGCTACAAGAACAGCATAAAGCTTTTGCATGGGAATATGGGGACATGCAGGGAATAGATCCTCGAGTCTGTACTCATAGGATATATATCAAAGAAGATTGTTCACCAGTTAGACAACCTCAGAGAAGAGTAAATCTAGCACTTAGAGAAATAGTGAAAAATGAACTTCAAAAGTTGCTTGATGCTGGTTTTATTTACCCAATTTCTGACAGCCAATGGGTTTCTCCATTAGTCATTGTCCCCAAGAAAGGAGGAAAATGGAGAGTATGTGTAGATTACAGAGAGTTGAACAATGCCACTAAGAAAGATCATTTTCCATTACCTTTTGTAGACCAAGTACTAGATTCACTGTCTGGTAAAAGATATTTTTCCTTCTTAGATGGTTATAGTGGGTATAATCAGATAAAAATTACCCCCTGAAGATCAAGACAAGACCACTTTTACCTGTCCATTGGGAACATTTGCTTATTCGGTCTTCCCTTTTGGCTTATGCAATGCACCAGCAACATTTCAGAGAGCAGTAATTAGTATATTTGCTGATATATCTCATGAATGTATGGAGATTTATATGGATGATTTCACTACATATGGAGTCACATTTGAAGAAGCACTAGTGAATTTAGAAAAAGTATTAAAAAGGTGTAGAGAGCAAAATTTGTCTCTAAACAGTGAAAAGTGCTTTCTAATGATGGAAGAAGGTATTGTTCTAGGTCATCATATTTCAAAGAATGGAATTTAGGTTGACCCTGCTAAAATTGAAGTTATTCAGAATTTACAAACTCCTGCAAAACAAAAAGATGTTAGAAGTTTTCTTGGTCATGCAGGGTATTATAGAAGGTTTATAAAAGACTTTAGTAAAATTGCCAGTCCACTTTATGCTTTGTTAACAAAGGATTCCCAATTTGAGTGGACCGAGGGTGTGAAAAATCCTTCCGTAGCAGAGCACGAATAAATGAGAAAAGCAGCCTCGCAACATACGTAGTAATCCAATAGCGAGAAAGAGATGGCATGATCAGCACATCAAAACCAAAAATTTTCTGCTGGAGATTGGGCTTTGTTATATGATTCCAGGTACCAAGAAAACCAGGGTAAACTCACAACATGCTGGCTTGGCCCCTATGAGGTTGAAAATGTGTTTGACAATGGAGCTGTGCAGCTGGTCACAATTGATCCAGTCCGTTTCAAATTGCTCGTCAATGGTCCACCGACTCGACGTACATAAGCCAGTTTCCAAGGAAGACTTCATGAAGCAGTTCATTCCATTCCTCCGCTCTCTTCCTGCACTGAAGGCTCTGCCTTTCTCCTGCAGCGTTCCTCTAATTTTCAAAAAGCATGCCCATAATAAAGGTTTTCTTTTTAAGAAAACCCCTTTTCTCCATTTAAATTTATCGCCCCCACCTCATTTCTTTATCTTCCATCCATCCATCCCATCCATCCATTTCATTCGTACATTTCATCCACCCACGTCACCCGTCCACTTCATCCGTCTGCATCAACCTTAATTCAGATATCTTTCCAACTTGTCAATTCATGCAGCGCCGTCATCTTTCTTCACACGTACGTGCAATTACTAAAGGTACACCATATCTTTTCATATCGCATATTTGATTTATTTCATTCCATTCAATTACTGCTATGCATGTACCGGTCATTATCACATGAATCTCTACCTATTTTTTACTACATGTGAGGACACATGTCATATTTTAAGTAGGGGGCAGGGTAATTCATCGTTTGAAGCCTGTCTTTTCGCCGCTGCCATAACTGCAAAATAATCTTTCTTTAATATATTTCTGGTACTTTCCAAACGTGATTGCATGACCTTCTTTAATGCATCTTTTTCTTGCAAACTACGATTAAGACTGCTTGTTTAAGAAAGTTCATTTTTGGAAAAAAGAAAGAAATGTGGCGGCCTGACGGAGAAAAACCAGAGCAGAAAAGGAAATAAAGAATTTGAATCTTCAGCAAGAAATTGAGTTCAGCTAGAAAAACTGCAGACATGGGTGGTCAGTTGGTACGACATGAGCCTGTAGCTCATGAATTGTTGTTGCAAAACCCGCAGACAGCCCAAGCATTTAGCCTCTGTGGATGGTTAAATTATTTTCTGAGTTTAAATGATTTTGATGAGGAGGCTGCGACAGAATTTTTGAGAACACTTTCTGAAGGGGAAGCCACCGTATGGGGTCTAACAGTTGTTGCAACCGAAGACAGAATTGTTGAGGTAACCGGGATCCCAGCCGTTGGAGAAAACTTTTCTTCAGATGCTGCAGCTAGAAGACCACAGATATGAAAGGTGCCAGGATTTCAGAGGATTCTATTACAGGTTTGGACATCCATTCCAGAGTCATGCAGCCACTACTGACTTCAGAGAAATCACCAGGAAAGTTAATGCTAGAGGACCAACATTGGGCTAAGTAGGGGGCAGTGATGAGCCTAAAATATGCTCATAATTTGATGATATGATAAACTTTTAAATGATTTCATTTTTGGTATTTCATGGTTATTTAAACTTTGATGAAACCTTTTATGGGGATATCCTGTAGCAAGACACTTTTATATTCTTGCAGCCTATTGTGTTGACTTGATTGCATTTATTGCCTTGTTGACTCCCGAAAATGGCTGGTATATCGTATATAGTTTTTAAATGGTGAAGTAGATTTGAAATGTGTGATTAATGAATAGATATCGTGTATGTACCATATGCCTCTTCTTGTGCGTCTGTTACCTTTTGTTTCGTAGGTTGTTGAAGAATGATCGAGTCAAGCGCAGCTGATCTTGGCTTTGTAGTAAAGCCCATTTCCTGCACGACTTTGAGGAAGCTCCGCCAAAGACTCTTTGACCGAAACTGATTTGGAAAGATTTTTAATGAAAAGTCAATCTAGAGAGAGTGGAGCGCTATATTCTCTCTGAATCGGGTTGAACACATAAATTCAATTATGAAGTTTGTTCCTTGATTCAGGGATATACTTTACTTCCACGTCTTTCTTTGATAAAGTTAGTTAGTTAGTTGTTCTTTTATTTTAAAAAATAAGATACTCCTCCTGCGTGAGAGGGTGATAGAAGAGAAATAGAATGAGTAATAGATGATTTTTAGGTAAGATAGAAACAGAGTAGCAGAGATCATGTAAGAATCAGTATGATAATGAAAGACAAAATCTGTTTGACCAGAAGCAGAGTTTGTTGTTAGTTTTCACACCAACAAGACAATGTATTTCATTTTGTCTTCATGAATAAAGATCGATGAAGTTCTGAGTTCAACATCTATGTAATCAGTAGATGCTTGCTAAGGGGGCCCACTTAGTAAGTATATGTAGTTAATTAGTTAGATGTTCTTTTCTGCTGATATCCAGTTAGCTTTCATCTTTTGAAGTTTTTATGCAAACTCAGTCTTACACTGCTCCTGCAGCATAGAGAGTCCATCCCTGTGACTGTTCCTGTAGCATAAGGCCAGTTCATGGTTTGTGCTTCAGTCGTAGCTGTTACAGTTTCTATTTTAATCAAGCATAGTTGAGTTAAAGAATTATGCATTGCCATTCTGTTGCTTAGATAGAATTTCTTTCTAGTATGTATTTTTGCTAAGATTTGACTAAAACAAATTCCTAGTGCATATACTTTGCTGCGCCATTTAAAGTCTACGTCCCTTGGTTTGACAAGTAAATGAACGTCCACAGAAAGATATTAGTCACCTGTCGGAATGTCCAATTCCCAGGAAAGTTTCACTGTGATATTCATATCCTTTTGTGAGTGCGAGCTAGAACCAATGCAACAAGTACATTGCTTCAAAGAGGGGCAAAATGTAGACAAATAAAATTGACATTGTGCATCACATTCACTCATCAATTAAATAAATCAGGTTTATTTAATCAATCTCCTAAAGGTTATTAAATAAATATATTAATCTTCTAAAGATATCCATTTAATTAAATCTCTAATGATCAATTTTCTCTCATTTAATTTAAATAAACCCAAAAGTTTAAGTTGAATTTCACAATCATCTAACATCATCTTAATTAATAATCCATGATTAAATGCTAATCCTAATCACTTGTATTCTCTAGATTTTGCCACCTGCACCAATAAATAAATTTATTGATTTATTAAATCAACATTTTCACTCAACATGGCAACTTCCCTCAAATTTGAATTCAAAAGCAAGTTGAAAGGTACATCCAACAAGGCATTTAATAGGTCTTGCATGTCTCTTACATGTCCCTTGCACAAGTCAAACTCGGTATTAACTCACATTTTCAAATTTGAAATTTCCCCCTCTTGGGCACATTTCCCAAATCTTGCACATCCCTCAACTACTCACAAGTTGACAAGTGGCCTCCTTTCATTGGACTTGTTTTTAGTCCCACATTGATCCCTCTTTAGCACTCTTAACATTTGAGAATCTACAAATAGAGGCTTCATCCTTCAACAAATCCTCCATAATCTCCACAATCTTTATGCAAAGTCATTCTCTTAAACTCAGAACTGGTTTTCTCCACCATCATTTGCAACATCAAGCTTAAGCAAGGATTGGGAAAGGGATATTTTCTACAATAGCACGAATCCACTATGAGATATACTTTTCTCCATGTTTTATTATATGCTTTCAATTTGTCTATCTAATCCTTTGTTTCTTTGATTGCATTATTAGCATGTTTAGTTATTTCATAGGGATGTTGATTATTAGCTTGGTTTTAAAATGCTAACCATTTGCAGATTTTCACATCCACATTATGGCACTAGAAGGAGGGCTTCAAGTTATTTCAGAATCTTGTTCTTTTTTTTTTAGAACCATTATAATTAGTCATGGTGTGTTGCTTACAAGAGTTTATACAATCTCTGTCTATACATGGAAATTATGAATTATGTCAAAAATGTTTTGAACTCTAACCATCATTGGATAGTACTACACCTTGAAAGAAGAAGGTTAGCTTGTAAACCATGATTTAAGAAGTCTCACTCTGAATCAATAATCATTTGATTCATATATCACAGCTTTAACACTGACATTGTATTTCTTAGGTATCCACGTAGAGGCCTTCAGAGGTATGTCAATTTCTTAAGTTTTTAACAAGAGGGTTTCTTAAGCATTATTTGAGCCATGAAGCATTATCTAAATGAACATTTCTTTGTTCTGAACACCTTATCTTATCGCAAGATAATCCTTGGCATCCTTTGCATGCTTACCATATCCATCCATCCATACATTGCTAGACACTGGGGGTAGATATTTACATCTTGCTTCAGGAATAAATATTGATCTATATCCTCTGACTTATGTGGCAATCCGAACATTGGAAAACATGAATCAAATTGGTCAAACCACTTGTGAGAAAAAATCCAAATCTCTAGCCCATGGCATATTTTGACAAGAAGATGTTCCTTATTAGGCTTCAACTTTCATCGAACATGAATCCAAGTAATCACTATTAGTCGCATCTAATGAACCCTTCAAGTGTCACATCAAATCATTCAAAACAATTTTCTTCCAAATCAAGCTTCATCAATCATGATCAATCAAATCCAATCAGGAAATCATCAGGATATCCTTGTGTTTCTTAACATTATCCTTGCATTGTTGTGTATCCTCAACAATGTTATCATCATCAATCCTGATCAATCAATCCTTGCATTGTTTAGCATCCTCAACAATGTTATCATCATCAATCAATCAAATCCTTGCATTGTTGTGTATCCTCAACAATGCTATCATCATCATCAATCCATCGATCTAATCAGTCAATCTTAGCTAGGTTTTTAGAAAAATCCCCAAATAGAGCAATGGTATCATCACATATGCATATCCAAATCATCAAAATCATGCAAAAATCCAAAAAAACATCCAAAACATCAAAAAATTAAAAAACATTCATAAAAAATCAAAAAATGTCAAAAACATTGGAATCCAAACTAAATCATCTCTAAGCTTAAATGTAGGCAAGACTCATCTTTGATCAGACCAATAAACATTTTATTCATATATCACAACTTTAACACTGACATTGGGGTGATCCCACAATAGTGGTTTATAATTTTTGGCCAAACTGGACATTGAATTTTTTTTTTAAAACTAAACCTTCACTTTCGGGCACCTATAGCGGCTAAACCGTGAGGAATTTGAAGATTATGCAAACTAGAGTTTTGTGACATTTTTTCTATATGCTCTAAATATATTTTTTACAAAAATTTTGGAATTAAATTGCACTTATTTTTCCATCTCCCTCAAAGACTAGTTTTTTTTTCAGAAAATAACATTTTTAAACAGTGACGCTCACCGTATAACACATAAATTTTTTTCCATAAAGGATAAAATTATAATTCTTTTGAATTTAGATTCGTAACTCTGATATCTAGTGCTTCCACTTGGTTAGATATTTATTTATTGAATATTTTTTCTTTAATCAAGTTTCGAATTCAAACCAATTATAATTTAGACATAGTGCGACCATATAACGCGTAACTTCTTTTGTGTGTATCTAAATTCAATTTTTTTTCTTTCTTGGATCAAGGACTTCAATATCTAGTGCATTAATACTTTTAAATATTTTTTCTTAATAATATGCTATTTTTCCACATGTACAAAACTGAGATCTTGATTTTCAGTGAAAAACCTACATTCACGAGAAATAAAAAATAAATATAATAATAAAATAAAATTTATTTAAAATTATACTTTTTGGGAAGCTTAGAATAGGGACTACATACTTGCAAAAAAATAAATTTTAAATTAATTCATTTGATCCGCCAAAAGGTAAATCAAAAGTGGATTTTTATCAACATTTTGATAGGTGTAAAGGAGACTCTACTATAGGTATGGTTTAAAACTAGCCGGGTTCTATCCAAGGGGGTTTGATTTAAGGTAGTTTGATCAAACTGTCTTCAATTGGAATTATTTAAATGAAACCTTTTAAGGCTTAAATCATTATATTTTCTAAAAGTATGTGATTTCAGCAAAACTCAGTTCCTCCCAGAAATTGTAAACCAGCTTTGTGGGATCACCCATTGTATTTCTCAGGTATCCATGTAGAGGCCTTCAGAGGTATGATCAATTTCTTAAGTTTTGAACAAGAGGGTTTCTAGATGTGTGTCAGGAAATATATTGTATTTAATGTTATTTATTAGGATAATACTAAAAAATACACTTAATCAAGCATATGAGAGCATAAAGGAGTGAAATAAAGCATGAGAAAGGGATAAATAGTGAAGATGTGCCTAGAAAAATGTGAAAGCTTGTTACAAGACTTTACAACACTTCAAAATAGGACTTGATAATGAATAAAAAGGTGATTTTTAGGTGAATTGTAATTAATAGAGTCTAGAAGAATGTAAAAATGTCTTACAACACTTTACAACACCTTCGCAAGACATCATTTTTTGAATTTTGGTACCTAAATAAGCATGTTCAAGCCATGTTGCAACATAAATCAAAGTAACATAGTTCCAACACCATGAAACAAGACCTAAAAGGCCATGAAAATGACAAGGGGCCATTTTTCTATGACACACAAGCCTAGGCTTGGTTATAGGTGGCTCTCACCACATTTTCCTATGATTCATAGTTTGAACTAGATGTGGCTTCTTCAATCTCTCGCTCATGTCTTGTGTAAAATATTTGCTGCCAGTGTTGAGCTGAAACTTGCCCACTTTTCTTTGTGTATTCTTTCCAAGGCTTGCTTGTGGGTTCTCAGTTGGTTCACCCAGGGGTCCAAGACCCTCATTGCCCTTTTTGTGCACAAGATGAGTCTTTTAAGCATCTATTTTTGTTTTGTCCCAGAGCCTCACAGTTTTGGACTTGGATTCATGACTTCTTTTGGCCTTTTCAATCGGAGCCCTTTTCTTGGCATATGGTTCTACTGGGAGACTCACCCAGACTTCCTACTAAGTATACTCAGCTTTGGCACACTTTCAGGGTGGAAATCCTCTTCAATATCTGGAAAGACAAAAATGTTTGTATATTTTCTCACACTCAAATGGATAAAAATGTTTCTTTATATTCTAAGGCTTTTATTTATTCTAATGTGCTCTTACAGATTCAGGTGCAAACAAATAAAGTTTCACTTGAAGTTGCTCACTTGCAAGTGCTTTTGGACCACTAGGGAAATGCCCCGTGTACTACTGCTCAGGTTCCCACTTTTCCTAGCTCCTCCTACGGTCGGTTGCCCTCTTAGGGCTAGTAGCAAGTGGATTTACACACCCTTGCTCTTAGCCTCCTCTTCAGAAAGGATATCGCCCTCCTTGATGGACCTGCTCTCCTCTGCCTCGATTTGGCTAGGGATGGCCTTCTAGTAGTTCTTCAAGGAGCAGTAGTCATGGTTCTGGGTGGCCCTCTAATGACACTCCTACCTCTAGCTCTAGTTGGCCAAACTCTAGTAAAAGCTTTCCATGGCTTGCACTTGCAATCTCGCCTCGATTCAAGGAAGATAAAGATAAAGATAAAGAAGCTAATGATGGTTGGGGCACTCCTCCTAACGTCACTCCAGACCCAGCTGATGTATGGGGGAAGAAATTGGATGATAGAGACCCTCTTGGCTCTGTTGGCACTACTTTAGCCGCTTAATGGTTTATTTATGTTTGTAATCATGGACTTCTAAGCTAGGCCCATGTGACTGGTTGATTTTTTTGGCCTTTTTGGGAATTTCCCATATGACACTTGGGGTGTGCCTTCTTACCACCCACTTTTTCATTTGAACCTGTGACTAGACATCTTAAAGCATAATGGTCTATCTTTCCACAATTGAAACCTTTGAAAGGAAACTTACCTCTATATTTTCTAGTGCCCTTTTTAAGTGTCCTCAATTTTTTTTATTCTAACTCATCAAACTCATCTCAATTTGATTCATCATTCTTCTATTCTTTTGCAACTTTAAAAGTGGTCTCTTTTCTTGAATCACTTCGACCAAACTCTCTCAATTCAACAATAGTTAAAGCACCAAACAACTAATCTCTAGAATAATGATCTATATTCTAAGCTTATTCAATAGAAGAAACTTGATGACTATAAGATTTAGGAAGAGCTCTTAATACCTTATTTCCCACCTCATCTTCTTCAATTTTTCCACCAAGGCCTATGATAGAATTGACAAGTTCATATACTCTATGCATGTAGCCTATAATATCTTCATCCTTTGGCATCTTTAGGATTTCAAACTTAGTCTTTATATTTGGCATCTTTTCTTACTTGACCTTATCATCTCCTGCATAGACACTTTCCAACTTCTTCTAAATTTCTTTAGAAGATTTGTAGCTCATAACCTTCATAAGCTCTAAATTAGAAAGACCACTCAAGAGAGCATACTTTTCTTGCCATTTTTCTCATAAGCCTTGATCTCATCATCAATTGAGATTCAATTTTTAGGTATTGTATATCCATCTTCAGTTGAATTCCAAAGTCCAAACCCTTAGAAAACAAGGAAACCTTCCATCCTAGTCTTTCAAAATTCATAATCAGATCCATCAAATAGAGGAGCCTCTTTCTTGTGCGCCATTGGATCTACCTCAAGTAGTTAATTTTTCTCTTAAGGAACCAAGCTTCGATACCAATTATTGAATGCACAAGACAACTAAGAGGGGGGTGAATCAGTTTTACATTAAAACATAAAAACCATCATTAAAATTTATATCTACATATGTCCTTAAACCCTTAACAACCATTAAAACCTTATCATGGATTAGCATAATATAAACAAGAGAAACAATAATGCAAACACATCCAAACACATGAGAAAACCAAATTTACATGGAAAACCCAATAAGGGAAAAACCATGGCAACCATTAGCTCACAATATAAATTAATTGCAACATTGAATACAATAGGCTTAGTGCCAAAGGGCTCACTACCTAAAAGAGAGAAGGGCTCCCTACGAGTGGCTCAGTGCCAAATTAGAATGAAGAAAGAAATAATATTATTACAATGTGAAATCCATCTCAAGGAAACATAAAAGATCCACCACTACATAATTAGATCATTTTGTCTCTCTAAAGAATGTAGACACCTTCTACTCATTACTTCCAGTAGTCTTAAGCATTAAAACTTGCACTACATTTTCTATATTTGTATTTCACATATCAGCACTTCAAACCACACACATCACATTCTCTTCCTCCATCAATTCATCACACATATATACCTTCCTCAACCTTGAAAAAAATCTATAAGGTTGGCTATGCACCTCAAACATGAAAATTCAATGTAGGTCAGCACCAAAGCATTCTCACGGTGGAGAGGAAAGAAGGTAAACCACATTAAACCTTAACTTGGACCTAAATCCAAATAAGTATGCCACACCATGCTTCCAAAAACACTAAAGCACATCCAAAATAAGTTTAAACACCCAAGGTCACTTGAACCTTTGTTAACACCATTAAAAATTTCAGTGCATACTTCTTTTGTGAACCATAGAGTTTTGGGTAGGGCTTATAGACTACTCTTGCACTCTTAGGATGTTCCACCTAAAAGGAGAGAGACAAACCCTACTCAAAGGAAATCTAATGAGTTCACTCAAATTAAGATGTGTATGATGTTATTTAGACTAAATGAGATGATCTAAGTGCAATTAAGTAATCTAAATGACTGATTATGAATGCAAAACTTAAGATTTATGCTATGTTGGAAAACACAATGTGATATGAAAACAATGGAATAAGAATGAATAAATATAGAACATAAAGAAAATAGATGAATCAGTGTGCACCTGGAGATCTGATGATGATTTTGGAATATTCTGGATGCTATCTAGAATTATAGAAATTCACTAGTGGGACTCATTCACCTAGGGTGGCAAATTAGCCTTGTGTTTGATGAAAACTATCAGGAACTAGATTTTGAGTGTCTGGATTTGGAATCTAATAGAACTTAGATTTCCAGCCTTAAGGTGGGACTCATTTTCCACTAGTGGCGAATCAGTCCTCTCCCAAAATTCTAAGAAATCAGGTGACATCTCTGCTACACTAGATATGAGGATGTCTGCTTGTCGAGTTGCTGAGATCAATTCTACAAGAAACAGACAAAATACCTTCTCCAAGCTTGAAATAAGGTTGATTTCACTTGAAGCACCTAGTTGACTTGTAGACCACTTTTCAACACCTAAATACTTGTTAAATCTACACACAAAATTCTACAAAAACACATGCAAGAGGGGGAAAATGGTTGAGGGTTAGCAAATAGAGGTTTGCCTTGGTCAAACCCCACTTTGGTAATTAAACCCTTAATGAAATACTGAAATGAAAGAGAATGATAAACAAATAACATGCAAATTCTATTAACTTACCAAACCCTTATTGGAGAAAATCTGAAGTTGTGTCAATGGATGCTCCAAAGTGCTTGATTTATGCTTGATTTGATTTTGTAAAGTTCTTGAATGCTTGAGTGAATGAATGAATAAGAGAACTTGATGAATTGATGTTGATGAGGTTTGAAATGGATGTAAAAACAGTTATTTATACACACTTGTGCCTTAATAACCCATTAATACTTCATCACAAGCCGACATCAAGTGATTTTGGAATAAAAACCCAAAAGGAAATTTAAAATATTTTGAATTTGGAGCCAAGGGGGACTCATTCGCCAACCATGGTGAATGGGTCCCACTTAGGACTTGAAAATGGGTTTCGAGAATTAAGTCACATTTAATGTTATTTGTCAGGTTTACATTAAAAAATGCACTTAATTAAGCCTTATAAGGGCAAAAAGGGGTCAAATAAAGCATAAGAAAGGTGCAAATAGTGAAGTTGCACCTAGAAAAGCATGAAATCTTATTACAAGACTTAACAACACTTCAAAATAAGACTTGATTAGTGATGAAAAGGTGATATTTAGGTGAATTGTAATGAGTAGTCTAGAAGAGTGTAGAAATGTTTTACATCACTTCACAACACCTTAACAAGATGCCATTATTTGAATTTTAGTACCTAAATATGCATGTTCAAGCCATATTACATCAATAAATCAAAGAAAAATAGACCAAACAACATGAAGGAAGGCCTCAAAGACAATGAAAATGACAAGGGTACATTTCTCTATGATGCATTTTGATACAAAGATGACTATAAAACCACACACAACACTTAAATATAATTTGGAATATTCCATCAACACCTTAAAATCAAACAAACCCTTTGCAACAACAAACACTTGAATTTAGATATATTCCTTATGTACACCTAGTTAATCTTCTATATACTGTAACTCATGAATCCAACCTTGCATAGTATTAAAAATCTTACAACTTCTAAGACTAAGGATAGATATAGACATTGTAAGCACACTCCCATATCTGTAAGACTAGAAACCACATCACTGAGAAATGTGGAGCAAAACCATTTCTCCTAGATAGCATTGTATGACAGTTCACACACTCATGAACACAATGTTTTCTTCTTAATGATCCAAATAATGAAACTCTGGATATAACACCTTTGAACACCTTTGATCAACATATTAATACCACACAATAAGATCTTCAACCATGAAGGAATGTAGAGTAAAGCACTGAACAATACTCTACCACACTGAACACTCTTTACCACACTATTTCCTCTTTTATTCAAGTTTTCTCAAAATAACTTGGAAATCAAGCATCACAAACACCAACTCAACATTTTGAACACTCCTCTCATCATCTCAACCATACAAGAGGTTGTTCACATCCAAAACTACATGCTTACCAAAGCAACACTAGAGGTTGACATCAGTGAGACTACTAATGACAACATAATGCAACCAATCAAAGCATCTTCATAGGTTGACATAAATGACAACACAAACTTCCAACATAGATTTGCACCAGTGTGCTCCAAAATGATTATGTAATAGAAAGTCACAATGATAAAATCCAAAATCTGGTATTTCTATCATTTTTTTTTATTTTCTAGGTCATCATATGACATAAGAGAAGAGCATACTAGACTTTTCAAGATCTCACATAGACAGCTTGAATTCTTAATTAGGAATCTATAAACTTATAAATATTAAAATAAATCTCTAATAACATATTACAAAATTCAAATAGACTGAATAAACCAAAGAACTTTAAAGAGAAACTCAAAGCTACATAAGCTAGAAAAACGTAAACAATGCAAGCTAGCATCTCTAAGAGATATGTTTAATGTCAGGTTGACAAAATTGCATTAAGTTCTTTCAAGATAAAAAAAATACAAGCTAGATAGTGATATAATGTAGAACTAAAGTGAGGATGAAGATGGGAAATCATCCAATAGGAATTGACCACCACTAACCACCAATATTAAATAAAGTTATGAAAATGTAAATATTCCACCCTCTTAAAGATGGAGACACCTCATCACTTTATCTCATAGTTATTAAATGATAAGCTCACTTTATTATCCTAAACATGCTTAATAAAAGTGTAGGAGAAACTTGAACTAAGGAAAAATAAATTAACGCAACATAAAAATAAAAACCTACACCAACATATTAGTTTTTATATGTTTTAATTTTTAACCTTAAACTATTATAAACCTTAAAGCTTAAAGCTTTAGGTTTTTTTTTAGAAATTGGGGTTTAGAATAAGGCCCACAATCTATGTCTTAATTTGAATTGAGTTTATTCTAGTGTTTTAATTTTGAAAATTAAATTTATATTTGAAATTGAGAAAAACCAAAAATAATGTAAATATTTGAGAGTCACCAACCTCAAAACCCTTTCAACTAGTTCCCATTGAGGGAGGAAGCAAAATCAATGTAGAGATAAGGATTTTCAATTTAGGTACATTTTTTGAGGTCCTATCAGAATTCAATCAAATTGTTGAAGCAAATAAAAATGAGCTTGTAGGGGTGGGAAAAGTATTAAAATCTTATTACAATGGGTGCACACTTATAATGGGTGCCCATTTAGGAATGAATGATTAAACTTAAACAAGTACCAATTTTGAAGATGTGGCATTTGTTCTTAAATAGGTACATGATTTTATAAACTACATAAATATTTCTCATGATTTTTTTTTATCACAATGCTTCTACTAAAAGAGGACTCAACTTCTTGTAGTTACCCTTTTTTATGGTGGACCTAAATCTTTAAAAACTATTTAAAATACATTGTTCTAACTTAAAACTAAAAATAATATTCACTATATTCTTCAACCTTAAATTGTTGCATGTAGTGCTTGAAAGACATGATTATGAAATTATGGTTAATGACATGGACTATAGCGAATATTATTTGGTGTGAAATACACCATTGAAGTTTTCCATAATATTATCTATGAATTTGAAAATGACACTATAAGATGTATAACTTTAAAGGTGAAAATATAGGAGGTTTAAATAATACAATTTTATTTTCCATAATATTTAATAATAGACATATCATAAGGGACAAATGCATGTAATAGTTCAAGAGAACCCATTTTTCTATATGTGGCTTTCTTTGAATTTTGAATGGGTATTTATCAAGTTTAATCATATATTATCTTGTGTATTTAATGGAGTGTCATATAACGGAAACCCTTGTTATAGTATATGATATATCCTTTGTGTACATATGTGAGAGGTTTTATTTATTATGAATGAGAAAATCCTAAAAACAGAGTGTATCTCTTCTTATTGAATTCATATTAAAGATACTATGTTATCAAGATCAAAAATAGGAAAATTAGAAATAATTTTATGGGATCCATATATTATTCAATTTAGTTTCAATAACTCCTACATTCATTTATGGGGTTTCAAAAATAATGAATATGATTGTTTCCAAATAATTATATAGTGCTACTATAAAGATACATTCTTCAACAAAAAATAAAAATATTAAAGTTTTTGTGGTTCATTTATTTTTATTTTGTTTTTGTGAATAATTATTCATATTGATAAATCACAATACATTCGAAGTCAGACATTTTGTAATAAATTTTGAAAATTTTTGAAAAATTATTACAGCATTGTGATTGTTATAAATTAGCACCTAATGATACTATTGGATGACCAATAGATAAATATATAAATAAGTATATCTTCAAACACTACAAAATATATATATCACTTCAAATAGCATTGTTTATTAATAAACCTATACTCGAATGATTGTGTCGGCAACGATTTCTTCTACTGTGGAGCCTCCTCGACGTCAGCTACAGCTTTTTCAACATACAAGAGTCAAGACTTTCGACATCGTTAGCGGCCCATCTCATTCTATGCTGACAAATCCGACACATTTAACATATTCTGAAATTTGTTTTCTATCTTGCAAAATATTCGCAAGCGCCATTAATCTCACTTTCTTGCTTTAAGTATATGCAGTGGCGTGTATTTGTTCTCATTCTAGCAAAATATCGCAAGCGCCATTAATCTCTCACTTTCTTGCTTTAATAATATGCAGTCCATACCTTCAAATGAATGTCCATGTTAAAAGAGACGTCGTGAATGTCCATACCTTCAAATGATTTATTACGTCGTGAATAGTGGAGTTTTCATCTGGAAAATTTTATAACGTTGGACAGAATCTAGGGTTTCCATAAAAAATTCTACTCATATAATTCTTTACTATTTTGGCGAGCAAATTCACTTTTTATTATTCCTAACTTATTTTGCACTCGTTACATCACATGGGAGCAAACTGTCATGTTAGCTTGATCTACTTTATTGTTGTATTCGGTAAGAAAGACGAATATCCCCTTCTCGCTGTGGACGGCTAAATTCCAGCCTGAAATAATACAAGTTTGGATTTGTACGTGTATTTATTGAGGAGGCTTGGCCGGTGTCGCCTCCAAAAGAGTTACATCGAATGTTCCTGAATCGGGGAAGATTTCAGTTGGATCGTAAGACTGCCTCATCTCCTGCTCCTTAGGCCACTGTAGGGACATCTGAATCCTCTCCTCAACTGATATTTGTTCTGGAGATTTTAGAAGATATTTCGCCTCACACATATCTTCTTCTTCCTCCACTGTCTCTTCAACTTGTGGATCGTCAACACCTTGGCCAAAATAGGTTGAGATTTCTCTGTGCCCGGCCTCCAAATTATCACAGTATCTTGGAGGAACTGTGTCGAAGGCAGACCCAACCGCAATGGAAGCTGTTCGAATTACTTGGGCTGAAGGATTGTTCAAGCGGCGTTACCTCTAGCGTACAAGTGCGTTGCAGTTAAGTCTAATCATCCTCGGTACACGTATATCAAACGGTTTCAGTGCGTCCGCCTCAATGGAGTTAAAAAGAAACCTCCATTACCTACCTTACATGGATACTTTCCGTCCACCGAAATTTCGTATTCGACTGCCAATTTTCTGTTAATCGACGTTTCGTAAATTTGACTGCCAATTTAAACTTGATTTTATAGTTCTGTCCGTCGAAGTTTCTATTTGACTGTCAAATTTCTGTCCATGGACGTTCGTACATTTGACTGCCAATTTAAACTTATGTTACCATAAAATCAATTATACATGTTTTCTGGGTTATTTTGCAAGATCGAATATTGTAGGATCTCGGATTTTTATTGTGAACTAGTCTCTTATCTATTTCTAGCTAAGATTTAGAGGTGTGACTCATCACACAAATCACCACATCAAGAGTGTAGTGTGAAATGTCCTAAAATTAACATTTTAAAGATCCAACCAAGACTTAATTATGGTATGACTAGTAGTTGAACAAAAAAATCATTTGTTTTAGCATAATATCATATTCTTATTTAAAATATAACTTATATGCAACCTAAATGATCAGAATAGCTTATGGTAACCATTAACTTTGATATATCTAACCTTTACATACAACAATAATGCACCTATAGTTAAACATGAAAAACTATTTATTGATATACATACAACACATTATTATTTAAAATGCAACTTATATTCAACACAAATGGACCATGAAAACTATTCTTTTTTAACAATCCTTCACATTTCATGAGAAAATTCAAGCTATTTATTATGTTCACCTTTTATATTTGTGATAGGACAAGCTACTAATATGAAATACTCCAATGCATATACATTGCTACTTTAATATATGTACACACAAGAATAATATTTTTCACTATGACCAACAATACTTGTTTAAATTAACACCTTATTTTATAAAGCACACACTCATAGTGGAGAGTTATGATATTTTTTTGAAACGGACAATTATTTATTTCACTTGTTAATGAATGTATGTATACTCTTTTTATATAACATTCATAGGTTCTCATGAGTTCAAGTATGGATCCATCTTGATCAACATTTGATTATTTTGTATTTACATATGGAATATTATTGATAATATATTATATAAATATGTGGCACAAGTGAATATTATAACCATATACAACAATTTGACCTCGCACAACTACTGGGCCCTCTTCCGTGAATGAAATATTTTATGGATATTATATTTGTGTGCTTCAATATGGTTCATGTACATAAACAAAATGTAAGGAGGATAAGAATTTTTACTATGCATTTTGGGTAAACAAATTATTCCTTTTTTCTTAAAATAAATAAATAAATAAATTATTAAATTTGAAAAAAAATAGATTAATATTTTTAGATAATAATTCTAGTTAATAAGTCTTAAAGAGTAAAAATTCAAGGAGGTTTACTAAGAACCACCCACCACCAAGATTTAAAGGAATTCACTAAACCATAAAAAATCCTAAATAAGAAGAAATTTCATCAACCAAAATCATTTTTAAGAAGTTTTAGAAGTTGAAGATATTTATCTAAAGATATGGATCTCTAGTCCATAACATTCTAGTGATGATTAAAATTTGATCCCATTTAGCCAAATAGTCAACAATAGCATTCTAGTCTCTAGGAATATGAATACAAGAGATAGAGTAAAAGTTATTTGATAGGCAAAGAATCTACTCCGCATACAACCCCAATCTCCAAGAAGGCATTAAAGCATTCTCATTATTTACAAGGTGGAAAAAATTATAGAATCCGTCTCATAGAGAACCTTTTTCCAAAATATAGATTGCAAGCTTTTTCCATTGCTACAAGTATTTCTCAAACCTACATTTGATTATTATTAATTCCCATAGTTGAGGAGAAAAAGAAATGAATTATCCCATCACTATCTCTACCAACTCCACCAATTCTTCTAGCACTTGGATTACCACATTGTGAAGAACCATAAGTATTAATGCTAAAGAATCCTAATTGAGGAGGAGACCATTTAATAGCTCTATTCACCTTATGTGAAGGTTGTATCTTATAGATATGATTTACAAAAATATTTGAACACCACAAATCTAACTTCTTTAAAATCAAATTATTGGAAGTAGATAAGACACTGTCTATAGAATATTTAACTATTATTTTTTCTTTAATTGAATCCAAAAACTTTTAGCAAATATAATCAATTAGAATTTGATAGCCTTGGAAGATTTGACATTTTCTTTCAAACCAAATTTTTCATAGAATAAAAATATGTCCTATATCATATGCTATAAGAAAAATTCAAGCTAAAGTTGGAGGTCACCCCAAGCTAACCCAAAATTTAGGTAAGGAAGTAGCATAGAAAAAATAGTGGTTTCACATAGACCACCATGGCCTCCAAAGGTCCATAGAAAAATAACATTGAAAGAAAAGATGAGAAGCACTCTCCCTATTAACACCACAAAGAACACATCTAAAAGGGCCTTAGAAACCTCTTTTTCTTATGTTGTAAGACACTTATTTTGACCAAGCATTTAAATAAAAAATTATACTTCAACCAACAATACTTGTTCCATATTCTTTACCACCAAGGAAAAGGTTCATCCTCATGTGTGTCATGTTGTAAGATTTAGAACCCACTAGACACTTAATACACTCCATTTGGATCACAATAACATGTAAGTGTATCATCCTTCTCCAAGGAACAACAAAAATTATGTTTTTAGATAGAAATAAGAACATCCTAATCATTGCTATCAGCCTATGCTAGCATGGTTCTTATATCCTTCCAAAAATACAAATAGGTGTTTCGACTATTCAAGATGTCATAAAGTCAAAAATTGTAGACTAGTGCCTCCAAAAAACCATACTCAAGGCTAAAAGTTGAGGATATGACACTAGAATTAGGGAATTAAGCTCCCAAAAGTTTATACAAAAAGGGAGTTATGATTGGAATTGATAATCTTAATAAGACCTTTTTGCACAAGAGGTGTTCCCTTCTCGATAGTATTCTAAATCAATGATCCTCTTCTAGGTAAAATCATTCTTAAAATCTCATCAACTTGAATATAAGATAAATATTTTTAGTGAAAGATTTTATCCCAAGAATGATGTTGTTGCTGACACTATTGGGAATAAATTATGCGGTTTCCTATTCTCTTGATTCCCTTCATTTTCTATGTGTTGTCTTAGAAATTTGTGAACCATTTCTTGTATCCTATCCAATACATATAATTGAGCTCATATATTTAAGATGTCTCTTTCTTGGCATCATTCCCCTAACACTTTTTTTCACTTTATCCAATCCTTTAGTTTTTGAAAATCAAAACATTTGGATAAGTTTGAAATTTTTCTTCTTAATTACTATCGAACCTAAAACGTTAGGTTCAAGGACCTTGTTCTCTCTTATTTCCCATGCCCCATGCTTTCTTGTGTTCTTTTCCTTTAGTTTTTCCCTAAGCCTCAAGCCCTAGTTTTAACTTGGATCTCTTTTGTTCTAGTTTCAAACTCCCTTTCACCATATGCTTCCTAGTTTGCTACTAGGACTAAACCTCTAAGTGGAACTTGGAACCTAAGAGTTCCAGTTCCTTGATTCCTCCCAAAGTCTAGTATTTATTACACTCTTATTTCTTCTCCTTCATTTATTCATGGGTCCCAAGTTGGACTTCAAACATGGAATATAAGATTCCATGTTCTATTTTCCTCTCACCTTTCAATCCCCAACTTTGATTCTTTTCTAACTTTACAGACTACAAGTCCTAGGTCAAACTTGGTGCTTGGAACCTTGGTTCTAGTTTTAAATTTTTTTTTCCTAACACCCTGCATTTTTTTCCTTTTAGTTCCCATTAGGCCCCAGGTCCCAATAATAACTTGGAACTTAGGTTCAAAGTTCCCATTCCCTCATAGTGCTAGGGTCCTACAACACCATTGATACTAGTTTCCTCTCCAAACTTGACATCCAATGGTTCCAATTTCTTATCCAATCCTAATACCTATTGGTGCACTTCATCTTTGTAAGTGATATCTCCTATGTTCCACTTAGAACATGAGGCCTGCATGACACCTTAAAGGTTAAGGTTCTTCCCAAAATTTACCACTCAATCAAAACCCAATCAACATAAAGTATATTTTTGGAAAACACATTTAGGAACCAACATTCTAGGTACCCTATTTTGCATAATCATCTACCTACAATTAATGTGTTTTCTTTCCCAACTACTAGAATTCATTGCTAAGCCCATATTTTGACCAAAGACATTCGTTTTCAGTAGTATTCATTATTATCCATGTACATGGTACTAATATAGTGACATGAGTTAGGCTTTGACTCCCAACAATTTTTAAAACACTTTTTGGATGATTTTTGAAGGAAGGTTGGTTGCTATGTGATATATCATATGCCAAAAGGTTGAAATGTTTCCATTGATGCCATGTATAGCCCATTCCTTATATTACAAATTTATGGATATGAGAGGAATCAATAATTTGAATTAATTTATGTGTTTGAGTGTCTCCAAAGTAGTTTGTATGTATTCTAGAGGGTTTAAAGTCATAGGTAGTGATATTCCTTTGTGACATCTATTGGCACAAGTGTAAGTATGGATGAGATGAATGTAATAACTTTATGAAACTAATTTATTTTTTGTAATAATCTCTTTCATATTGCACGTGAATATATGAAACTCTATTTTGGGTACATTTGTATGGACAAACATTCTAGTTTCACAAACTTGGGTATATGAAAATAAAATACCCATTGTTATTCTTCTTTCTATTTTGTTTTCCATGTAATGGGCTATGAATTTTTTTTTCCATGAATATGCATTAATTTGGAACTATTACAAAATTCTCACATTAATTCAAAACATTAATAAATAATTTAGAATAAGTCTTTCTTGTGCATCTTTGATCATCAATACAACTAGGGAATCAATCTCAAGTAATCATTTATTATATATATTCTACATAGGTCATTCACTTTTAGTAATATTAGGTACATAAGGGTAGTAAAAAAAACAATCACAATTGGTTCAATGATAGTTTTGGGGCCAAGTCAACAAGTTGGGTCTAGCTGTCAATAAAATTAGTTGCTTATTTTATCTGTGTAGCATAATAGATTGTTGACCTTTACAATTTTACGCTACATCAACACCCTATTTTTCCTATTAATTTAATCATATTAATAATTTATACATTTTAGATTCGTATTGACAAATTAAATTAAAATCCCCAACATCGTGATAAAATTGGGCCTAAAGCATCTGATCAAGGGTAAGGGTGCCCTTGACCTTAATGATGACCTATTTTAAATTTAATGCTTTGGTGGAAATACTTGGACATTTTAAAAGGATCCCAAGTTAGCCTATAATCAAAAATATCAATTGGAATGCATATATAAACATGTTTTCTTCAAATTTGAACATTATAAGAAATGATGAGCAATCATGCACTATCATGCTCTTATGAGGATGTACTGAGTTATCCTCTACATGCTAGCTACAACAATATATATTTTTTGTTAACTAACCTCTTGTAGGTTTTTGAAAAAATAAAGCATCCATGAAACAAAATTTGGTGGAAACTTATGGTTTGAACATAACTTTAATAGAGATTTCATACCTAAGCTAGCATTAACATTTATTATTTGATACTACAATCAAATATTATTTATTTGGCCTCTTCCTGACCTAGGGCATGTAGTCTTTATCATCACGATTTTTTTTTTTTGTCGAGGTGGAAACATCAAAACAAGGTTTGACTTAGGAAAGCCCCTATACAACACAACCTTTTTACCTATTTTCATGTGTGTAGGTTAGATTTAAAAGATTCATCAATAGAAATCTATAGGGAAACAAAGAGAAAACTGTAACATGTCATTTGAACTTTGCAAACCCTAAAAAGAAACATCTCTTATCAAAGTTTCCCCCATCCATGACCCTCTAATTTAAGTTCAATTTTTAAGTATAGGTTCCTCTCTATCACCATTTCTTAGATTTGTGATTGTTCTATAAGTTTTTAGTTTCATCAGTGTGATAAATTGCATTTTTAGGTCTAGGGATTTTGTCAAATAGGATTATCAAACTGCAAATTAAATTTCTCCTCTTTATAACTCAAAAAAACAAAACCCTAGCATATTGAATCTCCCTTGTGGTAGCTAGCCAATCATAAAACCCCGAGTTTTTTTGTGTTCCAATATAGGGAATGAAAAGAATTGATCCTAGTGAAACATAAAAATGTGCTTCACCCTAAGTTTAGTACTCATGACCTAGGGTACATTCCATCATATTAAGGATTTCATTAGGATGCAAATCAACAAGGTGTATAGATTAACTTTCAATCTCCAAGGTGAGTCACGCTGACCTAGATCTGTATCTTTATGAGTATTAGGACTAATTTAGAAATGATTTGAAATGATTAACCTAATTAGAATAAATGATCTAATATGATAAATGTAATTTCCCGAAGGTTAAAAAAAAGAAATAAAACTTTACAAGTGGGTCTAGGAAGTGTAGACTGATGCGTACCTAACATCAAAAGTTGTAATTGAGTGTTGTAGTAGGATTGGGTTGCCCCTTGGAAACTAGGTTTTTGTTAGGGTGTCTTCCTCAAATTTTGGGGTCCTCTAGTGTTAGATTTTAACTTTTTTTTTCCACTTTTCCCATTTTCAAAATGTCATCAGTAAATTCTAGAATTGATTTTTCATACATCTTGACAAGGTTGATGATAATAAATGCAACAATCCAGATTTTGGCCTCAAGATCTCTTCAATCCTTCCCAAACTTGCAACCTACACATTCACAAATAGAGATGATGTTGTGCCATATAGGGGCTTGCATCCGTTAAACCCCATGTAAGTGTTCCCACTTTTTAATGACAATTTCAATGATAAAACCATAATGGAATGGAAGGAAATGATGAATGAACACAATGTTGCAACTCACCACCCTTCAATGGCTTCCTTGTAGGAATAAATTCATGCACATCACTTCAAGGTATTAGATCTTTCTTGATAGAATTGTTTGAATGCTTGAATTATTGAATACTTGGAGACCTACAACAATGCTAGCCTTCACAAGATAATAACATGAACACACATATAATTTGACATAATGTTGGATCTTGAATCGTTGTAATAATGCTTTAGAATTATACTCTTGAATGCTCTTAACAATAATATTTTATCTTGAATGCTAGAAGGTGTGTGAATTCAAATGATCAAAAGACTAGGTATTTATAGGTTTTTATCCAATTTCCCAAAAATTAGATTTCAAAAGTTGACAAAATTTTTGGATCTATTAAAATACAACCAACAATATATATTTAAATTTGGGTCTTGGTTAAGAAGGGGGGACCTAGTCACACATGGCAGACTAGGTCTTGGTCCAAAATCCTAGGACACTTAAATTCGAGGAAAATTTAATGGTTGGATGCATTTGTTTAATACATTTCCTCCTTTCAAAAATGATAAAAATTAGGCTTTGGAATGCATAATTTAGAAAATTAGAAGCTTAAAATTAAGCCCAATAAATTAGGGAGCCAAAACATAATGTAAAATTGTAAGTGTAAACAATTTTCTATACTACATTTAGCCCCCACTTTAGTGAGAGTGTCAACTTACACTCAAACTCACACTAAAGTAGATAAATATATGTCAAGAGGGGTTCAATTGTTTGAATGTTGGAGAGATAGGATGACTAGGGATCAAGGGAGATGATCAACCCACTAGGATCCAATATCCTAGGGAAAATCAACATAAGCACAAAGGAACATACATGCATGATATGTAGCAAGACGAGATACATAAATATACAATGTCAAAACAATTGCAAGGAAAAGGAAAAAAATGGTATGGGCTAACAAGTTTTATTATGCTAACTAATGGCCATATGTATAGAAAGAAACATAGGAGCTATTGAGGAGCATTATCCATTATGTGAGATCCAAAAACAAGTATCAAAAATGAGAAACACACACTAGGTCTACAAGGTGTGCTCATAACTTTACCAAGAGTTATACTCCCGGATAACCTTGATAAACTATTATAAAAATTATCACAATGTTATGCCAATGCCACACTAGGTTTAGCCCTTGTGAACAAAGTTATGCCAAGAAAATTTCAAATGCCAAATGCCAATGCATCACTGATTTCAACTTCTATGAACACAGTAAGGCAAAGTAATGTCAGTTTGTATGCCTCTACTTTAAAGAAATTGCTAAACACCATGTTGTGAGCAATTACTTTAAAGTAGAAAAATGATAAATTCCATGCAACAAGAGATCACAAGAGCTTGTTTGAAAAATCATATGATAGGATAAAATGGCCTTTTCTCAGAATAACTTGGAAAGCCTATGACAAGAGGTTTTTGGATTCACTTTTTGAGGTTATTAATTTGGAAAGATCAATTAGGCAAGGTTGTCCCTATCCTCCTACTTTATTTTTCATTGCCTCAAATGCTCTCAACTACATTCTAAGAGACTCTAGAATCTCCCCAAGGTCAATGGGCTAATACTTCATTATAAGAATGAGCTCCTTAACATACAATTTGTTTATGATATCACTATCTTCATCAATGTTTAGGAATGGAAGTTAAACAATCTGCTTGAGAAGCTTGACTTATTCTGTCTTGCCCCAGGAGCAAAAATTTCTAGAACAAAAACCATACTACTTGGATGGTCTAAATCTCCACCTAAATGGCTCCATAGGTTTGAATTCCGATTGGGCGGTGGGACAAGTGAGATATCTAGGGATCCCATTCTGTATGAGTCTTATGCTAAAGGAAATGTGGGCCTGGATAAAAATTAAGTTGGAGAAAAAACTTGATGGCTAGAGCATGTGGTTCCTTTCCATTGCAGGGAGGATCCAAATATGCCAAAAAATTATGTCCTCCTACTCCATTTACTTTTCTTTGGTCTATTCTTTTAATAGCTACCAAATGAATGAAATATAGAAAAGGGTCAGAGGCTTCCTTTGGTTTGATGGGAAAGGAAAAAGAAAACCACACTCAATCAAGTAGGATTGGTGTTTCTTGGAAAAACCCAATGGGGGACTAGGCATAAAGGAAGTTGTATCAAAAATGGCTAAGTCATAGAAGTCACTCTCCTTTAGTGACCTACTTGTTACTAAGCATCTTATTGTACCTTCTAGCTCAATGGTGTTCAAAACAATTTGGAATTCTTGTGAGTTAGTTAGGCATAAGGTCAAGTGCACTCCATTGGTTGATCACAACCAAAACCTTGTTCACCCCAACCACTCTATTTGGTGGATCTTAGAGCACAATGGAAAAGTATTGGTCCTACTGTAGGGTTGTTCCACAAAAAATTGACATCAAGTGGGCATTAGAACATTTAATGACATATTGGAAGATGGGGTGCTAGTAGGTTGGGATCAAATAAAGGAGAAATTTTACCTCCCCCTCTCTAACACCAAGACCTACACTATTCTCAAGGAAGCTTGCAAGAGTCTCAATTGTAACCCAAACACTGTCAATAGGGAACCTAGAGCTTCTAACTTTGTATGGCATGATTCCACCCCTCTCAATGATGTCAAAACTATAATCATTTACAAGGATCTAATATGTTCTAGTCCTCCCATTGAGCACCTTAACAAGGGTTGGAAAGTTAATTATGATTGTAATAAATGGAAAAAAAAACTTTTATCTCAATTTGGAAAAATGGTATAGATGCAATGAAATCTTTTTTAGATGGATCTTAATTTTGCAAAGACCGAATTACAAAATAAATCATGTCGATATTGATATTTGCATCTTTTGCAGGGTTTTGGAAACAATCACTCATATTTTCTTTGACTATTTTTTTTCTAATGAAATCTGGAAAATACTTTGTGATAAGAAAAAAATTTGGGATGCTAATGGGAAAGTTAGCTAGAAAATAATTGTATTATCATCAAAAAAGTAAGCAAGAATTTGCATATGTTTTGGTTTCCTCTTTCATCTGAAATTATGTGGTGTATATGGAAGGCAAGGAATGAGGAAAAAATTAGTGGGTGTCAAAGTGTCCTTATTGAGTCTCTAGAAAGGATCACATATTTTAATGTTACAATCCAGGTAGTGGCTTAGATGGAGATAACAGAGAGAAAAATCCTAAGGCTACTCAAAGAAGAAATTATCTTGATTAACTAGCATGAAGTCAAGTTTGGCCACTCATGGAAAAAGGCCAACCTAGCTTGTTTGAGTTTATGACACCAATAGATGCATTCCAAAAGGAATACAATAGCAAAGAAGTTGATAAAACAAAGAAAAAAGATGTTGATAAAGAGGTGAACCTAGCTTATAGGACATTGCGGCTACATACCTATGACACCCAAGAAATATAAGATTTTTTCTCTAAAGAAGAGATGGAAGCCATAAACACCCTTGTCAACTAGGGAACCATGGGCTTTTGTAGTAAAAGCAGAAACATGGGGCAGTTTGCTTGAACAATTTATTTATAGCCTTTGTCTCCTTTTACATATTCTTGCATAATTTTATATAACATTATCTTAAATCTCATGGTCCTCCTGATGTTGATCACTTAAGATCTATACTAGTGTATAGAGAAATATATGGGTAGAATATTCTAAGTAATATGCTATACAAGGTATAGCTATTAATTTGTCTTAACACATTAGACTAGAACTTTATATTTTGGGCACTCAAACTATTATTAATACAAAAACTTGTAAGGAAAAGGAAAAAAAATGGTATGGGCTAACAAGTTTTATTATGCTCGTGGTCATGGATATAGAGAGAAAGACACATAGACTAGTATGGATCATTATTCATTAGGTGAGCTCCCAAAACAAGTATCAAAAATGAGGAACACACACTAGGTTTGCAAGGTGTGCCCATAACTATACAAAGAGTTATACTCCCTAATAACCTTGATACAGTGCTATAAAAATGATCAAAATGCTATGCCAATGCTACACTAGGTTTAACCCTTATGAACAAAGTGAAGCCAAGAAAATTTCAAATGTCATTGCACCACTGAGTTTAATGTCAGTGAACAAAGTAAATAAAAATAATTCCAATGTATGTCCCCCACTTTAAAGAAATTTCTAAACACCATGTTGTGATCAGCTACTTTAAAGTAGAAAAATGATAAATGCCATGCGACAAGAGGTCACAAGAGATTATTTTGAAAGACCTATTCCAATGATATGTTTCTAAATAAACTACATCATGATAAGGGGTTCCCCTTTTTTTATGGGTGTTTTTGCACCTTCTCAACATAGGTAATGCATAAGTGCCTAACCTGTCTTGAAAGGAAATCTCCTACAATCAAGTTCCAGATTACTACCCCAAGGTCTCTCAAGTGTCAAGTCATGACAATGCTTGGAATAGTTCAGTTGGTTGATGTGATTTGCTAGTAATCACAAGATGGCCTTTATGGTTTACAAAGGATGGGAAGTTGGGTCTGCAAATGGAGCTTCATGGTGCTGGAAATGACTAAACAGTGGCTGCCCACTCAAAACAACAAGCTGAAACTCACCATGCTCATCAGATTTAGCATTATTTTCATGCCTAGAATCCTACTCTAACCAAGGAGTTAAAATAAATAGCGAAAGGAGAAGGGTAAGAGAAGCTATTCTAAATCTAACCTATGAATGAATAGTAACAATGGAAACTGCTACAAAAGACAAATTTCCTAAACTATGCTTTTCTTGACCAAGAGAAACCTACATCTACACAAACTAGTGCAATCTCCTAAGATATGTTGATTTTCAGATTGTACATGGACATCATGAACATATAATTGAACTAAGTTGCAACAATGGAATAAAGAAACCCAAGCTAGCTTTACACAGTAGTTTGTCATCAACAAGTGCCAAAATTATGGGCTGGAAATTCATCAAATACCATAACAACAAATACCATTATCACAACCATTCAATAAATTACAATCTAAAACTAACATGGAAGTTGAACCATGCATGCAAGATGAGTAAACTCAAAGAAAACATCCATAAAATCATGCAATGCTTCCTTTTATTGCTGCAAAATTCCCTTTACACTAGCTCTTGAACCATTTACGAATGAGGGGAAAGCCCCTATTTATAGTTTTCCAAAGCCCAAATGAATGGCTAGGATTAATTCACAATGTGTGGCTCAGATTCAATACAAGTTAGGGTTTCACCTATCCCCAATATTTCCCAATTTTAAATAGGATGTTTTGTCATCTTCCCTATTTTGTCTTGTAGCCTACTTTTCAATCTAGTGACCCTAGCACTATAACAATTTTCTTCTCTAGTGACTACCTTCTTTCATACAACTGAAAACTTGTATAAAGATGCCCTTCATCTAATTTGTTTGCAACGTTTCTTCATTGAAACTTGTTGCATATTTGTGTCACTAAAAAGAAGTTATGCTACTCCCAATTTTGGTGGATAGCTCCTAACAATCATCATCATTTGGTGGAAATAAAACAACTCAGACTTCCTATTCCTTTCAAGGTCACCCTTTGCAGTTTTGTCACTGACTTCCTTGGCATGTGTTCATATGTTGGTCAGTCCTTCATTGTTTATATAGACATCCTTTTCTTCTTTTCCTCTAACGTCTCTTGTGGGCTTCTTCAATGGCACCTCAACAAGTTCCATAAATCCTACACCCAAAGACATAGTAAGTGCTTTCATACGTAAATCAAGGTAGATGTTAGTCAAGTCCTACAAACACATTGTTAGATCCATCCATGCATCATTTAAAGATCATAATATTCATCACTATTCCACATTTGGAGCTCATTTGGCCCATAAACATAAATTTGGGTTCAGGGGTGTGATTGTAGAAAGGTCAAAGGATGTTTGGAGTCTCTACTACTAAGCAATGAAATTTAGAGCATGATGACCCATAGGAAGAAGTATGCACTATGGGACCCACAGGTTCCTTAGATGTTAAGGGCTATGTGTGAAAGTTTGAAAAATTTAGGAGATGTGGGATGGAGCTATTGGGTTGCCATCATATTATTCATCGTCAGAAACGATGTTGGAATGTTGGTTGTCTGCAAAGCCACAACTCTTAGCAATTTTGAGTTTTTTCAAACTAAGCACATGAAAGATGTACTAGAAGGGTTCCTAGACCTATTCCTAAATTATTTGGCCCTTTTCAAAAAATGCAGAAATCTGGAATGTCAAATTCAGAGGACCATTTGTTGCCTTAAAAATGACACTGGGCACATGGAAACCTCTGGCTAACAATAGAGGGAAGGCAATCCACAAGGAATTTCCCACAGATGGTGACAGAGGGACGATGGCCCACAAGGAAGTTCCTATATAGATGGCGATGGAGGGATGAAAACTTGCAAGGAAGTTCCCATGGATGGCAATGGAGGGATGGTGGCCTGCAAGGAAGTTCCCACAGATGGCGACAGAGGGACAACAACCTGCAAGGAAGTTCCTGTCGATGACAACGGAGGGATGACGATCCACATGGAATCTTTTGTAACTTCCCAAAACTCAATGAAACCTTGTAAGTTCACTTAGGCATCACTAAAACATCCCAAATCCATGGGAAACTTGTCCCCAAAGTCAAAAAAATGAAGGAAAATGTGAACCAAGTGAGTAGGGACCAAGTTAGCAAGAGAAAGGAAAAAGTGAAAAAAATGGAGGGGACTTTGTTTTCCTTCTCATATTTGAATGCCTTGGGTGAAAATGAAGTGAAGGTAGCAACATTTATAGGCCAATTTCCATTAATGGCATGCATTAATTTCTTGGTATGGCAAACCCGAGTTAGCTGAGATGCGGAAACCCACAGTCATTTGGATGCTTGGTCAAGGCTCAGATGGAGAAGCTAAGTGTGGAGCCCTCCATGTGGATGGATTTCAAGGGTCAGCCATTGCTTGGTAGTGAAATGGAAGTGAAAACCCACACAAGACAACCCGAAGCTGCAAGTTTGCGATACCTGATGGACACAATAGTAAAGGTGGATGCGGGTTTGCCATGTGCGCAAACGCTAAGTCTTGGCTGCAAAAAAATGGTAAGTGCAATGGAAAACAACATGAGGAGACCTGTGATTATGGATCTGTGAGGCCGAATGGACATCAGGGTGATAAGCAAAGGGAAACCCACAAAACGTAGCCCACAAGGGAAAATAACTTGGTGAAATTTAGGTGGGCAGATTTGACCAATGGAAAATTAATCGTTTTAAGGCTTGTGACTGACTTGAGCTTGGAAACAGGGGTGCACAAAGCAAGACGAGGGAAAAATGGCCTATCGGGAGAAAAAAAGGGGGTCCTTGCCTACGATGGGGCACGTGTGCAAAATATGAACAAAAAATGGTGACTCGCTGGGGTAATGCTCTAGAGCATTTCGATGACAAACTGGAATCACAAACCTAGAATATCTAGTTTTGATCCTTGCACTAGGGAAAACAAACTAGATGCTTAACCAAATCATCAAAACCACTACTCAACCCAACCTTTAGTATGCTAAAAATCCAAGTGTGTGCAATTGTGTTAATTCCCATCCTTAAGTCATTGCAAGAACCTAAGCTCAATTAAATTAAGCTATGTAGTTTATTCTAACTGCAAAAGCATCTGGGACATTGCGTTGCTGCCAATTAGGCATCCATAGCCCCAACAAGGTTGTCATTGTGATTCTCCCGAACATTGCTCTACTATCAGTCAGGCATCCATAGCCCCGATAAAGTTATTTTGATCCCCCTAAAAGTTGAATTTTTTTATTTTTTAATTTCAATGCTTTTCTTTTCTTTTCTTGTCTTTTGATTTTCTCTTTCCATTTTTTTTCATTTCAACATGCAAGCTATGAAGCTTGCACCCAAGGCTAAGAATCACAGTGGCACTGAAGTAGAATTTTAGATTTTTTACTTAACCTGACTACACCAAGGACCTATGATGAACATCAAATTATTAAGGTGTGTAAGAGATATAATATTCTAGAATACATAAGAGTTAAACCAACTAATGACTTATCCCCTTTGAATCAAACATCCAGGTCACTTGACACTAACAAAAGACATTCACCATCCACTTTGAAAACTTGATTAGAGTTTATCAAAGAAATACATAGAACAACCCTAGGCAATAAGAAATGGGTGTTGTGCATGTAAAGATACCCACCTTCAAGTAGAGGAACCCCAAGCATAGTAGCAAAGCAAAAGTAAAATGGAAGAAAATAGAAAGTGAACAAAAAGCAAATGAAAAGTAAACACCTACAAGAAAACACCTATACTAACCAAAGGGGGAAAGCGAAAGAAAAGAACAAGGAAACTACTCTACAATAAACCAACTAACCTAAAGAAAGTAGGAAAGCAGAGTGTGTACATGAAACATATAATACTAAAAAAAAACTATGTACAAAAATATTTACAAAGAACCAAGTTCGGCCAAGGAAAACTAAAATTTATGCTCGTTGGACCTCACAATGCATGTAAAAGAAGAAGGGAAATTGTTATAGCTCTAATCCATGTAGATTTAATTTTATATTCATAAAAATGAGGCCCAATGTAGCAACATTCAAATTCAATCACATATTAAGGAAAAATCAGCAATTGAGGTGATTCATTAAACCCATGGTCAATCCATAAACAAGTATGTTTCCCTTTGTTCCCTTAATAAAAATGATAAATACAACTACAAATATTAATAGGAACAAGGAAGGATAGAACTTGGATGTCACCATGCAGATATGGTAGTTTTTGACATTCGAGAGTGAGCAATGCATCATTGGTTGTTGTGTCGACAGCCTCGAGCGGATGTAACTAATAGGGTATCATCCCTTTTTCATCAAAAATCTCTTCCAAGCTATGGGTGGGACTTTCATCCTCTATCAACCATTCTTTGAGGAGAAAAACTTCATCATGTCAATCCTCCGTAGCCCAAGACTCTACCTAATTGTTGTCCTCAATAGGAAGCATGTTGTCCTATCTCACTTCCTTTTTGTTAATCTTAATTTTATGATGTTCTATGTCATAGAAGGATGACATGGAAAAGTATGTCCTATTGTATCTCTCTGAATGTGAAAGAGGATCAGCTATGGTCAAGGCGACAAGACTCGTAGTTGCATCTTGTAGTTGGCCAGGTATACCATCTTCGTAGTCAACTGCCAAAACACTATTGTCTTTATCTTCTTCTTTTTCTAGTTCATGTACCTCACCATGACATTCACTCATTTTCTCTTGTTCACTATCACTCTAGATGGAGAAGGAGTTCCTCTCCCAATCTGAAAGCTCTAATGTTTCATTGTCCATAGTTTTGGGTGACACGTCCTCATAACTACCTTCCTCTAGAATGTACTCTTCCTCAGTGTTGGCATACCTCCAAAGTATAACTCCCAATGGAAAAAGTCATCAATGGAGGGTACTTCATCAAGGGGGCCCAGATTTACTATATGCTTTTCCTCCAATGATTCCCCATAAATCTTGTCATCCATGCCATATAGATGCTCTTCAAGAGGGAAAGACTCTTGATGTTTGATGGATAGCCTCCCTATTTGATCCACTTCATCATTCAGAAGCTCAGGACTGTGTTGTTCTTCTTATGTTGTTGTCCTAAGACCTTCTTGAGAACTACTTTCAGCCAAGTTGTCACTTGGTTCTGACTCTTGGTCCTCTAGTTCACTCCTTGAAGCAACTATAGGAAACAATGCACTTGGCTGCCCCATTTGCTCTTTAACTTGCCCGATGACCTCTTGGAATAGTTCACACACAAACTCAAAATGCATTGAATCATGGAGCTTGCACCACCCCAACAACAATAACACTTCCAATTCCACTTGGTATCTTAGCTCTGACCAATCCCTTGCTATTCTTGACACAAGCTCGTTGTATCTCTCCACTACCAGATCTTCATTGTCAGTTGGGAAGGAGGTATGATGGCAAGCAATCGTGACCTATGGTTGTTTCCACTCCTCTAAATCTTCATTTTCAAATGCTTGCTCATTGTCATATATGAAGGAGAGGTCTTCTAATTTGATTTCACCATCATTTTTTGTTGCCCCAAGGCTTTCAACCTCTTCTTCTTTCTAATCTTTAGCATGTACATTGGCTATCACGACATATGATTCTACAACCTTTTTTAATTAATATTCAACTACCAATAGTTCCTCTTCTTGAGTGGAGGACTACCCTTTACCAATGAAGGAGAGGCTTTCCAATTCATTTCCACCTAAACTTTTGTCAAGTCTCTTTTTTGTCCCAAGGAAATCAATTCCTTCCTCTTGATTTTTAGCATCTATATTTGTTGTCCCAAAACTTACTTCGATGGAGCTTCTTGATTCAACTTCAATATGTTGTCCCCTAGATGTTGAGAACCCTTCTACCTCATGGGATGACCCCTCTTCATTGAGAGTTGACTACTCTGACTTGTTCAAATAGATCTTGACTTGGGTAATGATGTCTACATATGATGGACAAGTAAACTCTGAATGTGGTGTATTGTGGAATCTGCACCAACTAGACATCAACACTTCTTCTAGTGTTAGTCCCTCCTTACTATTCAAGTGTTCTTGGATCAGCTCTTTGAATACCTTGGCTGCCATATTAGAAAATTCCTCTCCTAGATCTACAAGAGCCAAGGGTTGGTATATTTCCCAAAAGGGAATGCCTCCTTGTAAAACCCTTTCGATTCTACCCAAGAATGTTAGACATCTCAATTCACTATGTTTGCAAGTGTCATGGATTCTACATTTTCCTACCAATGCAAATTGTTGCAATGGTCTCTTCAATCTCCTATTAAAATCTGCATGTAGCTGAGTGATGTTGATTTGTAAATGTCGCTCCATCTCAGCTCCACTCTATTTTGTCTTCAAAATTTTCTGATTTAAAATTCCATCATATAAACAGATCTCCCTATCTCATACTTTTTACTTGAAGGTTCTTTTCAACTTCCCATTTTTAGCTTTGTAGCCTCAAGTTTATCCATGCCCTCCTTCTAGTGTCAGTTCTGTTGATGGGTGTTTTTGCACCTTCTCAAAATAGGTAATGTATAAGTGCATCACCTCTCTTGAAAGTAAATCTCCTACAAACAAGTTCTAGATTACTACCCCAATGTCTCTTAGGTGTCAGGTCATGACAATGCTTAAAATAGTTAAGTTGGTTGATGTGATTTGTTGGTAATCACAAGGTGGCCTTTATGGTTTACAAAACATGGGAAGTTGGGTATGCAAATGGAGTTTCAAGGTGTTGGAAATGACTGAATAGTGGCTTCCCACTCAAAACAACAAGCTGAAACTCACCATGTTCATCAGATTTAGCATTGTTTTGATGCTTGGAATCCTACTCTAACCAAGGAGTCAAAAGAAATAGAAAAAGGAGAAGTGTAAGAGAAGCTATTATAAATCTAAGCTATGAATGAATAGTAACAATGGAGACTGATACAATAGAAAAACTTTCTAAACTAGGCTTTGCTTGACCAAGAGAAACCTGCAACTACACAAACCAGTGCAATATCTTACAATCTGGTGATTTTCAAATTGTACATGCACATCATGAACATAAAATTGAACTAAGTTGCAACAACGGAATAAAGAAGCCCAAACTAACTTTACACAATAGCTTGTCAAGTGCCAAAAGTATGGGCTAGAAATTCATCAAATACCATAACAACAAATACCATCATCACAACCATTCAAGAAAATACAATCCAAAACTAACATGGAAGTTGAACCATGCATGCAAGATGAGCAAACTCAAAGAAAACATACATAAAATCATGCAATGGTTCCTTTCATTGCTAAAAAATTCCCTTTACACTAGCTCTCCAACCATTTACAAATGAGGGGAAAGCCCCTATTTATAGTTTTCCAAAGCCCAAATGAATGACTAGGCTTAATTCACAATGTGTGGCTCAAATTCAATACAAGTTAGGGTTTCACCTACCCCCAATATTTCTCAATTTTAAATAGGCTATTTTGTCCTCTTCCCTATTCTATCTTGTAGCCTATTTTTTCATGTAGTGACTTCCTTCTTTGATGTAGCTGAAAACTTGTAGGAAGATGCCCTTCATTTGATATGTTTGCAGTGTTTCTTCATTGAAACTTGTTGTCCATTTGTGTCACTAAAAAGTAGTTATGTTGCTCTTGATTCTCGTGGATAGCTCTTGGAAATCATCATCATTTGGTGGAAAATAAAATAGCTCCTTCCTATTCCTTTGAAGGTCACCCTTTGTAGTTTTGTCACTGACTTCCTTGGCATGCGCTCAAATGTTGGTCAGTCCTCCATTGTTTATGTAGACATCCTTTTCCTTTTTTCTTCTAGGGCCTCTTGTGGGATTCTTCGATGGCCCCTCAACAAGTTCTATAAATCCTACACCTAAAGACCTAGTAAGTGATTTCATACGTAAATCAAAGAAAATGTTAGTCAGGTCCTGCAAATGCAATGTTAGATCCATCCATGCATCATTAAAAGATCATAATTTTCATCATTGTTCCACATTTGGAGCTCACTTGGACCATAAACATAAATGCATGTTTAGGGGTTTGAGTGTAGGAAGGTTGAAGGATGTTTGGAGTCTCTGCCACTAAGCAAAAAAAATTAGAGCACGACGACCTATAGGAGAAAGCCCACACTGCAAGACCTGTGAGTTCCTCATACGTTAAGGGCTATGTGTGAAATTATGACCAATTTAAGAGATGCGGGAGGGGGCTATCGAGCTACCATCATATGTTCACCGTTAAGAATAGTGTTGGAATGATGGTGGTCTACAAAGCCACAACTCTTAGAAATTTTGAATTTTTTCAAGCTAAGCACATGGAAGATGCATTAGAACAGTGCCTAGAATTATTCCTCAATGATTTGTCCCTTTTCAAAAAATGTAGAAACCTACAATGTGGAAGCTAGCAGATTCATTTCCTTAAAAATGACATTAGGCACATGGAAACCCATGGATAGCGATGGAGGGACAGTGACCTGGAGGGAAGTTCCCATAGATGGTAGCCCACAAGGAAGTTCTTGTAGATGGTGACAAAGGGATAACAGTCCCCAAGGAAGTTTCCACAAATGACAATAAAGGGATAACGACCTGCAAGGAAGTTCCCATAGATGGAAATAGAGGGCGATGACTCACAAGGAAGTTCCTATGAATGAAAATGGAGGGATGACGGCCTGCAAGGAAGTTCCTATGGATAACAACAGGGGGATGGCATCTTGCAAGGAAGTTCAAAGGGGGAGGGAGGAACGATGACCCACAAGGAAGTTCTCCCAGATAACAATGGAGGGATGATGCCCTGCAAGGAAGTTCCCACATATGACAATGAAGGGATGATGACCCATAAGGAAGTTACCATGGATGGTGACAGAGGGATGGCGATGGAGCGACGACGACCGGGAAGGAATTTCCCACAACTTCACAAAACTTAGTAAATTTAAGATTTTACAATTTTAGCACATGGGAAAAGGGTTAGAAAGAGTGCCAAAACATATTTCATTAAGATTTGACTCATTTTAAAAAATGCAAAAAAATTGAATGTGGGAGCTAGAGGCTCTGCTGCCCTTTAAAAAATGGCAAAGAGCACATGACAACCCACACACGGCGACCCACAATGAAATTTCCACAAGTTCTAAACACATAGAAAATTTGATCCAAACCCCTTTAGGCATGTGAACACACTCACTTTATGGGCCCTAGATGATGAAACATTGAAGTTTGCACCCTTTGTTGGAAATGCAGAGATTTGGAATGGGGAAGCCTAAGGGTCTGCTACCCTTTTAAAATGACAATGAGCACACAACGGACCACACACGGCGGCCCACAAAGAAGTTCCTATAGATGGAGATGGAGGAACAGTGGCCCACATTGAAGTTCCCACGGGTGGTGATGGAGGGATGGCGGCCCACATGGAAGTTCTTGTGGATGGTGATAGAGGGATGATGGCCCGCAAGGAAGTTCTTGCAGATGGTGACAAAGCAGCGATGACCTACAAGGAAGTTCCCACAGAAGGTGATGGAGGGATGGTGGCTTGTAAGGAAGTTCCCATTGATGATGATGGAGGGATAGTGGCCTACAAGGAAGTTCTTGCAGATGGTGAAGGAGGGACGATGGTCTGCATGAAAGTTTTTGCAATTTCCAAAAACTTAACAAAACCTTGGCAGTTCACTTAGGCATCACAAAAACATCCCAAATCCATAGGAAACTTGTCCCCAAAGTCAAAAAAAAGAAGGAAAAAGAAAAGCAAGTGAGCCAGGTCCAAGTTAGTAGGAGCAAGGAAAAAGTGAAAAAAAGGGGGGTACTTTGTTTCTCTTCTTATATTTGAACGCCTCAGATGAAAACGAAGGGTAGGGAGCAATATTTATAGGCCAATTTCCATTTATGGCATGCATTAATTTCTTGGTATGGCGAACCTGGAATAGGTGAGATGTAGAAACCCACACTCGTTTGGATGCTTGGTCAAGGCTCAGATGGAGAAATTAAGTGTTGATGCCTCCATGCGAGTGGGTTTCAAGGGTTGGTCGTTGCTTGGTGGAAAAATGAAAGTGAAAACCCACACGAGGTGACTCACAACTATGGGTTTGGGATGCCTAATGGATGCAACAATGAAGTTGGATGTGAGGTCTACCATGTGGGTAGACGCTGAGGCTTGGATATAGAAAAACAATGGGAACAACAACAAATAGCACAAGGAGAAGCATGATTGTGGGTCCATGAAGCCTAACAGATGCCGGTGTGATAAGCAAAGGGAAACTCGCAAGACCCAGCCTACAAGGGAAAATAACTTGGTGAAATTTAGGTGGGCACATTTGACCAATGGGAAATTGATTGTTTTAAGGCTCGTGACCAACTTGAGCTTCGAAATAGGGGTGCACAAAGCAAGATGAGGGAAAAAAAACCCATCAAGAGTGAAAAAAAGGGGGCCCCTGCCTAGGGTGGGGTGTGTGCAAAATATGCACAACACCCCACAAATGCAATGCAACACACAACATATAAAGGTACATTGACAGATCCATCGATTTAGGGCCAGTATATGTCTTCAGTATAGTGATATAATAGATCTCAAAATTGACATCTTTCTCCAAATACTCATATAGAACAACAAACACAAAGGAGTAATGAAACATAAAGAGAAAATAGATAAAATTTTGGGTCAATATAAAAGAGACCTAAATTTCTTAATTCCTTGCATCACCCCTAAAAGGAAAACACAAGACAAAAGAAAAGGAAAATTTTATGACATATAGAGGAATTAAGATACAAATAGAAGAATGCCACAATAGGTTCATTTTTTTTGTTTCCATATGCCAAAAAAGAAACAATGCTCATCCAAAGAAAACTCACAAACACAAATACATGCCAAACAATATAATACAAGAGATCACCTCATATGTGAGAAAATACAAAAATACATCAACAAGCATAAAGGAGTACACCACATGCGAGTTGACCTAAAGCAATTCATTTGCATCCCAATCTTGCTCACCATAAATGGGAGGAAGATAACTAGCTGAAGGGACTACATCAAGTGTCATATTAGGAGCATCAATAAGTTCAACTCATGGTGGGTCACTCTAATTAGGAAGATCATCAAGGTTGCCCCCATCTAAGTTCATAGAAGTAAAAAAAAGAAAAAAATGGCTCTTTAGGAACTTCTTCATCAATCTTAGCAATCTCATCATCATCATCCAAATCAATCACAATAGGAGGTTCCATGATAATTTCATTTGCATTTTCTTGTTTCATTTCTCATTTTGGTCTTATGTCTTGTTTTGTTGAAATTTGGGTTTCTTCTTGAGTTTTTTTCATAAGTGTTGGTGGTGTTGGCTTATTCTTTTCTTGCAATTGGTGAGTGATAGCATTGTAATGATGGAAAAATTACTCCCTAACATGGCCTTGATTTAGTGTTGTAATATACCTAGAATATTCACATTAGGTCTTGGGCTCTTATGAACCAAATGAGCTTATTGGTTCTTTATTTAAAGTGTTGTAACACACTTTCACAATTTTCTAGGGTTTTATTAAATAATTTTTCTTCTTTATGCTTTTATTGGCCTTGTTTTACATCTACAAGTCCTGTTTAATGCATATTTTCGAGGATAATCTTGACATGAACCAAGATCAAATCATAATTCAGGTATTTTTGGATTTTGTGGCCTAGATTTAGTGATCTAGGACTCATACACCACCTTGGACATATGAGTCACACCTAGGTTTTAGGGTCTTGATCTACATTTTACATCATTCTAAGAATTTTTAAAAAATGTGTCCCACAGTTAAGCCTAATGGGACTCATACACCACCTCTAGCATATGAGTCCCCTATGGCTCAAAATAAAATTTAATTCAAATTCTTGGAGGGATTTTATTTTTCTAGATCTGATGTCATCTTGTAGTGTTGTAATTTCAATAAATTTAGCATTAACAAGTATAAATACAAGGTTATTTCACTCATTCTAACCTAAGCATTCATGAGATCATCCTAAGCTTTCAAGTATTCATGCATTATAGAAAATTTGAGTTAACACGAGCATTTGAGAGTTTACAAGAGAACTCAAGGATCTTCAAGAGATGATTATCAAGCATTTAGGAGCATTATTCAAGTGTCAAGTATCATGCCAGAGTCATCGTTCATCATGTTTATTTTTGAGCTAACATGTCTGATGTAGGGTTTTATGATTCAAGTTAGCATTCAATTCAAGATCTATATCATTCAAGCAAGATTCAATACCTACATCCATCAGATCCACTTCATACATGTTGCAACACTTTATTGCTATGGTTTGGTGAGTTGCAACATTACATTTTGTTCATTCATCATTCCTTTGTCTTATTTGATTTCATAACAAGGTTTGATTACCAAAACGGGGTTTGACCACTTGGCAAACCCCTTTCTACTAATAAAACAACATTTTCCCCTCTCTTTAGTGTGTGATTTTTAGATCTAGGTTGAAGGCACATTGAAGAGAAAGTTTGGAGAAAGTTTTCAAGTATTCAAAGTTGTCAAAGTTGTCACCTTGCATTGGAGATCATTGAAAGACATCTATAGGTTGCAAATCAAAGTTTTAGATCTGAAAAATAGGCAGAAATGACAAAGAAGATATTGAAGAGAAAAATCAAACTTTGAATTTCTCAAAATTCCTAACTAGATTGACACACTATTTCTAGCACATAAGTCTTAGTATAGTCAATATTGTAGATTTCTAGAGTTTCAAACATATCTCTGCCAGATTTTTGTTCTTTCCTAGAAACCCTAATCTAGGACTAAATCACCTAGACTAGTGTATGAGTCCCAATAGACATTAATTTTATATTTTTCAACATTTCAAGTCTTCATTGAGGCCTCTTCAGGTTTCCAAGTGCACACTTTTGATTTCTTAGCTTTGTATTATGATTTACATGCTTTTCTAGGTCATTTAGTGAAGTCTTGCATTGCATTAGGTTTTAGAATTAGGACTAGCATTTCATTAGTCTTTCCAAGCCCTAGCTTGGTAGTGAACCCCTCTTTAGTTTCTAATCAACCCCCAAGATAACCCTATTGCAAGATCTCTTTCTACTTTGCATACTTTAGATTGATATCTCTAGGGTTTTCCTTGAATGATTGTAGGAGAAAAATGTTGTTCTATGTCCTAAATCATAAATCAACCATTTTACCATTTATCATTTTGGTGAACCTACATTTAGAGCACATCATTTTTTATTTGGAGTGCATGATAGTCCTAGATCTTGTTTGCACTAACTTTACATTAGGGTTTGCACTAGTTAATTTGCATTTAGGGTTTATAAATCTTGAAATAGTGAGAGTGCATATAGGTTACATTTTTTGCATCTTGCATCATTGAATATCATCTAAAATTTTCATTTCCATTTAGCCTATAGATCATCCAAACATAAAAGAATAAAAATCACTTTATTTTTTTGAAATTTGTGAAAAAAACCCTCATTGGGACTCATACACCTCTCTAGGAAATTTAGTCCCGGTGTAGATTTTAAATTGCATTTTTTAGAGTTCAATTTTTATTTCTAAGATTCTATTTGATGTTGATAACTTTCTATTTCAGTTTACAAAGTTTCTATTATATTCATTTCATTGCATTTAGCTTAATTTCATTTGAATTACATTTGCACCCATATTGCATTTAGTATCCCTTGCATGAGCTTTTCTCCTTGGTGTCCTATTGCTAACACTATAGTGAGATGAAGTTTGAGACTCATGTCATCCCATGATAGTATAATCATCATGGATCTTGGGTTATCTATCTCTTTCACTACTAGTGTTGACACTAGTTCACTAGGTGTGGACCATACCCTTAACAATTCCTTGCCTTCAAGTAGTGTGACGCATGTTGAAACAATGGTTGCTAGTATTCCACAAGAAAACATAATCCAAATACATGAAGACCTAGAAAACCTACAAAATCAAATAAGTACAAATAACATTTCAATTACCACCATCCCTACAATAGATAACATTCATCACATGCTTGAAAGTGAAGACGAAGTTGACCTTGTGTGTAACATAGTTTAGATCTTTGGAAAAAATCTTACCTCAACCACTAGTTGTGCTTTACAATCGAATAATGTTACAAGCCAAGGAGAAATTCAAATCCCTCCTCCCACAATAATTTCCTCTATTCCTACCTATACCAACCCTCAAGTTACAACAGTAATGCAACCAACTAGTAATGTGATTCCTTCCTTGGGTTATTTTGCTAGCATCCTTAGTACCTTTGTGGCATCACATATCACATATCCTACCACTTTACCACCTATAAAAATTCCAATCACTTTTCCTTTGAACACATACACACCACCACCATATTCATCACCATATAACAATACAAATAATGATCCTCTCATAGACCAACTTTTGCAAACCATTTCATTGCTTCAAAAGCAAGTTTCCACTATCAACCAAAATCAGAATGGCCCACCTACATATTATTTCAAAAGGAGTCCCTTGTTCTTGGAGATATTGTGAACAATGATGCCACAAGGTATAGAGGTTCCTAGATTCAAGAAATATGGGGGGAAAGGAGATCCTTCTAACCATGTTTCCATTTATACTACCCTATGTAGTGACTTTATCCCTAACGATAAACTATTAGCTAAACTTTTCCCTAGAACCTTGAAGGATACTGCTTTAGAATGGTTTTGTTTGTTACCAAATAACTCATTTCACTCATTCAATGAACTTGTTGAGGCATTTATCAACCATGGATTTCCAAGTGCATATGACTCCTAAGATGACATTGGAAAATTTTATGAGATGTAAGAAAAAGAAGAAGAAAAGATTATGAACTTTATTTCATGCTATCAATCATTCTATTCCTAAATCAATGTAAAGGTTCTCGATCCTCACCTTTGAAATATGTTCATAGAGAATTTGTAAAGTAAGATACAAGATAAGATTACCATAATGAAATTCCCCTCCTTCATGTACTTATGTACTATGCTCCGTGATTATGAATACTTGGTTAGTAGTCATGATGAAAAATCCACCTCTTGTCAAACTAAGAAGTGGGTATGTGCAGGATCATGATGGGCCAAAAAGTGGCGATATGATGGGTATGTGTAGGGTATGAGGCTGATGACTTTTTCTTACCTAAAATTGATGAAACGAAAAGGGTTCTTAAAGGAGATTCTCTACTATACACTAATATAAATTATGCTTTACTTTCAATTTAATAAATAATTATTACTCATTTTCTATTTGAATTATGACTAAAGTCCTGATTGGTAGGGTGATTGAAAAAAATCTATAGCTTTCAAACAGTATCACATTTTTTAAATCTGAAATATGCATCACATTTTATGCTTTGCATAATATACAATTAATAAAAAAATGAATTTCATGAAGTTTTGACTAGGTTAAGGTGGTCAGACATACAAGGTTTTATGCATCACATTAGGACATGAGTCCTCTACTTATATCTAAAATCTTATAATAAAATAATATCATTTTATTGTGGTTAGGGTGGTCAGACATACACCTACTTATTTTTTCTCTGAAATTTAAGTACTGCATTGAAATTTCAAATTTTCACCAAATATATTTATTTTTAAAAAAAACCTAGTAGTTTAGAAACTACATTCAATTTTCTACAGATTCTATCCTTACATAGTTTTGAAATAATATAAATAACTTATTCAAATTTTTATGTCAAATTTCCTAACTTAATTTTTCTAAATTTTTTTGCCACTTAAAGGCCTGTTTCTTCCATGATGATCCTGTACATACCCAAGTCCAACTTCACAAATAAAAAAAAATACCAACATTTTGGGAAACAAAATAAAGGTTTCCTTGAACTAAATCACCCTCAACAAAAAAACTCAACATGCTAATACCCAAGTAGCTTCTATAAAAGCAATGATAGCCTTCAACCATGGGGATCTTAAAAGGAAATTCCCACCTCTACCTGATACCATTCATAATGTAGTGTATTAAAATGCACACCCTTTCATTTTCACACTTGTTTGGGCCTACCTTAGTTTATTTAACCTCATTTATGGCTTAATTGGTCCTATTTTTCATCCACAATCACTATGAATTACATATTTTTTTGGCTAATCTTGACATTCTCCAATGCATAAATGATAATTTAATGATTTCATCTATGTGTCCCTGATTTTTGGGTAGGGACTAAAATGCCACCTAGGGCAACTTTGTCCCTCAAAGGTATCAATACCCTAATTTTTCAGCATCTTAATTGGGACTATTTTTGGTTTTTGTGCCCAAAGTTTCATAACTTGGGACTAAGATGCCACCTAGGGCATCTTAGTCCTCCTTGAGTCATTTTTCAAGATTTAATTTCAAATTCTAGCAAGATTTAGCCTCATTTATTTAATGAATTCATATGTTAGCTTGGTGTGATGTAATTTCTGGCTATTAACAATAGATAAGTATAAATACAAGGTTCATTCATTCATTCTAATCCAAGTCTTTTATGAGAGCATTCATCATAGAAAATTGAGTTAACAACTGCATGCATTCAAGAGCAATTCTATCAAGTATTTGGATCCATCATGAAGATTCACGCATCATATCAAAGAGCTTCTTGCATCATGTGTGTTGTGCTAACATTTGAGATGTGTGGTTTTGATTCAAGCAAGAAATTCTAGATCATGGGTATGTGCAAGATCATCATGGAAAAAACAAGCAATTAAGTGGCAAAAAATTCAGAAAAAATCAAAGTTAGGCAACTTGACTTAAAAATTTGAATAAGTTATCTATATTATTTTAAAAATATGTAACAATAGAATCTATAGCAAATTGAATGTAGTTTCTAAACTGGTAGGTTTATTTTGAAAAATAAAAAATCTATTTGTGAAAATTTAAAATTTCAATGGAGCAGTACATAAATTTCAGGGAAGAAATAAGAAGTAGGTGTCTATCGACCACCCTAACCACAATAAAATGATACTACATTTTTATAAGATTTTAGACATAAGTAGAGGACTCATGTTTGGATGTGATGCATATTTTTTTGTATTTTTTTTCAGTAAATAATTAATTATGAATTTTTATTACAACTTTTAAAAAATATAAAAAACTCGTATGTCTAACAACCTTGGTCAAAACTTCATGAAATTCAATTTTTCCTTTTTTAATCCTATAGTATGTGAAGCATAGAATGTGATGTATTTTTTGGATTCCAAAAATGTGATACCGTTTGAAAGCTATAGATTTTTTTCAATCAACCTATCAATTGGGACTTTAGTCGAGTTATGATGGTCATCACTAATAGATTTTTAAAAAAAAGAATGATAGATGATTTTTGAAGATTCCCCTGAGCATTGAAGGTGTATGAGCTTTGCTAGGGTTTTATGTTTTCTGCGGTCACCCTTGTGTCATACTACACCTTCTACGTAGGAAAACCCTCCTTTATTGTGTGTACGACCGCATTTACTATAGTTTCTTGTTTTAATATGCCTTCAACTGGCTCTAACCAAACAGTTCTTGCTAGTGTTAGCAATTTGATGACGATAATCAATGGCTCCTCCTCTGAACAAACGTCCCCAGAAATTTGTTCTGAAAGTCTTTCACGAGGTAAGTGTTCTGATTCACCAATTGATGTGGTTTTTCCTTTACCAGAATTTTATTTTTTCTGTCAATGGCTTGAGCAGTACACCCTTGTTCGGTATTTTGTTGGGAGAACTCCCCCTCAAAGTGTGCTTAAAGATTGGGTTAGCAAGGCTTGGGTCCCTCATGGGGTCCACCTTGATATGGTCTAAAACTTGACCAAGGGTTTCTTTTTATTCCGCTTTGAGGAGGTCAATCATGTACAGGCCATCTTACACCATGGGCCCTAGTATGTCTGGTCCTCTCTGTTAGTTTTTCAGGCATGGACTTGTGACTTTATTGTCCCAGATGACACCAAGTTGCGGGTCCTAGTCTAGATTGAATTTCCTGGTCTTCCCTTACATTGTGTGCCTTTCTTGAATAGTATAGCTTCCTCATTGGGGAGGCCTATCTACATTGAGCCAGACAGGTTATTTCAGGCCCGCCCCCAAAAGAGGGTTTGTGTGGAAGTTGACCTTTCCAAATATTTAAAAGACTCCATTGATATCCAAAGTGGAGCTTTCCGCCACACACAGAAGGTCACCTAGTTTAACTTTCCCAACACATGTTATAGGTTTTAGTCTGTGGACCACAAGATAAAGGACTACCCTTTAGTAGTGCCTTGTACACCTTCTCCGCCATGAGATGCTGAAAAGCGTCGTTTGGCGGCTACATCTTCTACCAAACTTGAGGTGAAATGGACTACGGTTACGAACTGAAAGAATAAGTCCACTAGTTTCGGGTTGGGTCCTGTGACCTCTGAGCCAGTTAAATATGTTTCAAACCCTTCTGTGAAGGGGAAAGAAGCTCTGGTTGGAGCTGATTATGTCTCACAGTAGCCTAGGCCAAAGCCTATGCCTCGACCGACTTCTATCATGTTAACACAGCCGAATGTGGTTTCACAGCTGAATGTGGCTTCTCCTATAATAGGAGCTCATAGGCGTTCTCACAACCCTTCCCCTCCTAGGGAATAAAGGGAATATGTCCATAAAAAATAGAGGATGTCCTCCCCATCCATCCAGATTGGATCAATTTCACCAGAATTTTTACAGAATCATTTCTCTTCTCTCAATGAAGAGGAATCAAATTTTTCCAATATGGAGGAGTTTCACTCATGAATTTCCTTTCATGGAATGTTTGAGGTCTGGCAGACCTCTCCATAAAGTATTGTCAGGAATACCTTGTGTAAGTACTCTGGTGTTGAAGTGCTTTGTCTCAGGAAGTTAAAATCTTTAGTTTTTTGCTTGCTGCGGCCTTTCACTCTATTTGGCCAGCCAGTAAAATGTTTTGTACTACCCATGATGCTGGGCATGGTGGAGCTATCACCCTTTTGGCCCCATGGCGGCACTCTTCATTGGTCGACCATGGGTCTGATCCAACTCATCGACTCATATGGATTCTTCTAAAAATTGATAATCATTCCTTTGGGATTATTAATGTCTATGCTTCTAATGATGTTGTGGAACGCTCTTTCCTCTAGCATTGGATTGCTGATTCTTTACCAGTTGCTAACTAGTTACTATGTGGGGATTTCAATATGGTAGAAATGGCATATGACAAAGATGGCACTCTGCCATTCAGATGGATAGCTGGGGAACAGGAGGCGTGGTTTTACATGTGCAATAAATTGACGCTTTTTGATCATAATATTGGTCGCCGCCATTCTCATTCTCTCTAGCACACTTGGTGCAATTTTCGAGCTAGTTATGACAAAATATTTAATCGCCTTGATCATGCCATGATCTCAACACATTATTTTTTCTCCTTTGATAGCTCCTCTCTCCCGGTTAAGCTGTTAGTGGATGTGACCTTGTTAGATCATTTCCCCATTTCCTTCTGCATTGAATGGGAGACTCGATAGCCTAGTACATGTAAAACTTAGTTTTTTTAAAACACATCTTTACTCTGCCACAAGCCTACCTTGGCCCACATTCGTAGAGTTTGGAATTTGGAGTGCAGACCAGCTCATCATACAGGCTAGATTTCTTGGTGGAATGAGGCTATCATTTGCATGGCTAGATTTTTGTGCATTTATGGGCATCAGCTGGCTATTTTTTGTCGGTGATCTTATGAGGCTACCACCGCTGACCTTCGTGTGACCTCCGAGGCTTTGTTAGCCAGCCCCTTTTCCCCCTCTTTACAAGTCAAGGTGGCGAAGATAAGGCACAAAAAGAAAATTATTGATAGTTATGTTGCTTGAGGAGTGCAAATCAAAGCCTGGTTGTAATGGAAAAAAGTTTGTGACCGTGCCTCCAAAGAGTTTTTCTTGGCTCCATGTTCCAGGCACACATCCCCAGGCATTGAAAAAATTAAAGATGGTGCTCAAGTGCTCTCTGAGGTGCCTGACATTCTCCAAGCCTTTGTACGTCATTATGAGAAATTTTTCATTGCACAGGAAGTCACACCTGTGCAATAGCAAGCCCTTTAGGATTGCCTTGTTGTCGTGCCAAATAAACTTTCTTCAGCTCAGAAAATTTTTTGTGATCAAATTTTATCAGTTGATGATCTCAAAGAGGCTATGTATTCCATGGCTGATGACAAAGCTTTGGGAATTGATGGATTTCCTTGTGAGTTCTACAAAGCCATGTGGGACGATATTGGGCATGATCTGCATCAAGTTTACTTAGAAGCATTTCACTCTAATTCCCTGGGTAATTTAATCAATAAAGGTAACATAAAATTCATACCTAAACTAGGTGACCTAGAAGACATCTGTAACTGGCGACCTATCATGCTTCTTAACGTCTCCTACAAGATTATCGCCAAAGTCTTGGCTCTTAAAATTCACCATCTTCTGCCTCAGATTGTGCGCCCGGAGCAAACTAGGTTCATCAAATCCATATTTCTTTTGGATAATATCATTGTCATCTAGGAATGCATGGAATGGGCCAGATGCTCAAACCAAAAAGTTGTGTTCATTAAGAATGACTTTCCTAAGGCTTATGATCACATTGAATGGTTGTTTATTCTGGCTATGTTGCAATCCCTAGGTTTTGGGCCCAATTTCATTCAATCTGTTCAAATGCTCTTTGAGGATGCCTTAGTTTGTATCACCATCAATGGTCATCAATCCTCTACCTTTGGACTCTTTTGTTCCATTACGCAAGGGTGCCCACTGACCCCCTCTTTATATGTGCTTGCAACCGAGGGTTTTGGTTATCTTTTGGCCAATGTTGTTTCCCAACGGTGAGTCGAGGGCATTTCTCTGCCTAATTCTCAGGCTTAGCTTGTTAATGGTCATTTTGCTGATGACTCATTTCTCACCATTCTGGAAGACAAAGACTCTGTTACGGCGACTCTTGAGTGTCTTAATACTTTCTATCTTACCTTCGACTCTGTCATCCAATGGCATAAAACTTTGTGTTACCGAAAATATATCTTGCCCTTCCCACTGTGGCTGCAATAGTATGGTTGGAAGTGGATTGGGCCTGGCAAAGTTTTTTAGTTTCTGGGCATTCCCTTTGCTTTTCAAGCATCTCCGACTGAGTTTTGGCAAGTCATGCTCTCTAGAGTTGAGTAGAAGCTTACTTATTAGGTTACTAAGCCCCTTTCTTTGGCCGGGAAATTCCAGGTGTGTTCCAAAATCTTGGCGGCCACCCATGTTTATTATTCTTCTTGCTGAGCCCCGTCCAAAGCTACCTATGGCAAGCTTGAGAAGTTGCTTCATGATTTTCTCTAGGCCTCCTCTGAAACTCACAGAGGGTTTCATCGGGTGGCTTGGGAATTTTTTTGTCTTCCTAGATATTTGGGAGGCCTTGGGCTTCTTTCTACTCAATGGCAAGGGATTCCTCTATGTGTTAAATGGATTATTCATGCCCTTATTGGGAACGAGGCCTGGAAAATTCTTCTCAGGCATAGTATTCAATTCAGTTTCCCTGTTCATAGACCTGCCTAGAAGGGGATTGGCTTTCAAACCCTTCTCGTCATGAATGAACCAATCTAGATTGTTTGGACTTTTGTTGCCAAAAGCATCTAGTGGGCCTAGGAAACTGTCAAACCCTGGCTCCGTTGGGCTGGCTCTAGTTTTCGAGATGGGCTTTCTCTCAATGAGAATAATGTTTGGTGGTTGCCTCTTTTTACTAGTAATGGTCAACCATTGGCTAAGTTGGCAGGGATTAAGACGCTTAGATTTCACAAGAAGGGTATTCAGACCCTGCATCAGATTTTTTCTAGACCCACCATGCGTATCATGTCGTGGGATGTTTTTCGTGCCCAGTACATGCTTCAAAAATAGGATTGTGCTACTTATGATGGTCTGGTGAATGCCATTCCTGTTGAGATGCTTCATAAGGTTGGAATTCATGGGACTAAACCTTGGTGGAAAAATTGGATGTGGTTTTCAGACACCCCTTTCAGAAACTACAAGCCTAAGCTTGGTTATAGGTGGCTCTCACCACATTTTCCTATGATTCAGAGTTTGAACCAGAGGTGGCTTCTTCAATCTCCTGCCCATGTATGGCATAAAATATTTGTTGCCACTTGGTCTACAAGTGTTGAGCCAAACCTCGCTCACTTTTCCTGGTGTATTCTTTTCTAGGGCTTGCCTGTCGGCTCTCAGTTGGTTCACTTGGGGGTTCGGGACCCTCATTTCCCTTTTTGTGGGAAAGCTGAGAATTTTAAGCATCTTTTCTGGTTTTGTCCCAGAGCTCAACAGCTTTGGACTTGGATTCACGACTTTTTTTGGGCCTTTAGGCCTAAAACTTTCTCTTGGCATATGGTGTTGCTTGGAGATTCTCCCAGAATTCTTGCAAAATTCACCCAGCTCTGGCACACTTTCAGGGTGAAAATTCTTTTCAATATTTGGAAGGATAGAAATTTTTGCATTTTTTCACATTATCAAATGGATATTCATATTTCTCTATATGCTAAAGCTATGATTTTTTCTAATGTGCTTTTACAAGTTCAAGTGCAAGCTAACAAACTTGCACTTGAGGTTGCTCACCTCCAGGTTCTTTTGGATCATTGGGGCAATGCCCCTTGTACTGTTGCTTAGGTCCCCGACTCACCAACCTCTTCCCACAGCCGGTCACCCTTCAAGGGCCAGCAGTGGAGTGGCTCTTTGCATCCCCATTCCCAGCCCCCGCCTCGGTGAGATTCTCACACTCCTCGGCGAAACAGTTCTCCTCCACCGCGGGCTACTCAGGGGTGGCCTTTTGACGGTGCTTTGGGGAGCAGCGGTGGTAGTGGGTGGCCCTCTTCCAATCCTCCTGCTTCTGGATCTGGGTGGCCAGGTTCTGATAAAGCATTCCTATGTATGGCGCTTGTAATCTCGCCCCAGCACGAGGAAGAAGATAAAAAAAAAAGAGATGCTAATGATGGTTGGGGTCCTCCTCCTAACGTCACTCCAAACCCTGTTGATGTATGGGGGAGAAATTTGAATGACAAAGACCCTCTTGGATCTACTAGCACTGCTCTAGCCGCTTAATGGTCTTTTTATCTCTATTATTTTAGACTTCTGAGCTTAGCCCATGTGACTTTTGGGGTGTGCCTCTCTACCACCCACCCTTTTTTTGTGAATATGTATGTTTATATTTAAATTAATATAGATACCTGCCTATTCATCAAAAACAAAAATAAAATAAAAATTAAAAAATTGGGACTTTAGTCGTAATTCAAATAGAAAATGAATAATAATTATTATTATATTCAAAGTAAAGCATAATTTATATTGGTGGAAAGTTGAGAATCTCCTGTAAAACCCCTTTTCATTTCATCAATTTTGGGTAAAAGAAAATTCATCAACCAAATACCCTACAAATACCCATCATATTGCCACTTTTTGGCCCATCATGATCCTGCACATACCCTTATTCCTTTGATTCAAGATCCATATCCATTGCAGCCAATGGACACAAGTTTGTAGACTTTATAAGGGTTTGGTGAGTTGTAGCATTGCATGTTGTTCATTCACCATTTCCTTCATTATATCTATTTCATTTCCAGGTTTAATTACCAACAAGGTGTTTGACCAAGGCAAACCCCCATTCTCTAACAAACAACAAGTTTTTCCCCTCTTGCATATTTATGAATGCATATTTAGATTGAAGAATTGAAGATCATTTAGAGTGCAAGGTTGTAAAAGTTTCAAAGTTGCATTACAAAGTTGTCATCTTCACATAAGCTCACCTACAAGTCGAATCCAGAGGATTCAGAATCTCAAATCTAAGATGAAGAAAGTGTAGACCTTGGAGCTGAGGATCACATTGAGAGTTTTCAAAAGTTTATAATGGGACTAATACACCACCTTGGGAATATTAGTCCTCCCAAGTATATTTTTTAGAATTTCCTTTAGATCTAGTTCTGACATCCAAATATTTTGTATATGTGTCAAAAAATATTAGGGAGATTAAGAAAAAAAATAGAGGATTCTTTGTCCTCCCTAGGATATATGGACAACTTCTTTACATTTCTAGAATCCTCACAACATCTCCAAACTTCCTAGGTACACATATCCTATCTCCCTATTGCACAATTTCATCATTTGCATTTGTCATTTGGCTAGCATAAATAGGTTTTGTAGGTTGAATGCTCATTTTTCTTTTCCAAGCATTTTCTTGGTGGTTAAGCCAATTTAGCTAAAAGAATCCCCTCCTAGGTCCTCCTCATTGTGAATTGACTCACCTTGCGAGGTTGCTAGTCAATTCAATTAGGACTCCTAGGACATTATTAAATGACCAAACAAATATAGGGTGGCCTAACCTACCATTCCCCATATTCTTTCTGTTTCATTTTGGTGAACCTGACCTTGTTGAGCATTCAATTTTTATTTTGGAGTCCATTAAAGTCCTTAGATCTAGATTGCATTCATTCTTGCATTAGTGAAAGTGCATGTAGGGTTTCTTGCATTTGTATCAGTGAAAGTGCATATAAGTAGCATTTTTACTTTCTTGCATCATTTCATTTCATTGAAAAACTGAAAAGTGAATTGTTCATCATCTTAATTGTATTTAAAAACATTATTATTGCATTCAATTGCTTTTCCCTAGTTACTTTTTCTTGTACTTATTTGCACATTTTTCTATTTCTAAACATCAACATCATGAATAGGAAATCTGTAAACACTGTATACATTCTATAATTTACTATTTTTCTATGAAAAACCTTTGCTAGGATTAAAATTCCCTTCCTGGTATCTTAGTTCCTATTATGATTTTTTCCTCAAAAGTCTCTCTATTGTTTTCTATCTATTTCAGTCCCTGGAACTTCAAAATCTCACTAGGAGGAACAAGACACACTTCTTGGCATCTTAGTCCCTGCTGACTTTGACTCTCTAGTTTTTAAGATCTAAAATTGCTTTTATGTGTTTTTGTGAGCTACCTTCAGTTTTATATTTCGATTTATAGAATTTCTATTATTCTAATTTATTTCTTTTCACTTATGCAATTGAAAGCATAAGATATTGTGTTCATTGCACTTTCTGTGGCTTCTCCCTTGTATGAGTTGTAGTACTTGGTGTCCTACTAATATTATGGTTTGATGAAGTGCAAGACTCATGGAATCCCATGACAAAAGACTCATTATGGATCTTGGGTTATCAAACTCTCTTACTTGTGGTGTTGGCATTAGTTCACTAGGTATGGATCATACCTTTAACACTTCTTTTGCTATGCTTACCTCACCTACAAGTGTTATTCCAAGTGTTCAAAGAATGGTTGACCATATTCCTCAAGAAATCATAATGAAAATGCATGAAGACCTAACTCATTTACAAGATAGTGTGAGTATTGAAAACATTTCCAACACTATTATACCTACCATAGATAATATTCATGACATGATAGAAAGTGATGACAGACTAAAAGGTTTGCATAACCTACCTCAAATATTTGGAAACAACCTTCCTCCCACCACTAATGATGCTTAAGCTTCATACAATATACAAAACCAAGGAGGAATTCAAACTCCTCCCTCTTCAACCATAACCTCAATTACCACCTATACCAATCCTCAAACGACCACAACAATGCAACCAACTAGTAGCATCCTTCCTACCTCAAACATTTCCACTAGTGCTCCTTATACCTATGTGGCATCTAATCTTATATCTCCTCACATAAGTATTCCATTCACTAGTCCTTCCAACATATACACACCACCACCATATTCATCTCCATCAAACACTAATGCAATGATCCCATCATTAATCACTTTGTACAAATCCTTTCATCCATTCAACATCAATTTTCCACTTTAAATCAAAATCAAAATGATCCACATTCATACTACTTCATGAGCAACCCACTCCTTGGAGATATTGAGAACTCTGGTGCCACAAGGTATAGAGATCCCTATATTTGTGAAATATAGAGGAAAGGGAGATCTTGCTAATCATGTTAATGCCTTCACTACTTTGTGTAGTGACTTTATCCTTGAGGACACACTTTTGGCTAAACTTTTTTCCCAGTCCTTGAAGGAAATTACCTTGGATTGGTTTTTTGCATTACCAAATAACTCAATTAATTTATTCAATGAAATTTTTTGAGGCCTTTATTAACCATTTCCAAGTGCACATGGTTCCTAAGATGACATTGGTTGATTTGATGAGATGCAAGAAAAATGAGTGAAAAAAATCATTGACTTTATTTCATGCTACCAATTGCTTTATTCCCAAATTAGTGTGAAGATTCCCAATTCCCACCTTTGAAATATGTTCGTACAAAATTTACAAAGCAATATAAGGGATAAGCTCACCATGATGGAATTACTTTCATGCATTTATGCACTACCCTTCGAGACTATCAAAATTCCATAAGTACAAGTGAACCAAAAGCCACCCCTACCCATCCTAAAAAGTTTGAAGCTCCAAACCAAAACACTTACCAACCTTTTAGAAGAAAAAATAAAATTTTCTTTCAACTAAATTCCTCCTCTCAACCTACACAACCAGTTGATACCCAAGTAGCTGCTATAAAGAAGAGTAATCCTTATATCTTTGGGGATTTGCAAAGGAAATTTACCCCCTTACCCAGCACACTCCACAACATTATGACCCAACTCTTAAACTAAAATATGCTTACCTTACCTCCTATTTGACCCATTGACCCTAGAAAACCATTACCTCTGAGCTTTAGAAAAATTTCCTATTGTGCTTATCACCAACAAAAAGGACATGATATGGAACATTGCAAGCATCTTAAACATATTGTGCTACAAGACCTCATAGATTCCAATCATATCCTAATTGGAGGAGTGAATGATAAAGATAATAATTTTGTAGCTTCTCCAACCCAAAACTTGTAAATATTTACCAATTTGATGCCTAACCATAACATTTCATTTGTTAAGGCTAGTGAAACTAAGCCCGATGTGATGAATGTTGACACAAATGATGAAAATATGAGAAATCATGAACAAATTCCTATGGATAATGATGAACAAAGTCCTATGGATACTAATGAAAAAATTCCTATTGATACAATGATAGGAGTAATTGGCATAAAGCCTTATAAATAACAAACCATTGACATTACTTTCTCTTCAGAAGCAACAAGTAAACATACACCTTATGGTCTGCTTTACATAGCTGGTAGAATCAATAACAAGCCCACTCCTAGGATTTTAATTGATACAATTTCTGGAGAGAATGTGATGATAGAAGAACTCTTATATGTGCATGAAATTACTAAAGATAGATATGATAAACCGAAAGCATGGATTAAAATGCATGATGGTTTTTCTCATGCTATTGTGAGCTCAAACATACTCCCATTACAAGTAAGACTAAAAAAATCAAATGTATCATTCTGTATCATATCTAATTCAAACCAATTTCATGTGCAGTTAAGCTATAAATGGCTTCGTTGATGAATGCGGTCCCATCCGTTGTCCATAAGTGCTTAAATTTTTTAGTTGACAATAAAATATTCATTGTAAACTATAGTGGCTTTAGACCCCCTTCTTCCCATGGAAATTTCTCCTTGAATTATTTTTGGCCTGATCCCATGGAACCTATAAGACCCCGTCAAGACTTCCTTTTTCTATCGTATGAAAAATTCAAAGAAAAATGCATAGCCAAAATATCCCTTGAAAACTTTCCTCCACCCATGCTTAAACCTCAGCCACCTAAAGAAAACAATGTTGAGAAAAAAGACCAAGAAATAATGAAAACAATCTCATCATGCCTCCTAGGATAAAAAAAGCTTACAAATTTAAATAGAAAGTGGTTACCCAACCTTCCACGGTTCCTTCCATTCCTACCCTATAGGAAGAAAAGAAGGTTGATAAACCTAATCCTACACAAACACAACTTGAAAATAAAACTAAAAGAAATAGAGGTGCTAGAGAGCATAGGCATAGATGGTGTTCCCTTTCTTGAAGGTTAAATGAAGAAATAAAAAAACAAAATCAAGATCCAAACTTGACTGAAGCAATGCATGATGTGTCTCCCCCTTCACCATAACAAAAAGATCCTATAGCACAACCACAAGAGCTAAACCCTTCTTAAGACATTATCATTCGACCTCTTGTTGTGATTAACTTGGATGGAAATGATGAAATTGCAAATATTGATGAACAAGTGCATAATGAGTTAAATCCATTGCTTTCCTCTTCTATGAGCTTAAATGACAATTCTCCTAAGAAGAGTGTTGAACTTGGTGATGACCCTAGTTCAACACTTACTATTGTCCCTTTGGCCAGTTGTCCACCTTCAATATACGATGAAAGTGATTGGGATGTGGATGACCTATGTTAGGTTGATTCGCATGTGCCTTAATAGTCTTTTTCATTATTATTTTTTCTTTATGCAATTGCATGTGCATAATGTGATCCCTCGTACTATTCTATTTGATGTATCTCTCTCTCTCTTTGTGACATTCCTCTATTTGTACCTTCATTATTCTCTGTCATAAATCTTTGATCTTTTCCTTTATTTTTTCATTGTCTTGTGTTTTCCTTTTGGGGATTACACAAGGCATTGAGACATTCATGTCTCTTCCATGCTGACCCAAAAGCTTTTCCTTTATCTTTTTCATTTGTCTTATGTTTTCCTTTTGGGGATGACACAAGGCATTGAGACATTCATGTCTCTTCCATGTTGATCGGAAATGTTTTTCTTTGTTTTCACTCTCTTTGTGTCATTCTTATCATTCTATTACTATTTGGGGAATGATGATAGTTACAAAATCTCTAAAAACATTGTAGCAAGAACATACTAACCCCAAATCCATAGATCCCTCATGTGTTTGGAGTTTCATTTTGTGGGAAACCCATCTCTTTCCTTTTGCATGGCGTAGCTTCATTTGGAAACATATGAATTGGAATAGGGCTTTACAAGTAAGCTCTCATGTCCTCTTTGTTGTTAGCATTTATCATTTTCTACTTAAAAGTAATTGCTCACACCACATGGTGTTTAGCAATTTCTTTAAAGTGGGAGAATACATTGGTATTATTTTTTTGCATTTTTTCTTATGTTTCATGGTGTAGTCTTCTTACTTCATGTGATGCATCTTTCATTTTTTGGTGATATTGGGTATGATGTCCTTCAAGAGTGCAATCACTCTTAGCATATTACATTCCTCTTAGTGGCTTGATGCGACACAATAAATCTCCTAAGTCATCAATATTTTATTCTTTGATTGGTCCTATCTTGGAGACATTAGGCACAATGTTCCCTAATTTAATACCTTACATGAACTAAGAAAGACTCCTTTCAATGTTCCCTATTTTGTATTTGTAAATTTTGATATATGGCCACCTAGAATAACACTCTTTGCTTGCCTGTGGAGCCATCTTGTTTGTTCATGAGTTCCAAGCATATGAATCTTTGGTTGCCTCATGAAGCTTGAAGTTCATTGTTGTGTGGCACCTTATCAAATTTATTAGGAGGTATAACTTTGGTATGGTTGGACAAGAAGCTTAACCTACAAATGAATTTCCCATAGCCACTTGCGTGTGAGTGTGAGTACATATCAGCCGCATGTGTATATGTCTCACCCTTTTGGATTACTCACCTAGTAGATAGCTTGAAGTTCTATTTTCTTAGAGTGAGTGTGCATTTTTTGGACAAATAACCTAGATCTGATCCACACCATGTTGTAAAAATGGTCAAAGCTTGATCCACCCCTTTTTTGTTTTGTTTTTCTTTTCTATTTGTCTTTAGTAGTGTATACTTGTGCCTTGTTATTGCTCTTTATATCATTTTCATGTGTGTTATTTTGTGCCTATGTCGGTTTTCCATAAGACCTTGGTCCTTGAGGCTGGTGCAACCCTCTTAATCATGGTCATCCTATCTTACTAGCATTGGTGTATTAGGACCCCTCTTCATGTGTGTTGCTCTACTTTATTGTGATTTGGAAGCAAGTTCCTCCTTTCAGTTAAGTGGGGGCTAGATGTAATGACATAAAATGTATACCCTAACATGGCCTTGATTTAGTGTTGTAATATGTCTAACATATTCACATTATGTCTTGGGTGCTTGTGAACTAAATGAGCTTATTGGTGCCTTTTTTAGAGTGCTATAAATTTTTACAATACACTTTCAAGCTAGCATTCAATTCAAGATCCATATCATTCAAGCAAGAGTCACAATCTATATCTATTGGAGCCACTTCATACATGTTTGCAACACTTTATTACTAGGGTTTGGTGAGTTGCAACATTAAATTTTGTTCATTCATCATTCCTTTAACTTATTTTATTTCACTACAAGGTTTGATTACCGAAATGGGGTTTGACCAATGAAAACCCCTTTCTACTCACAAAACAACATTGTTCCCTCTCTTTAGTGTGTGATTTGAAAATCTATGTTGAAGGCACATTGGAGAGCATGTTTGGAGAAAGTTGTCAAGTTTTCAAAGTTTTCAAAGTTGTCACCTTGAATTGGAGATCATTAAAAGACATCTACGAGTATGTGCAGGATCGTGATGGGCCAAAAAGTGGCAATATGATGGGTATGTGGCTGACTTTCTTTTTACCCAAAATTGATAAAATGAAAAGGGTTTTTAAAGGGGATTTTTAGCTTTCCACCAATATAAATTATGCATTACTTTGAATTTAATAAGTAATTATTATTCATTTTCTATTTGAATTGCGACTAAAGTCTTGATTGATAGGTTGATTGAAAAACATCTATAGCTTTCAAATGGTATCACATTTTTTGAATCCAAAACATGTGTCACATTCAATGCTTTGCATACTATAGGATTAAAAAAAGAAAAAATGAATTTCATGAATTTTTGACCAAGTTCAGGTGGTCAGACATACAAGTTTTTATATTTTTTAAAAGTTGTAATAAAAAATTCATAATTAATTATTTTCTTATAAAAAATTATAAAAAAATATGCATCACATTAGGACATGAGTCCTCTACTTATATCTAAAATATTATAAGAAAATATTATCATTTTATTGTGGTTAGGGTGGTCAGACAAACACCTACTTATTTTTTCCCTGAAATTTAAGTACTATTGCATTGAAATTTCAAATTTTCACCAAATAGATTTTTTTTGTTTTAAACAAACCTAGTATTTTAGAAACTACACTAAATTTTCTACAGATTCTATTCTTACATATTTTTGAAATAATATAGATAACTTATTCAAATTTTTACGTCAAGTTGCTTAACTCTTATTTTTCTAAATTTTTTGCCACTTAAGGGCCTGCTTTTTCCATGATGATCCTGCACACACCCCTACATGTTGCAAATCAGAGTTTTAGATTTGGGAATCAGGTGGAAAGGACAAAGTAGACATTGAAGAGCATAATCAAAATTTGAATTTCTAGAAAATACTAACTGGACTAATACGCCACTTCTAGCATATGAGTCCTAGAGTATAGTAAAAATTATAGATTTCTAGAGTTTCAAACATATCTTTGCCAAATTTTTGTTCCAACCTAGAAACCTTAATCTAGGACTAAATCACCTAGACTGGCGTGAGTCCCAATAGACATTAATTTCAATATTTTCAACATTTCAAGTCTTCATTCAAGCCTCTTCAAGTTTCCAAGTGCGCACTTCTAATTTCTCAACTTTCTATTTTGATTTACATGTTTTTCTAGGTCATTTAGTGAAGTATTTCATTACATTAGGTTATAGCATTAGGACTTGCATTTCATTAGTCTTTCCAAGCCCTAGCTTGGTGGTGAACCCCTCTTTAGTTTCAAATCAGACCCTTGCATAGCCTTATTGCAATATCCCTTTCTCCTTTTCATACTCTAGATTTAGATCTCTAGGGTTTTCCTTGAATGATTGTGGGAGAAAAGTGTTGTTCTATGTCCTAAACCATAAACCAATCTCTTTTTCCACCTTATCAAGCATGAAGTCTACACCTACACTCTTTAGCACTTTAGTTTCTTTTTTCATGGTTTTCAAATTGTGAAGGTGTAAGAATAGGTTTATAAACCAATGGTTTCTTTTCTTCCCTTAGTTGATGAACTCAAGGAACCAAAAAGTGTTGGGAAACCAATGTCTTTGTGATGTCAAAAAATATCATCAGGGAAATTTTCACACTTGTTTGGGCCCTCCTTGTGAAATTGAGCTTCATTTTGCCTTGATTTAGTGTTGTAATGTGGTTAAAACATTCACATTAGGGGTCCTTGTGAACTAATGGATTTATATGGTACCCTGTAAAGTGTTGTGAGGAGTTGTAACAGATTTTCACAATTTTCTAACGTTTTATGAATTAACTGAACATAATAAATCCCTTTTTAATTAAAATAAACATTAATTTGAAGTGTTGTAAAGTGTTTTTAAAAAAAATTCAGACTTTTCTAGGCTTGTCATTAATAATTGGGATTTCTTATACTTTAATTAGCCCTATTTTGCATCCAAAGCCTCATTTAATGCATCTTTTTGAGGATAATCCTGACACCAATCAGTATCAAAGCATAATTCAGGTGTTTTTGGCTTGTGTGGCCTAGATTTAGTGATCTGGGACTCATTCACCACCTTGGGCGAATGGGTCACACCTAAATTTTTGGGTCCCAAACCTAGTTTCACCTTTCTAAGAAATTTTTATTTTTCATCCCATACATTAAATACAAGATGGGACTCATTCACCATCTTTGGAAAATGAGTCATGTGTTGCCGAAAATTAAAATAAATTCAAATTTCTCATAATATTTTATTCTCCTAGATTTGATGTCAGCTTGTAGCATTGTAATTTCAAGAATTCATGAATAATTGAGTATAAATACAAGGTTCTTTCACTCATATCTTCACTTAGCAATCTAAAAATCAATCAAGTGTTCACAAGCATTCATAAGAGAATTCAAGTGTCTTCAAGAGAAAATTTTCAAGCATTTTAGAGCAACATTCAAGCATCAATCATCATGTCAAGCATTTCATGTATCATGTTGTTTTAGAGCTAACAATGGTGGTGTAGGATTTTGTGATTCAAGCAAGAGTTTTCATTCAAGATGAACATCATTCAAGCAAGAATCAAGGTCTACATATATTGTAGCCATTACAAGCATATTTTGAGCACCTTATTGCTAGGTTTTGGTGAGTTGCAACATTGTTATTTGTTCATTCATCATTCTCCATTCTTATTTGATTTCATTTCAAGGATTGATATCCAAAATAGGGTTTGATCAAGGAAAACCCCTATTCACGAACCCCACAAAATTTTCCCCTCTCCTTTGTGTGTGATTTGTAGGTCTAGGCTATGTATTTCCCTAGGAGAAAAATTGGAGAAAAGTTTCAAATCATTCAAAGTTTTTAAAGTCGTCATCAAGCCTTGGAGAGCCTTGGAGAAGACCTACAGGGTGCAATTTAGGGATTCAAATCTGAATATGAATCAACAAGGGAAGAGCAGACAAATAAGAGCAGGATCAACTTTTAAAGTTGTAGAAAGGCCCAACTAGACTGATTCACCAATTCTAGAGAATGAGTCCCAGTTCTAGTTAGTTTTCAGGATTTTGTAGATTCAGATACCCTTTTGGCATAAACTTGTTCCTGCATTATTTCCAGAAATAGGAGTGATTCACCTAGCTTGGCGAATGAGTCCTATTGAATAGTAAAAGTATATTTTCCAATGATTCAGACCTCCATTTAGCCATCTCTAGTTTCCCAGGTGCACACCTTTCTATCTTCAATTTTTTGTTTCATTTCATTCACTTTTCTAGGTCATTTAGTGTTAGTTTGCATTCAATTAGGATTTAGTATTGCATCTTGCATTTCATTGTCTTTTCCACATTTAAAATTGGTGGCGAACCCCTCATTAGATTATATTTATCCCCTAGAATAGCCCTCTTGTAAGATCTCTTTCACTTTTGCTTTGAGGTCTCAAGGGTTTGTTCTTGAGTGAAAGTTAGTGAAAATTTCCCTTTTAGGTCCTAAACCCTAGAAGAGAAGCAAATAATTTTCCACCTTTCATTTTGGTGAACTTGCATTTAGAAGATTTCATTTTTTGATTTAGAGTGCATTATCATCCTAGATTTAGCTTGCATTAACATTGCATTAGGACTTGCATTGGTTAACTTGCATTCTAGGATTTTAAAATTTTCATTAATGAAAGATCATTTAGCTTGCATTTTTGTATCTCATTTTACAAAAAATAATTCAAAATTTTCATTTGCATCTTAGAAAAGGATTAGAAAACATAAAAATCATAAAATTGATTTAATTTTTTTTGAAAATTTTGAAAAAATCATCACTGGGACTCATTCATCATGTTGGGAAAATCATTCCCTTTGCATATTCTACATTGTGTTTTTTGGCATTTACAATCCAACTTCTGAGTTTTTGTTTACTATTATTGTCTTTTAGTTTTAGTTTAAATATCTTCGGTTTCACTTAGATCATTGCATCTAGTTTAAATTCATTCATCTTTAGCATTGTTAGAGCATTTCATTTCACATTGTTGCATAGTTTAGAATCTTAAATTTGCATCATGGATATGTGCTTTAGTAAGATTTGGATGTCCTTAAAGTCCTCAATGGATGTGTCAAGTTGTGCTTTTGGAAATGACCCTAACAAAATTGAACTAACTCATGCTCCTTCAACTCCTAATGCATGTCCTCCTCATGATGTTGACATCATTAGAGAAGATGATGGCAACATGAATATGTTCCTAAATGATTTACTTAACAACCTTGAAGCTAATGTATCCTTTTACCCATCCATGAAACAACCAAATCCCCCTTGATACCACCTCTTGAGATGTTTGGTTACTTACATCCTGAAACAAGAGTTGAACCTAAGTTCCCTATAATAGGTGAACCTAGTTCCTTTAAACAAGAAAATACTCGATCATTCCATGACAACAAAGTAAAAAATACCCCCATCAACCTAGAAGAGACATATGGAAAAGGATTCACAATCTTGAGTAAGAAAATATGAGATACAATAAGTGAAAATAACATTCATCAAATCCTAGAAAAAATACCAACTAATGAAAACACAAAGGGGTTAGGATATCAAGATTCTCCTTGCAACATACAACCCACTAAATAATACCTAAGGCTTCATAGTGATGGTATGGTGATCTTAGACTCTCCTCCTGATATGAATGTCCTTCTTCCTAAGGAACAACCAATGACTCATAAGAATAACAAGGATGAGGATAAGATCATCTCAAGACCTCCTTCCCTAATCCCGTCTAGAGAAGTTGGTGAATCTAGCAAGCACAAGAGGCCCTACAAGTTACAAAAACTAAAGTTTACTTGTCCGCCACCTGAAAGTGAAAGGAAACTATAATTTCTTCTAAACAAAGAACTCATAACATTTCCACCAATGAAAAATAGGCTCATACTATATCCTAAAGATGTAAAAGTTCCACATTATCTATACCACAAAACTCTTGGACATAGTATTGATGAGTGTTGTGTTTTCAAATTAGTACTGAACAAATTTTTATTCAATGGCAACAATTTCCATCGCATGATTGCATAATAACCTTTTCCATCCCTTTGTAATGTAATAGTTGTAGAGAATTCTATTATCATTATTACATGACCTTTCCCATCACCTATCTTGGCTTATTCTTTTCTCGCACTCAGTGGGGAGAGGAAGTAGATAGCCTTGTCCCAGTAATGCATTTGGAGTTTCCCCTTAGGTTTAGAGGTAGATGACCTACTCATAGGTTGACTCGCATGTGCCTTACTAGTCTTTTGTATTTTTTTCATTTTCATTTTCTTTTGTTCAATTGCATGTGAATAATGTGATCCCCCATGATGTTTTATTTGATGTTCTCTCTCTCTTTGTAGCTTCATTCTTCTCCATGCATCAATCTTTTATCTTTTCAATCATTTTGTCTTTTCATTTGTCTTGTGTTTTCCTTTTGGGGATGACACAAGGCGATGAGACATTTATGTCTCTTCCATGTTGACCCAAAATCTTTTATTTTCATTCTCTCTTTTTATTTTTCATGTGTTTTCCTTTTGGGGATGACACAAGGCATCGAGACATTCGTGTTTCTTCCATATTGGTTCGAAAGGTTTTTCTTTCTTTTCACTCTCTTTGTATCATTCTTCCAGCTCTATGTGTATTTGGGGAATGATGACAGTTTCGAGCTCTCTTGAAAAAGAAACATTGCAGCAAAGAACATATTGACCCCAAATCCATAGATCCTTTATGTGTTTGGATTTTCATTTTGGGGGCAACCCCTCTTTCTCATTTCTTTACATGATGTAGATTAATTTGGAAACATATGACTTGGCATAGGGTTTTCCAAGTTAGCTCTCATGTATTCTATATTGTTACCATTTATCATTTTCTCCTTTAATGTAATTGCTCATAGTATGGTGTTTAGCAATTTCTTTAAAGTGGGGGTATACATTGGCATTATTCTTTTGCATTTTTTAGTTTCATGGTTCATGGTGTAGTTTTCTTACTTCATATGATGCATTTTTCACTTTATGGATGACATTGGGTGTAATGTCTTTCATGAGAGTGATCTCTCTTAGCATATTACATTCCTCTTAGTGGCTTGATGTTATTCACTGCATCCCCTAAGTTGTGAATCTTTTATTATTTGATTGGTCCTCTCTTGGAGACATTAGGCACAATGTTCCCTAAGTTAAAACCTTACATGAACTAAGAAAAAGTCCTTTGAACATCCCTCATTATTTCATTTACATTTATATGGCCACCTTGCATAATACAACTTGGATTCCTATGGAGCCATCTTGTTTGTTCGTGAGCTCCAAGCAATGAAGTTTTTCTTGCCTCATGAAGCTCAAAAATCATTTTTTGTGTGGTGTATTATTAAAGTTATCATGAATAATAACTTTGTGTGTATGTGAGTACACACTAGCCATGAGTGTATGTTTCTCACCTTTTTGGACTTCTCACCTGGTAGACAGCCTGAAGTTCTGTCACCTCAAAGCGAGTATGCATTTTTTCGGACAAACAACCTAGATACAATCCACATCACAATGGAAAAACAACCAAAGTTTGATCTGACTCCCTTTTATCTTTTTACCTTTTTCTCTTTTTCATCTTTGATAGTGGGGTATGTGCAGGATCATCATAGAAAAAATAGGCCCTTAAGTGGTGAAAATTTCAAAAAAAATAGACTTAGGAAACTTGACGTAAAAATTTGAATAAGTTATCTATATTATTTCAAAAATATGTTAGTATAAAATATGTAGCAAATTGAATGTAGTTTCTAAACTACTAGGTTTATTTTTAAAAAAAATCTATTTGGTGAAAATTTGAAATAAGAAGTAGGTGTCTATTTGACCACCCTAACCATAATAAAATGATAATATTTTTTTATAATATTTTAGATATAAGTAGAGGACTTGTGTCCTGATGTGATGCATATTCTTTTGTAATTTTTTTCCAAGTAAATAATTAATTATGATTTTTTTATTACAACTTTTAAAAAATATAAAAAATTGTATGGCTGACTATCTTAACTTTGTCAAAACTTCATGAAATTCATTTTTTTTAATCCTATAGTATGCAAACCATAGAATTTGATGCATGTTTTAGATTCAGAAAATGTGATAGCATTTGAAAGCTATAGTTGGTTTTCAATCAACCTATCAATCAAGACTTTAGTTGTAATTCAAATAGAAAATGAATAATAATTATTTATTAAATTTAAAGTAAAGCATAATTTATATTGGTGGAAAGCTGAGAATCTCCTTTAAAAACCCTTTTCATTTCATCAATTTTGGGTAAAAAAAAGTTGTCAGCCACATACCCATCATATCACCACTTTTTGGCTCATCATGATCCTACACATACCTAGTGTATTCGTGTGCTTTGTTGTTGCTCTTTATTATTCTCATGTGTGCTTTTTTGTGCCTATGTTGGTTTGTCATGGAATCTTGATCCTAGGGGCTTGGTCACCCCTCTTGATCATTGTCATCCTGTCCTATTGGAATTGGTGCATTTGAACCCCTCTTGATGTGTGTTTGTCTACTTTAATGTGAGTTTGAAGTAGGTTGAACCTCTCACTAAATTGGGGGCTAAATGTAGTGTCAAAAAATGTCATCAAGGATATGTTCACACTTGTTTGGGCCCTCGTTGTGAAATTGAGCTACATGTTGCATTGATTTAGTGTTGTAATGTGGTTGACACATTCACACTAGGTCTTGGGCCCTTTTGAACTAATGGATTTCAATGGTACCTTTCTAAAGTGTTATGAAGTGTTATAACACACTTTCACACTTTTCTAAGGTTTTATTAATTAACTAAACATAATAAACCCCCTTTTTAATTAAAATAAACATTAATCTTGCCTTATTTTGAAGTGTTGTAAAGTGATGTAACACATTTTCAAACTTTTCTAGGCTTGTCATTAATAATTGGGATTTCTTATGCTTTAATTGGCCCTATTTTACATCCAAAAACCTCAGTTAGTGCATCTTTTCAAGGATAATCCTGACACCAATTAGTATCCAATCATAATTCAAGTGTTTTTGGCTTGTGTGGCCCAAATTTAGTGATTTAGGACTCATTTTCCACCTTGGGAAAATGGGTCCCACCTAGATTTTTGGGTCCCAAACCTATTTTTACACCTTTCTAAGAAATTTTAATTTTTTGTCCCATACCTTATGATAGATGGGACTCATTCACCATATTGGGTGAATGAGTCCTATGTGGCCCAAAATTAAAATAAATTCCAATTTCTGGTATGATTTTATTCTCTTAGATCTAATGTTGGCTTGCAGTGTTGTAATCTCAAGAATTCTTACATAATTGAGTATAGATACAAGGTTCTTTCACTCATATTTTCACCAAGCAATCTAATAAGCAATCAATTGTTCACAATCACTCACAAGAGCATTCAAGTGTCTTCAAGAGAAAATTTTCGAGCATTTTAGAGCAACATTTAGGCATCAATCATCATGTCAAGGATTTCATGCATCATGTTGTTTTAAAGCTAATGATGGTGGTGTAGGATTTTGTGATTCAACCAAGTGTTTCATTCAAGATCAACACCATTCAAGCAAGAATCAAATTCTACATCCATTGCAGCCTTTACAAGCATATTTGCATCACCTTATAATTGCTATGGTTTTGTGAGTTGCTACATTGTGATTTGTTCATTCATCATTCTCCATTCTTATTTGATTTCATTTCAAGGATTGATTTCCAAAAGGTGTTTGACCAAGGAAAACCCCTATCCACTAACCCCACAACATTTTTTCCTCTCTTATGTGTGATTTATAGGTCTAGGTTGCAGATTTCCCAAGGAGAAATATTGGAGAAAAGTTGCAAATCATTCAAAGTTATCAAAGTTGTCATCAACCCTTGGAGAGCCTTGGAGAAGACCCATAGGTTGCAATTCAGGGAAATGGATCTAGAAATTAATTAGGAAGGGTAGAGTAGACAAAGAAGAGTAGGATCAGCTTTTGAAGTTGCACAAAAGCCCAACTAGATTGATTTGCCACTTCTAGAAAATGAGTCCCAATTCTAGTCATTTTTTTAGAATTTTGCAGATTCAGATACCATTTTGGCAGAAACTTGTTCCTACACAGTTTTTAAGAAATAGGACTAATTAGCCCAGCTTGGAAAATGAGTCCTCGTGAATAGTAAAAGTATAATTTCCAATGATTCAGACCTCCATTCAACCATCTCTAGCTTCCCAGGTGCACACCTTCTTTCCTTTAGTTTTTTGTTTCATTTCATTCACTTTTCTAAGTCACTTAGTGTTAGTTTACATTCAATTAGGGTTTGGTGTGTTGCATCTTGCATTTCATTATCTTTTTCCAAGTTTAAACTTTATGGTGAACCCCTCATTAGATCATATTCAGCCCCTAGAACAACCCTCTTTCAAGATCTCTTTCAGTTTTGCATTAAAAGCTCAAGGGCTTGTTCTTGAGTGAAAGTTAGTGAGAATTTCCCTTTTGGGTCGTAAGCCCTAGAAGGAAAGCAAAACAATTTTCCACTTTTCAATCTCTTTAGGTTTATAGACTTGTTTTATCTTTAGAAGCATAAAGTGATCATCTTATTGTCTCTTGGTCAAGTTTGTAAGAAACTGGTGGAGGAACTATGGTGTACTTATCTTGGTTATTTGGAAGGGATTTTAGCTCAATAATAGGTTCATCAATTATAGGTTGGAGAGAAGGAACAACCATTGACTATCAGACTTAGGAGTATTTCTAAGAGATAAATGTACAATGAACTTTCCTTTGAACTTTTGACATGACTTGAAAAATAAATCGTCATGAGGATTTATAGGTTTCATAGGTTTAGGAAGAAAGAAATCCAATGAAAAATTCCTAGGGGAAGACAAAGGTTTAAATCCACTATGGTGCACTATAAATATCTCTTTTTCAAAGGGAAAATTTATGCACTTATGAATAATTGATGGGACAACATTCATGGAGGATAACCATGACTAGCCTAGCTTCACAAAAAATTGTTTTGATGATGGGATGATGGAGAATGAGACATATAATTACTTTGGTCCAAATTTTAATGGAAGAGTGATCAAACCTATCACAGGGTAAGTAAAGTCATTATTATTTTTAATCTACACTTTCGATTGTTCATAAGAATCTTGTTAAATTTAATGAAAAAACAAGAATTCCTTGGTGGTCACATTCTCTACACACATGAGATCAATAAGTATCCCTGTTATGGGTTTATCATTAATATGTATGGAAATATAGAGAGGATCATCAAGTGCTTGTATAGAAGCATCAATATGTGTAAAAGCAATGTTAGGTACCAAAGTGGTTTGGCCCTTATGAGGTTGAATTTCTATAAGAGTGACCATGTCATGTAGGTCATCCTCATTATCACTCTTATCATCATTATTATCATCAATTATTTCACCAATATTATCAACATTCATCACATCATTCTTGACATCACAAGCTTTCACAAAGTTGGTGGAATGATTTGGCATTGGGTTGGTGAATATTTTCAAATTTTGGCTGGGTAGGGCAATTGAATTATTTCCTTTGTCTTTAACACCTCCCACCTAAATATGATTAGAATCAACGAGGTCTTCAACTTTATGTTTAAGATGTATGCATCATTCTGTGTCATGTCCATTTTGTTTGTGATATTGGAAAAGGAATTTGGGTTGCAATTTAGAGGTAAGGGTTAGGTTGTTTCCATATCATTGATAGGAGATAAATGAATTATATTCTTACTCAAAATTTGCAACATGAATGAATGGAGGGAATTGGGTAATGGAGTAAATTGACTATCCCTAGGTCAAAATTGGTATGGGGTAGAGCTTATGGCAACAACTTGAGTCTCAACATGGTTTGTTGGAGATGGATTTATCTTAAAAAATTCTTATTTTGCTTCTTAAATTGTTGATAATTATTTTGATGTGCGTATTTGGACTTCTCAGTATATTTAGATGAAGATGCTTCATACTTATTAATCAAATTCTTGTAATCACAAAGCATTGTGAACAAGCTTATAAAGGATGGAAATTTCTACGAGAGAATTTTTTCTCTTATTCCTTATTGTAATTTCTTAATGAGCATTCTTTCAATTTCTACACCAATAAGAGTAAGGTTAACTTGTGATAGAACCAACTAATAGTGACTAATTAAATCTATAACTTTTTTACCTTACCTTTATTTGCATCACATTAAATCAGTTATATTGATCTTGGGACCAATTTGCACTCAGAAATGGTTGATCAAGGCATAAAAAATCTCATTAAATGGGTGAATTGAGCTATCTATTAATGAAAAAAACCTCTTTAAATCCATTTCCTTTAGTGACCTAGGAAAATTTTTAACCAAGATCTTGTCTTCACTAATGAAGTCACTAAAAAATGTTGTGTATGTTAATATATGGTTGATATGATTGCATTTACCACTGTATTTCTCAAAGTTGGGTACTTCTATGTTTTGTGGCATTTGTGCTTTGAATATCTCCAATGACAATGTGTTTCTCTTGAAATATTGTTATGGTTTTCTATTCCGAGTTTGGTTCAATGTTGATATTTTTTGTTGAAGGGATGTTCCACTTTTCAAGAGTTATTTATGAAAAAATCATTGCTTGTCATGTTTTGTGAATGAGATGAATATGGTTGAAGTGTATATGTATTAGGTGGAGTATTGTATCAATTCTAATTTTTTTAGGGGTGATGGATTTGGAGATATGATGTTTGTGTTGACAAAACTATAAGGATTCATAGTAGAAATACCCAAAGTTGGAGCTATACTAATTCTTAGTTGTATTGTTGTGATAACAGTTGGATTTATATATGCTAGAATAGAGGCTATAGTTATAGGGAGAGAAAATTGACTTCCTCCTTGACTTTGAGTATACCACAAAATTTGAGAATAACTAGCCAATTTAGGTACATGATTGTCTATCATGTTGGCTAGACTATGCATTAGCTCTAATCCTTAAGAATCATCAAGAATTTTCCTTATGTTAGCTATGAGAGGGACCACTATGCGAACAATATATTTTGCATGATCAGAAAGAATTTAATTTTTTCTAAGGATTTGTCCAACTATTTTAGTTTCACTTTAGGGACATGAGCCACCTTTATTTCAACATCAATGATAGTGGTTGATGGTAAGGTCATGGGAATTGTGGCATTAGGGATGGAGTCCAAAATTAGTTCACTATAAACAACACTTGTCATGAAAGGGTTGGAGAACTCAATATCCATAATGGTTGTACCAATAGCATAGGATGCCATGAGTCTCGAACTACGTCTCGAATTATTGGAAAAATGATACCAAATTGTGAAACTCATGCAAGTTCAACAACACCAAAAGTGCACCCAAGATGAACACCAAACTATTAAATAAGTACAATAAAAACTCATAAACAAAAAACAAGAAGTAGAAGAAAATAGGAACCACAACAATAGAGGTCTTAGAATTTTTTTTTGCCAAGACAAGCAAGATAGGGTTACCCAAGGGCATCTGAGTCCTCCTCAGGGGTTCTAAAAGTTTGATATTGGAATGAAAACTATTTTTTTTAAGGATTCTAATTCTACTTGCAAACAATTATAATAATAATTAAATTTCAAAAATTTTGTTTAATGTATCCCAATTTGATGCAAAATGCAAGTATGCAATGATTTTGAGGATTTTTGAACAAATTTTAATACAATTTTTACATCTGACATGTAATAATTAACTGATTGCAATATGAAAATACCTCAAAATCATGATTTTGAATGTAAATTTTGATCTCAAATAATGCACTTTCTTTCACTAAATAAATTACATGCAAAATGATTTATACAATAGAGTTACTAATTCCAAAATAGGGATATGCAAGTACAAGACAATTAAGTAGATAGAGATAGAACAAAGTGAAATATTTTGGTAAGACACACGTACAAGGACAAGTTTATTGAAAGAATAAATAAGGAACCCTTTGATGTGTTGTCATTGATGCCAACATTATTTGGTGACAATTTTGTCTAATCCGGTAAACAATTTTGGTGACACCATGATCTGATAATTTTTTCCAAATTTTCTCATGTTATAAGATCAACCTTTGTAGTTATAATATGTTATTTAAGACTAATAAATACATCTATGATAAAGACTTCAATGATTTTGGTTTAACAGGCTAAAAGTTACTAGTAGCAGAAGATCAACACATTGCTCTTTGGCTTATACAGTGCAAATGGGTATGAGTTATTTGGTCCACATTCCTCCAGTATTTGGATTTAGAATCTACAATTGTTGGAGTTGGTTAATAGGTGTTAGCAATACATATAATCTAGATGGCACATTCTTATACAATCATATGGAAGATTGATGTTGGTTAGATTGGTTTATTTTGTGATTAGGTCTAATTCCTAGCTGATCTAATAAGTTACTTGAAATTGTACTATGAAGATTAATATGTATTTTGGATGTTAAGGGGAACTATTTAAGATCTTTTCTAACCTAATATCAAGTTTTACATGATTTATTTGAGTGTGAAGAAGTTTTGTTTCAAGTATGAAGCTGAAAAAGCCATTTTGAATCAAATAGGGCTACATCTAATTAGGCCAACTTAATTGATGTATGTGGATGTAATAGGGTATATATATATGAATCATTTTTGAGTTGAATAGAAGGTAATAAATGTAATGTAATTTGTGTTAAATTTGACAATGTGCAAACTTGGAAATTTACATGTATGTGATTAGAAAAAGTGCAAAATTGTTGAGTTTGTCTAGCAACTACAAAGTAAAGCTTCATTGGAACTAAATTTAGCACAAGGAAGGTGAATTTTACATTAGTTCATACTTTGGCTATGTATCCACTTTTGTCTTTTATCTATTTTGGGCTATGAGCCTTATAAGGAAAATGAGTCTTGGCAATAAACCCATGTAATTTCTTATACCTAGTTATAATATATTGTGAGCTAATCCTCACAATGGTCTTTCCATTTTTGGGTTTTCCATGTAAAAATCCTAGTGTTCATTTGTTATGTGGCGTTGTGATCTCTTTCACATTTTCCTTTATACTACAGTTACCTATGTTTTGATTATTGGTTGGATTATGAATAAATGGTTTAATAGAATACTGATTCACCCCCCATCTTAGTATTCTAGGCACTCAACAATTGGCATTAGATCCTAGTTCCTTTTGAAAATCTTAACCTCTTGAGGAAGATCTTGGAGGTTGAACACATGGCTAATAAAATGTATCCTATTCCCCCGGAAGAAAGTTTTGCAATCGAATATGAAGAAGATGATTGCATGTTTGAAAAAGAAGAACTTAAAGCTACTCTTGAAGATCTTGATAGAGTTGGTGGTGAAAACAAAAGTCTAAAAGAAAGCCTAGAAGAAGCAAATGAATGTGTTAAAAAGTTGAGAGAACAAATCAAGAAGTTCAAAAAAAGACATAGAGAAGTTAATGAACAATAGAAGAAGGAAAAAAAAGGTATCACTGAACTCAAAGTGCAAGTGGAAGAAAAGAAGAGAATTAAGGATTGTCTGAATGCTAAGATATAAAGAAAAATTGATGAATTTACAAAGTTTGAACAAGAAGTGGTAACCCTAAGATTAGATCTAGAAAAATCAAGAGCTCATTAGGATAAATTCAAATTAATTACCATCATGCTTGATGAACTAATTGCAATTCATAAACCTTCTAAGGATAAAAGAGGTTTGGGACTTGAAGAAGGACAAAGTTCAAAGACAAATCAAACACACAACAAGGTTGAAAATCAAAAGTAGACTCAAGGAAATGGTAGAAAGATAAAGAATCAAAGAAGCAATACTAGAAAACCTCCTATCAAATAACCAAATTCTCAAAGGTACCTATCTTTCAATGGTATTTGTTTGTCATCCAATAAATTTGGACATAAAGCTATAGAATGTAGAAGTAGAAAGAAATAGAATTTAGGATCCTTTTTTGGACAATGTTTTGCATGCAAGAAATTTTGACCTAGAGATACTAAGTGCAAAAGTCAAATCATGATTGGATTCAATATTGGTAGAATGTTTCAATCTTTCAATGGCTATTGTTATACATGAAACATACTTGGACATAAGGCTAACTAGTGTAGATCAAGAATTAATAGAAGTCAGTTTGGTCAAAAAAATGTTGTGTGCTACAACTACAACAAACTTAGATACATTTCGAGATTTTGAAAAATAATGGAAAGAAAACTAATCTAGAATAAACTATTGAAGAAATTTTATCCTCCTAAAGTTAAGAAGGAAATGGAAAAGATTTGGAAAAATAAAGAGGAACATGAGAACATGGATGAATCAAATTCATCTATACCAACATCTGGTGTAGAAAATTCTTCTGAAAACTAACCCGATGACAAGGCTTATATGGAGCCGATAATAGAGAAATATAACAACCCCTTGGAAACATGAGGTTTCAGGTAGTGACATGAATTTATATGGTATAATATAACGTGCTTAAGCTTTTGGAGAAGAAACTAGTAGAAAATATGCAAATCTAAATAATTGTAGAGCTTTTTAGGGTTTACAATATTTTAATGAAGTGTTTACCATCTTTCTAGGAATTTGAAGCATTAAATGCAAAATTATGGCATATTGGTAATGTATAAAGTGAAAACCCCATTCATTTTAAATCACTTTTGCACATTTGAAAAAGAAAGAAAAGTGAATTGAGAAGTGATCAAAGGTGATTGAATTGTTTCATACCCTAGTTCCCACTGAGTGTGAGAAAGGTATTTAGAGCTATCCATTCTTTGTGGTTTTATATTAGAAATAATTTTACAAGCATTTGAAGATATAATTGAGGTTAAAATAGATACACCAATGACCATAGTTGAGATCACTGAAAGACCTAGACCAAAGTTTAAGAGGTTTTCATGGAATGTTTTCGGCAATGACCCCAACAATGCATTATCGAAGATACAAGAATCTATATTCATGGAAAATTGGAAAAATATGATCACCAAGTACTTAAGAATCAATGGTCCAATGAGCTAGCTGGAGATGAATTCTTAGTGAAAGAAGCTAGACACTTGGAACTAGTCTCCTAACTTTAGCAATGATTTGGATGTAGAGTATGTGAGGATATCCCTAAGCATGATACATGAAAAATTCATGTGGGTTGATATACCCAAACTTATTTCAAGTATGTGACTAAGGTTGTAACTAGATTATGTGATACCAGACTCATACTAGTGTTAAAGATAGTAAATAATGATGTGGTTATGTAGCTAACCAGTACCACATTTGATAGGAGAGATTTAACAACCAGACCAATCATCAACCCTACTATGAAGTATGCATCAATTGTGATAGGCCACATGATCTACTTCACCGATAGAGAGAAATGGGTATTTGAAACTATGATATATGTTGATCATGAAATGGTAGTAAATAGAAGAGATTATTATTTGTGTGAGTTGCTTTGATAGAAATTTTTGGAGAACTTGCATGAAAACAAAACAAAGAAATATGCTTTCAATTTTTCTTTCTTTTCTAATTTTTAAGAGAGCTACATAGAAGTAAAACCATTGTGTGGGATGGAAAAAAACTAGTAGCACATCAAATTTTTGATTATCTACATAACATTGGAGATTATAATGCAAAAGCTAATGTATTAACTATATTTTTCACATTATTCCAAAGGAACACATATGAAAGAGAAAGAATCCCTAAAATTTTAGTAGAGAAATATGCAAATGACATAACCATTCTAGTATCCACTGATGAATGCATAATAGAGGTGGTTGAACCTAGAACAATATGGATTGATTCTCTAGGATATGAGATTTCTAAAGATGAGACTAAGAGATACATTGAAATATTGTTGAAAAGTCTTGTGGACTCCTCCTTGCCTAGACATGACACATATTCATCTAGGAGAAATCAATTGAAGTATACTTGGATACTTTAGCCATTGCTAGAACAAAAAGGGAAAACAAACAAGTTGAACAATAATTTGGTATGCATGGCCTTTCAAAAATGATGTTGGCATATTAAGTTAAGTTGCAGTAGAAAGGAAAGCCAAAACAATTGGTGATTCATCTGAACCATATAGATTAGCTTCCACCCCTTCCTCTACATTGCTAAAACCATCTAGTACAATTACTGAAAGTGGAGCCTAGTGCTTTGGCATCAATTAATGTGTCTATACCCTCTGGACCCAACACTTAAACTTTAAAAAGGAAGAATGTACTTCTACTAGCACACCCTTCTACCTCTAGAAGAATGAGGAAATAGAAATCATTAAGAGAAAGAAACTTAAGTGATGTCATGAAAGAAGAAATTGAACTTGGATTGGAGGAAAAATTACAATTGAAAAGAAAGAGAAGAAGTAGTGTCTCCACCAGCAGTGAAGGTGCCTCAGAAGAGGCTAGTACAAAATTCTAGAAGACTAAAATCAATATTGTAGATACCTCAGAAGAAGAGGAGATACAAAAGGAAAAATAAGCTTTTACAATACATGTGCACAAGAAGCTCGAAAAGAAAGAGAAGAAGAAGATAGATGAAGGAACATCAAAGCCTAAGAAGAAGAATTACAAGACTCCCCTGGTAAGAGCCCATTCACCTATAAAGTTGGAACTTTGGTTAACAATATGTTAGATCATGATGGCTTATTAGAAGCCACTACGAAATTGTATTGATGAAGTTGATGAAGAAGATCGAAAAATAATTATAGATGTCATTATTTAATATATGATATTTTGGATGCAAATATGGACTACATGAAGAGGAGGGTAACAAATGTTGTATGGAAAGTCTTGGTTAAAAGAGGACATGAAGTTGTTAAAGCTGAAGACTAGATAAAAATTGATGCTTTGATTGAGAATAGATCCTCTCTAAGGATGAAAAGGATACCATATTGGAAGTGTACACAAAGAAGTTCAGAGTAAAGCAAAGAGTTGCCATCCTTATGGCTAGAGAAAAGGACAACACAAAAAAGTTGAAACAAGAAACTTTTGATACAGTGAGAGATATGACGCATAAATTTAGCATGATTGTTGGTTCATCATTCAATACAGATCAATTCAAGGAGATTGATAAAGATAAATTTATTGATGCAGAGGAAAATATTCCTCCCATATCTAATTGACTTATTTTCCAAGAACTAGTAGAATAGGTAAATGCTTATTCTGCAAAAGAGACACCAAACTTGAATATTTTGGGGGATATAGATGATGAAACACATGCTCTTCTAGAGACATCTTCTCATTCAAAAGACACTAAAAATAAACCCAAAGAGAATAATGAAGATCATAATAATAATGAAGTCAATGAAAATGTTGAAGATCATCATGACAAACAAAATGAGGATATCGATAATGAAGGTGAAGAAAACAAAAATGAAGAAGAAGGTAAAGATAAAAAGAAAAATTCCAAGGAAGATGATGAAGATAAAAAGGAGGATGAAAGAAAATATATTCAAAAGGATTACACCTCAAAAAAGAAGAAGAAGAAGAAGAGAAAGAGAACCAAGAAGAAACTAAGGCTGAAAGAGATGAAGAAGAACCCCAAAAGACCACAAAGCCATCAATGCCATCTAGAGAATCCTCTAAAAGTACAATCGAGGGTATTCTAACAAGAAAATTAAGGGTTTAACTGACCATTCCACCACAATTCATTCAACTCCCATCACAACAAGGATATGTAGGTATGAATAAGATCTCACCTATTTAGAGGATGGAGCTTGGAAATGCTTTTATTTCCTCCAGGAGAAAGGAAATTATAGAAACTCATTAGAAGGGTACTAAACTAATCAATGATTCCCTCAAACCTCAATAGGATGTAACCCTTGATATCAGGGTATGTGCAGGATCATCATGGAAAAAATAGACCCTTAAGTGGCAAAAAATTCAAAAAAATCAGAGTTAGGCAACTTGACATAAAAATTTGAATAAGTTATCTATATTATTTCAAAATTATGTAAGAATAGAATCTATAGAAAATTGAATTTAGTTTCTAAACTACCCAAACTTTATTTTTTATTTTTAAATCTATTTGGTGAAAATTTAAAATTTCAATGTGATGGTACTTAGAATTTCAAAGGAAAAAATAAGTGAGTGTCGTCTAACCACCTAATTCTTGTAATAAAATGATAATATTTTTTTAATAATATTTTAGATATAATTAGAGGACTCATGTCCCAATTTGATGCATATTTTTATGTAATTTTTTTCCAAGTAAACAATTAATTATGAATTTCTTATTAAAACTTTTAAAAAATTTTAAAAACTCATACTTTTAGCCACCTTAACTTGGTCAGAACTTCATGAAATTCATTTTTAATCCTATAGTATACAAAGCATAGAATGTGATGCATGTTTCAGATTCAAGAAAGTATTTTACAGTTTGAAAGTTATAGATGTTGTCAATTAGCCTATCAATCAAGACTTTGTTCATAATTCAAATAAAAATGAATAATAATTATTTATTAAGTCAAAGTAAGGCATAATTATATTAATTGAAAACTAAGAATATCCTTTTAAAACCCTTTTTGTTTCATCAATTTTGGATAAGAAAAAAGTCGCATCAACCACATACCCTACAAATACCAATCATATAAGCGCACGTACATCGATCTTACATACCCATCACTATTGATGATTCTCTAACACATGTTGAGAACTTAAATTTTTTGGGTGATTCACTCCATGAGTACACCTCTAATCTAAAGGAGCATAACAAAAAGAGGTAGAATCAAGACCTACAGAGAAAAGAGTGCTTGAAATACAAGATAAATGTGTAACTACACATAGCAAGGTGATGAAAAGTTTTAAATATGTAAAGGAATGTGAAGATGAGGCTCATATATTATTCTTGTATAGCATGAGTTGGTTAGATGTCACTCAAGAAATTAAGGATTTAATAGACTCAATAGAGTCAAAATTAGTCAATACCTCCAGAGCCTATGGAATTACAAAATATAGAAACTATACCTCTTCAAATTTACCATTTTATACTTGTAAAACAATTTTTTCACTTTGAAAAGATATAAATAGGGTGTTATAAGGTGGTTTGGACAACTTGGAGACTTGGTGAAGACCAAACACATTCTGGTGTCAAGTTCCCTTATGGATGTAGAAAAGATAGATAAGATAAATCCCAATCTTACCACTCTAAAAGAGGAAGAGGATATCTTGGTAGAGTTTAAATCTATGCATAAGGTGCTTTCTACAACTAAGAAGACTTGGGATGAATGGAAATCTACTTAGGAAACCATTCTTAAGGAAGTTGAAAGTGATTCCTCCTTTAGGTGAACACATTTCACCTTGTATATTATAACTTTGTTTTCAGTTGCTTTTAGGTTTCCTTTGTTGTACATATCATTGGATGCAATTCTTGGGATAACTCCCTAAGGGGGATCCAATCATTTCATTTCAGTTATCTTTTTGTACCTGTGTCCCACTGGCACACCCTTTGTCCTTGATGTCAAAGGGGGAGAAGTTTTGGTTCCAAGAGTTGTTAAGATATTATGTTTGGTGGAGATGTTTTGAGAAGTTGGAAAATTTTTGGTGCTAGGTTGGATAAGTTTAACTAGAAGAATTTTTTATGTATATTTGAAAGGGGGAGTTCATACAAGGTTTTCAAGATAGTTTTAAAGTTGAACTTTTGGAGATTCATTTTTGGCACATGTTTCCATCAATGAAAAAGGGGGAGATTTTTTAAACAACGAAGAAGGAATCCTTTGATATGATGTCATTGTTTCCAACATTGTTTGTTGATAGTTTTATTTAATCTAGTAAATAGTTATGGTGACACCTTGATTTGATAATTTTTCCCTGATTTTCTTATGTTATAAGATCAACCTTTATGGTTAGATGGTTTAACAGGATGAAAGCTACTAATAGTAGAAGATCGACACACTGCTCTTTGGCTTATCTATTGTAAATGGGTATGAGTTATCTGGTTTACATTCCCCAGTTTTTGGATTTACACTCCTAAATTTTGAGTGAATGTTTATACATGTCAACACTAAATATATTCTAGATGGTGTCTGCTTATATGATCATATGTATGATTGATGTTTGTTAGATTGTTTTATTTTGTGATTAGGTGTAATTCTTGGAAAATTATATTCATTAAGATTAATATGTATTGCAGATGTTAAGGGGATCTATTTAAGATTCATGCTTACCTAAGATCAAGTTTTGCATGATTGATTTTAATGCAAAGAAATTTTGTTTCAAGTATGAAGTTGATAAAGTAATTTTGAATCAAATAGGGATACATATAATTAGGCCAAACTATTTGATGTATATGTATGTAATAGTGTATATATATGAAGCATTTTTGAGTTGTATAGAAGGTAGAAAATGTAATGTGTATGAAATATGATATTGTGTGAACTTGTGAATTTGGATGTATGTGATCAAAATAAGGGAAAAATTATTGTGTATGTTGAACAATTGTAAAGTAGAGTAGTATTTTGTATTCAGAGGTCCATTGGAACTAAATTCAATGCAAGGAAGGTGCATTTTAGATTAGTTGATACTTTGGCTATGTAGCCACCTTTTTCTTGTATCTATTTCTAGCTATGAGCCTTATGAGGATAGTGATTCTTGGCAATGAGCTCCTATAATATCTTATAACTAGATATAAGATATTATGAGCTAATCCTCCTAGCGGTTTTCCCTTTTTTGGTTTTCCACGTAAAAGTCCTTGTGTTCATGTGTTATGTGGTGCTATGATTTTTTTTATGTTTTCCTTTATAACTACAATTAGATATGTTTTGATTATTGGTTAGATTATGACTAAATTGTTTAATAGAATACTAATTCACCCCCCTCTCAAATTTTTCGGTGTTAAACAAAGGTCACATAGGGGAGACTAATTCTTTTTTGGGATTATGAAAATTCAAAATCTAAATTTTAAGATTGATGTTTAAGGTTAATGTTCCTATCTCCAAACAAATTTTATAGTGAATTTTTTTCTATAATTTTCTAATGAAATGAAAATGCCAATGCATGACATTCTTTTCAATGCAATTTTGAAATGAAAATCTGATCTAATGACTAAAAACACTACAATGCAAGCTATGGTGCAATATTAATATAATATTTTTATAATTTTTATAACTTTTATGATGCCATATGTAACCCTAAATGAGAAATGCAAAACATAGATCTACGGCTTCAAAAACAACCAAATCATAAATTTATGATGTCAATTTCCAGTTTACCAAAATGAAACATAAAAATGGGGTACATGGGCTAAGTTTATTACTTGTGACCTAGGGTACATTCCATCATATCTAGGATTTCATTGGGATGCAAATCAACAACATTTATAGATTGACTTTCAACCTCTAAGATGAGTCAATCAGACCTAGATCTACATCTTTTTTAATCTTCGGAATGATTTCAAAATGATTTGATATGATTAACCTAATTAGACTAAATGAACTAATAGGATAAATACAATTTCATGAAGATAAACAAACAAAGATAAAACTCTATAAATGGATCTAGAAAGTGTAGACTAATGTCTATCACCAAAAGTTGGATATGATTGTTGTAGTAGGACTAGGTCACCCCTAGGCAATTGTGTCTTTGTCGGGGTATCTTCCTCAATTTTTGGGGACCTCTAGTGTTGTATCTAAACTTCTATTTTCTATTTGTTCCATAGTCATAATGTGATTAGTAAATTTTGTACTTGAGTTTCCATGTCCTAATAAGGTTGATTACAATATATACAATAGTGGAGAATTTGGTGTTAAGATCTCTTCAATCCTTCCCAAACCTGCAACATGCACATTCACAAAGATAAATGATGTTTTTCCATATAGGGCTTGCCTCAATTGAACCTCATGTAAGTGTTCCAACTTCCACAATGGCAATGCCAATTATAAAACCTTAATGGAAATGAAGGAAATGATGAATGAACACAATGTTGCAACTCACCGCTCTTTTGTGGATTCCTTGAAGGGATGAATCCATGAACATAAATGAAAAGTTTTAGATCTTGCTTGATAGAATTTATTTAATGCTTGAATGTTTCAATACTTAGATACCTACAACAATGTTAGCCTTCACGAGATAATAACATGAACACACACATAATTTTACATGTTTAGTTGGATCTTGAATTGTTGTAATAATTCTCTAGAGTTCTACTCTTCAATGCTCTTGTAAATAATATTTTCTCTTGAATGTTAGGTGTGTTATAGACTTCAAATGATCAAAAGACTAAGTATTTATAGGCTTTTATCCAATTTATAGTGAAAAATTTTCTTATGTATTTTGTAATTATTGAATAATGGAATGTTTATTAGATAAAATATAGATATGATTTAAGTTTGAAGGGATATGATAATGCATTTGATGGAATAATTAGTATTTTTATTGTTAAAGTATACATTTACACCTTATTTTATCATCCTAATCATCATGTAAAAACAGACCTACAAGTGACAACATGTACATTCATCATAATCATAATGTTTTTTTTAGTAACTTCTGTCATAGTGCCTATTGGTTATTTTTTAAGAAGCAAACTTATTCTTACCACATATCTATGAATTTTCTAGAATTAAATTATCAATAAGGGTAAGGATTGGCCAACACTTAAGTTATGGTTTTTAGGCCTTCACTTCTTCACTCCAAGCTTTGTTAGACCTAGGAAGGTAATCCTAAACATTGTGTTTACATATACCAGTGTGTCTAGGTATCAAACACAGAATAAATAGATGAATCCCCTTAAGTGTTTAATAAACACCAAGCCTTAAGATTTGGTTGACCTTCAAGGTAGTGGCTAACTTAAACAAGATAAAATATAATTCATTAAGATTTTGCACACACCTAGAAATATTTTTACAAGTTGAT
>VDFB02086081.1:48590155-48624354 GCA_007258455.2 Sequoia sempervirens | reverse complement strand
TTAGTCCCAGACTAGGGTTTCTGCCTAGAATTTTGTTTCTACTAAAAGGGTACTAGAATCTACACTTTTCTCTAACAAAAACCTCCAATGGGATTCATTCACCATCCATAGAAAATTAGTCCTTTTTTCTATTTTCTGAAAGTTCAAGTTTAGATCTTCACTTTGTCACCTGGACAACACTTCTTGATGGAATCTCGGATCTAAATCTATGAAAACACCTCCAAAATAGCTTTATTTTTTTTTCTAATGTGGGGTTTTCCATGGTCAAACCCCTAATTTGGTATTTAAACCTTGAATGGATAAAATCTGCATAAAACCCTAGCCCTAAGTGTGTCTAAGACTAGGAAAAAATGAATTAATACAAAACCCTATTCTAATGTGCTAGAATAAGATAAGTAAATGGAACTTGAATGATGCATGACTTCAATCCAAGAAACCCTACAACATTTGAAATGAATGTAAATGAAATGCAAACCTTAAATATGAAGATAAAGAGAAAATGGAAGATGGAATCACTTTTAAAAGAAGTCATAAGGTGTGATTTGATAGCTAGTTGCATCTCCTCAACCTAGATTTCTCCATGATTATCCATAGGCATGCATGATGAAATCTTTGCAATATTACATCTTGAATGAGAAGTGTTCTTGAAGACTTGCAAAAACCTTATCTTGTTGTCCAAAAGATTCAACTTTGCTATAGAAAATACTAAAGAAACTTCTTGTGCAAGATTCTCAACACTTGACTTTTGAATTTGATTTTGTAAACATGACTAGGAGATGTGAAAAATGACCTGAAAACACATATAGGCAACAATACACAATTTATCATTATCAAGACCTAAGAGGATGCCTCCACTACAAAATTGAATTAAGTCGGTGAATTTCTTGCTTAAAATTGAAAATTCCCCTAAAAGGGACTCATTCACCACCCTTGGTGAATGGTTCCCACTAGAGGGGACTCATTCGCCCAAGGTGGAAAATCAATCCCACGTGAGGTTTTTGGAGGTGGGTTTTTGATATATGACTATATTAAGCATTATTTGTTGAGATTTGTATGATTTTTGAGTAAAATGGGCCTCTAGATAAAAAATAATGAACATTAGGGGCCTATAAATGCAATTTTTAAGAGGTGTTTAGTGCAAGGGTGTCTAAAATAGGACTAAATTAGGCCACAAATTGTAATTTCTACAAATGAGTACAATTTGTGTGTCCTCAAAAATATTGATGAAATTATGGTAGATCTTTGATAGAATTTGAAAGTTTAAAAGGGAGCACAACAAACCCGAAGCCAAATTTATGAGAATTGACTCACTGTAATCACAACTAGAATTGAAAGATGAATATGTACTAGAAAGATATTCGACTCTTTGATAGGATAGTCTATAACCAAATTTCTAAGTGTATTCCCTAGTAGAGTTACCAATCTGTTGGTGACTCGAATGGGAAAAAAATTCCACAATTTTCAATCTCTCATTACAAAATATTTTGAAAATTCAATGAATATCTAAGGCTAGGTTATCTTCTATCAAAAGTTTCTCAAGTTACTCCCCACCAGAGTCCCAAATATGTTGGTTATTTTTTTAGAACCAAACTAGATATCACTAGATGCCTATGAATTTTACCCAATTCAATGATAAGCAAAGGAAAGGATTGGAAAAAATCAAGTAAGGATTACTAGGCCCTTACTTCTACTCTTCAAGCTATGTGAAACCTAGGAGGGTGATCTTGACAATGTTCAAATAATATTCCCTTGTCATTTTATCTTGAACATTAGAACAAATAGATGTATTCCTATCAAATGATAATAGATAAAATCCCTCAAGGATTTGGCTAACCCTTAAGTGAATTGATACCTAAAGAGAGGAATAAGTGACATTTCGTAATGGTACATTGTAATTAGAATGTTTAAATGATTTTCATTCTCATTTTGTGGTCTTGGTTTGGTGCAAAACTGGCTCATTTACATTCAAGATGACCAAACAAATAGACCAGTTCTTATCATTAGGTATTAGACTCATAATTGTAATAATTTGTAATACACTAGTAATTAGATATAACACTTATAGACTATTGGCATACTGCATTGCAATATTCAACTCATTGTGTCAAAAGAATAGCTACTTAGCAGTCCTAGAATATTCCCTGACAAACCTGTGAACTTATTTAAGCATTTAGTCATTTCCTTCAACCAAAGTAGAAATAAAATCACTCATTCAACCAAAAAAATTGAAGATAAACAAAAGGATCCTTAATCATTTTATTTATAATTTTGAAGAAAAAATAAAAAGGAGAGAATGTGCTTTCAAACTTGCATTTTCATTCATGTGCTGCCACTACTGTAAAACTAATTAAGTTCATTAAAAATTAGCTTATACCCTAGAATTCATACTAATCTATTCATCTATAAATGAATTTACAACTGCTCTTACATGAGCTCAGTTTTTCAATCTAGACCAACCACGACCCAAAATTTGAACCCTCGTAACTAGCCCTGAAATCCCATTTATAGAAATATGGGAGCAAAAAGCTTTAGGAAAAATTACTATTTCAGTCACATTTACATTTGAAAATTAACTTCATTTCAATTTCAGAGATTCCCCATATAGTTATATTTACACCTCTATAAGTCGGGAAAAACCATAATAAGACAAAAACCCATATCGTCCATTAAAGAAGATTGGCTAGCCTTCGAAAAGGCACATTCATCATTGCAGTAGAACCAAAATCCATCGTCCGCATCAACCCAAGAAATTCTCCATGTCATCACCCAAGAAAAAACTTATATGCTCATTGAAGAAGACAAACCAGTTGTTGTGATAGCGGTGTCATGAAAAAAAAATAGAACTAGGGCGCAACTCTAATTCTTCAGAATCAGAGTAGGCACATCCTAATCATGTTCTTGTTGAAACTGGAGAAGCAAGTACCTCTCCATCATCAAAATACTCCTGACATGCCACTGTGAAAAGGTAAAAATCGTACTTTGGGTTAGTATCTTCTTCATCACTGAAAGGACAAACTGAATCCTCCATGCTAGAGTTTTTCTTCCCCATATAAGAATCATAAGCCTTGTGGTATGTATTCTTCCTCTTCCCATAATACTTAACCATTTTCCCACCAGACTCACTATAGTTATGAACAACAATCCTACCCCTCAAGTTGTAAGTGCTCCAAACACCACCCTCCATAGACTTCTTACGGGCTCTCCTCTTCTCTTTTGGCTCTGTAAAAGCTGCTCGTATACCTTGTTCAATTTTAGGCATATCATCCTGAGCTTCAAGCATACTAATCCTCCTAGAACAAAACTAGAACAAGGAGACCCTTAATTGCACGAATAATTTTCATTGGTTTGTTCTCAAATTGATTTTGTAGGAAAAAACACTCAAATCCGCACAATTCTTATCATTCTAGATAGAAATTATATACAATAAAACCCTCACCACCCCAAGAATTTAGAGATCACAAGCTAACTCATATGTAATTGAAACATAGTAGGTATGAACACCTACTTAGACACATGAATAATGTATTAGCTTTTGATGATTGCAATTGTGAAGAAAAAAACTATCAACTCTCATTATATCAAAAAATGGGAGCATGTTGACCATTAATGCTCAAAGAAGACATGCATGAGCAAGCTAACATGCAACTACTTAATTTTGAATCTCCACCGTTGATCACATGATAAGATAGGTCTGTATTAAAGAAATTAATTTTGATAAAAGCCAACTACATGCATTTTGTCACTTTTTTCCAATCAGAAAAACCCATGTTGTTAAACATCCACTCTATCTGCACACTTAATCATCCACTTAGCATTAAAGAAAGTCTGTCATGTCAAATTTTCTCGCTCGTCTATGAGAATTAACTCGCATGCAACCTTTATCAATAGGATGATATGAGGCAGCCAAGATTTGATCTCAAACTATCAACTTGTTCTTGCCTTAACACAAACCACCTATCTGTGTGTACAACCTTTTGAGAAAATTGATGGCTGAGATAAAAAATAATTCATTATATCATAAACACATACCAAAGAAATCATTTTAATGATACACACTTCATCCTGTATACTTTATGGTGAGATTTTTATTTAATATTTTCCCTTTGGAATGTTAGTTCCACCCTTTAGACTACTCCACATGGTAGTTTCTTGCTCCCCCATTGAGAAACAATAGATATGAGTGTGTCTCGCACTAGATGGCAGGGAGTGGTAAGGATTGACCCATGTCACCAACCATCAACCATCAATCTCTACTCAATAAAATGCTCATTGCATTCAAAACCCGGTGGGTCCCTCCACAAACGAACAATTGTTTATAGCCTACTAGCCCATGCCATTATTTTAAGATAGAATAAAATTAGATGGGGTGGCAGGGAGCGACCTTGATGAAACCATATCATCAAACAATCATTGTTGATCTTACCAATTCAACACTTGTTGTCCTTTTAAAAGTGTTGGACCCACAAATAAAGAGTTCATGTGGTGCTTTCCTGCCAACCCACTATAATATTTAAATGAAAAATAAAATAGAGTGGGGGCATAGGGAATGACCAAGATCTGCTTGCGATGATCAAATGGTCATCATAAAACTATAAATATGCACATGCCAAAAGTTAGTTCATAAAAGGGGGCACCCCTAGGCATATGATAGATGGGGACATAATGATTAAGGCTAAAACATAGGAAACAATGGAAAATATTAAAACCCAATCTCAGGCCCTAAAAAAATAGTTCAAAAAAAATCAACCCATATTAATATAAGACAATATTTTTACTGTGACACAATATTTAGGATCATTATGACTCAACTACCGATAATAGAACATAATCAATGTCATAAGTCAAAACTTAACTGACTGGGAACTAGCGGCAAGGGGTTAACAATAGATTATAACATTAATAAGGATGTAGACTTAAGGGTTATTTAGGAAGGGTTCAAATAATTTAACCCTAAGGCACCAACAATAGACTAAATCCTAAGACGGTCAAAGACATCAAACAAGCAAGATTTTACAAAATTTAGAAATGGAACATAAAGCATTTTAGTGGTTTCATCAGGACCCATTTTCTGAAGGTGGCGAATGGGTCCTCCTTACCTAGGACGCTTCTTTTTGAATTTATTTGTGGCAATATTTTAATGATTTTCAATCCTAGATTTGATGTCACTTTGGATTATTTCAATTTTGGGGTTAATCCTTAGATTTATTATAAATATAAGGCTAATTTGCATAGTTTCATCCTAAGAAACCTAAGAAATCATAAGAATTATTATACAAGCAATCAAGAGTACTTTCACAAGATCTTTATAGGATAATTTCAAAGACATTCAAGGGTAGATTATTGATTTTTTATTGTAGAAATTCAAGATCATATCATCATGTCAAAGGCATAATGCATCAAGCATGTTTTTGAGCCAATGTTGTTGATCTAGCATTGAAGATCCTTTTGCAAGAATTATTTCACATCCAATTCAAGATCAAGATCTACATTCTTCATGTCCACTTCATGTTATTTTGTAGATTTATATTCCAAGACATCATCCAAGGTATCATCATTTCATGTTTCATGTTTCATGATTTTATTTCATTGCTTCATCACAAGGTTTAATTCCTTGAATGCGGTTTGACTGAGGAAAAATCCTATTCCTTTAACAACCAACAAGTTTTTCTCCAACTTGATGTGTGTTTGTAGATTCATAGGTTGAAGATCAAGTGAAGAACAAGATTGAAGCAAGATTGTCAAAATTGAAAATTTGCAAAGTTATCATCCACATTATAAGAACATGAAAATGAAGCTACATAATTTGTTTCATACTTTTAGGAGCTGGTCACCTGGGAGTTGAGAGTGAAAACATCAAGAAACATAACCCATAAGTCAATTTTCAAAAACCATAACAAGGACCCATTTGCCACTTAGGGTGAATGAGTTCTCAGTCACCTAAAAATAATAAGTTTTCAACAAGTTACATATTGTTTCATCCTCACAAAACTTCCCTTATTGTTACTATAATAGTTAGGAGAAATTTATGATTCTTATTTATGTGTTTTATCTCTCATAATTGAGTGAAACATCCCTAGAAAAATTAGTGGTTTATCAATTTGTTCATTCACCTTGGTGGTAGACCCTATTTTTCTTTGTTTCAAAAATCATGTTGTTCTTTGAAGCTAGTTAAAAAAGAGTTGTATAGTTCAATTGAGCACCCATGGAGCAACAATAAATCATATAATAATAGAATTAAGAAATCTAAAAGAGATTAAAATATAATAATAAATTGATGTAGATGACATTAAATACATCAAAATAAAATATAGAAATAGAAGACAAAAAGAGAAAAGAAAACATAAACATTTTCCCATTTATTGTTTAGAATTAGAAAATAAATTTCTCAAACACAATGACATGATTTAATTTTCATAAATATTGTACGAAGTTATTTAACAAAATTAATTAGAATTGATCAACATTAATGTACAATAATAAAATTTAATCATAATATCACATTTAAGAGCATCACAATTCATCTAAAAAAATTTACCAACATATTAGTGTCGAGATACTAGATCAATACAATACAAACATGTAAGACAACATAACAATACTAAATACACACCTCATGGAAGAGCATAGTGAAAAATGATTAGTACCATAAGAATACAAATTTATGAATTAAAGATTTCTCTAACATATACCATTATGTGTAATGAAGGAAATACTTGAGGAATCCCATATTAACTAAAAAATCTATTCCTCCAAAGCACTTATTTCTTTTTTATATTCCAATATGCAAATGATGCAATTTGGTAAACATACACTCTCAGTATCACAAAGTAGTGTTTCATTAGTGTAGCATCAAAAATTGTTACTTTTGAAAATTTCACACTACCTTGACACCTATTTTTCCTATAACTTTAATTATAATAATAATTTACCAATTTTGGGGCTAGCTTAATAAAATACATTTAAATCCTTGTCATCCAGGCTATAAATTTGGTCCAAAAAGAACCAATCAATTTGCATAGGGTGTACCCTAGACAAAAAGTAAAATTTTGAATGTTTGAAATTTTCATTGGTGGGATTTTGTGATTTGAAAATAACCCTAAGTCAGCCCCTACCCAAAAGGATTAATTAAAATTCATATATAAACATGTTTTCCTCTCATTTTAAACATTTAGGAGGAATTTTTATGAAGGGGGAATCAATTGGAAGGAAATTATGGAGAAGTATTGAGTTATCCTCTACTTGCTACCTTCAACAATTTTTGGTGTATGTGAGTTAGCCTTTAATAGGTATATAAAACATTCAAGGAATCCATCAATCAACTTGTCTATGGAATCTCTTCTTCAAAGGTTTTCACATCAAGGTAACATTATCATTTATCATTTATCAATTTTAGTCAATTATTCGTTTTAGACTCTACCCAACCTAGGGTATGCTCTCTTGATCATCATTGATCACTATAAGTGGTGGTCGAAATACCAACATATGGATGACTTAGGAAAGACCATATAAAACACAAACCTTTACTCTATTTTGCATGTGTGCAAGTTAGATCTGAAGGTTCCAACCAATGATAGTTCTGGGAAGCAAAGTGCAAACTTTAATCAATATCTTTGAATTTGTAGTTCTAGGGAAGTATGAACTTCGTATAGGGTATTTTTGCACCTTAGGGTAGCCAATTTAAGCCAAAATTTATAGTGGAAGCTCATCTCTATTACCACTTCTCAAATCTAGGTCAGTTTTGCAACTTTCTATTTTCATCTATCCAATAAATTATAATTTTAGATGTTGCACTATATATCAAATAGGATTGTCAAATCACACATAAAATTTACCACAACACAAACATAAATCACTAGGGGATTGGATCTCCATTGTGGTAGCAAGCTAATCATTACAACCCTGGTGCACTTATGTTTAATGTTTTGTAAGTGAAAACAACATAATCCTAGCTAATCTTTGTAGTGTAGGAAAATGTATCCCTATACATTTTCACACTTTTTTGGGCACTCACTACAAAAATTGGGCTTCTTTATGCCTTATTTGGTCCTACTTTACATCCACAAGCCTTATTTAATGCATCTTTCTAAGGATAATCCTGAAACATACCAAATAACAAATCATATTTTAATGATTTTGGATTGTATGGAATAAATTTAGTGATCTGGTACTCATGCGCCACCTTGGGCATATGGGTCCTACCTATGTTTCAGGGCCTAGTGTTGAATTTAGCATAAAACCAAGCATTTCAAGAAATTTGTGTCTTGAGATTAGCCTACTGGGACTCATATGCCCCAACTGGCATATGAGTCCTGCTTAACTTGGACCTAATTTTGAATTTAATTATTGTGACTGGCCTCCTAGGACTCGACGTGTTAGCTTCTAGTGTTGTAATTTTGGGAAATTTTCATAAACAAGTATAAATACAAGGCTATTTCTGGCTATTTTCATCCTAGAACTCTCTATAAGCAAATCACAGAACTTTGCCACAAGAGCCATAAGCATTCAAGAGCTAATTATCAAGAATTTGGGGAGCCACATTCAAGATTCAAGCACGTCAAATCTTATCATGCATCATGTTTCATTTTTGAGGATAACATTTGTGATGTAGGTTATTAGATTCAAGAAGCATTCAAGTCAAGGATCTACAATATCTCTGAGTGTCAAAAATTCTAAGGAATGAGACATTTCTACACTTGTTTTAGCCCTCATTAGAGGAATTCAAAGCCATATCTTTTACTTAGTGTTGAAATGTGCTTAACACACTCACATTAGGTCTTGGTCCCTTGTGAACTAATGAACTTAAATTGTACCTTGCTAAGGTGTTGTGAAGTGTTGTAACACACTGACACACTTTTGTAAGGTTTTATTAATTAATTGAACCTAATAAACCTCTTTTTAAATGTACCTTAATCATACCTTATTTGAGGTTGTAAAAGTGCCAAACATTAATCTCTCTTGCTTAATTTTCTAGGGTTAACAATAACATTTAGGGCTTTTGTTATTGGTTTGATTGATCTTATTTTGCATCCACAAGCCTTTGTATTTAGAATGTGTACCTTTCTAGGATGATCCCAACACAAATCAACATCCAATCATAATTCAAGTATTTTCAGGTTGTGTGGCCCAAATTTAGTGATCTAGGACTCATTCGTCACCTTGGGCGAATAAGTGCCACCTAGGCTTTTGGGTCCCAAACCTTGTTTCACACCTTTCTAATCATTTTCAAAAATGTCTCTAGATAAATTACATACCTAATGGGATCATTCACTCACTTTGGATGAATGAGTCCCTGTAACCCAAATTGTACCAATTAAAATTTTCAGGGATTTTATCCTCCTAGATCTGATGTGTTTCATTTGTAGTGTTGTAATTTTGGGAATCTTCTTGCAATTAAGTGCATAAATAGGAAGGTTCTTTTCACCTATTTTCACCAAGACTTCTTTTGTATGAGAATTATTATAGAAATTTTGAGTCTACAGAGTAACTAAGAGCATTCAAGGGGTAGATAATAAAGAATTTTATATCACATATTCAAGCATTAGGAATCATATCAAAGTCTTCTGCCGCATCACATGTTGCTATAGTGTTGTGGTGCATCCTAGGGTCCATTGGCAAGCATTTTTTATATCAAGTACAAAGATCGTATCTGCATTCCACTTTGCTACTCCATGCTAGGACGTCTATTGATCCAGATTCCCAAGACATCAGTCTCAAGGTATTGTTATTCAAGTGTGTTGGTAATCATGCCCTCAAATCCTACTAGTGGGTGTCTTATCTAGCAAATATTTGAGAATCTTCCTTATTAATCCAACTCTCCTTGAGTTGTTCACCGGTAATAACAGCTTCTATAGTGTCTCCTTGATACTCTGATGAGAGTGTATCAAACTGACATTATGTTGTCATTGAGACATTGAGTCATTTCTTCTCGACATGTTGATGGTAGGCTGGAAGACTCTTGTCGGTGTGACTTTATGATTTCGATGAGCCAATAAGCCAATGGTTTATGGAGGTGACATGATGGTGGTGACCACATGGAGTGTTATTATGCTCATCAGAGTTACATCTTTGTTTCGGTGGGAGATGTTATATAGACTTATTGAAATGGTGATATGCATAGAGTTGTGTAACTCAATAGCCTACGAGTGCCTTGGTGGGACCTGACTATGCTAAGCGAGAGAGAAAGGATTGGATGAAGCTGATAGAGAATGGGTGATTGGATGTTTTGGAATATGGTGAGATTGTTGAAATGACTCAATGAATTCAAAGAGTGATTGAACAAAGTCTCTTTGATAATATGATATGGTAAATTATTAGACTTTTTACTACAGTTACTCGGGGAATTCAAATCGAATAGTTCCTTGGTGGTTTTGGAATATAGAACAAATGTTGTGTTAACATTGTACGTTCTATAACATTAAATTTTGTGTGTTTTTAATCTGAACTGCCAGGTTGATTAGAGAGAAATGCTATGTCATAAAGTAATATAGTGAATAAAAATTTGTAAGGGTCTATACCCATGCAATTCCACCATTTATTGCAATAAGGATTTTTTCTGGTGTGGGTTTTCCATAAGGGTTTTCCCACGTAAATCTAGTGTTCATTCTAAGATTGTGTCAAATTTTTCTACTCTGTTATTCTATTAATGTGCATCTTAATGAATTGTAACTTGAAATTGAATAACTTATTTGTGTTTCTCTTCTAAGAATTAACACTAGGAAGGAATTTCCACACTTAGCTTTCCTTACAAGTGGTATAAGAGTTTGGCCAGTTGTGTTATCCTTGTGGGTAGGATGGGTTTTTAAAGCAATTTTTATATGGAGATTCGGGTAGAGGAATCTAGTAGTCTGATTTTGAAAATTGAGGTGCTAATATCGTAGCAGTTAGAAATTGAAAATTTCAATGGTGGAAATTTTGAGTTGTGAAAACTCAAAATGGAAGACCTATTGGTGGATAGTGATCTCTAGATTTCTATGTCTAGAACTAAACCATCAAGTATGAAGCAAGAAGATTGGAACCTCGATGATAGAAAAGCTAGAGGGTTAATAAGACTCTATCTAGAAGACTTTGTTCTCCTGAACGTCCATGAGGAGAAGATGACATCCTCATTATGAAAGAAACTTGATGACATTTATTAGGGAAAGTCTCTTGTGAATAAGTTTTTCCTAAGGAAGATTTATATTCCTTGAAGATGGAGGAAGGAGCATCTATAGCAGACCATCTAAATTCATTTAATATGATTGTTGCTTAGTTGGCATTTGTAGGTGTAAAGATTGATGACAAGGAGCATTGTATGCTTTTGTTGCGCTCCTTGGCCAAAACGTGGGACCATCTGGTGATGGATATTGGAATTACAACAACCACTTTCAAGATGGGAGATGTGGTTGCTTCCTTGTTGTTAGAATAAATGTGAGGCTATGTGCAGGATCATCATGGAAAAAATAGGTCCTTAAGTGGCAAAAAAATTAGAAAAAACTGAAAGAACTCACATAAAAAAAATTGAATAAGCTATCTATATTATTTAAAAAGAAGTAAGAATAGAACTTTGTAGTAAAACTGAATGTAGTTTCAAACTACTCTATTTTATTTAAAAAATCCATTTGGTGAAAATTTAAAATTTCAATGCGAGGTAATTTTAATTTCAAGGAAAAAATAATAAGAAGTGAAATTCATCCTACCAATTCTAAACTAGCAATAAAATGATAATATTTTTTAATAAGATTTTACATATAAGTAGAGGAATCATGTTCGGATGTGATGCATATTTTTTTTGTAATTTTTTTCCAACTAAATAATTAATTATGAATTTTTTATTACAACTTTTAAAAAATATAAAAAATTGTATGTCTGACCACCTTAACTTGGTAAAAACTTCATGAAATTCAATTTTTTTTTAATCCTATAGTAGGAAAAGCATAGAATGTGATGCATGTTTAATATTCAAAAAATGTGATAGCATTTGAAAGCTATAGATGTTTTTCAATCAGCCTATCAATCAGGACTTTAATCGTAATTCAAATAGAAAATGAATAATAATTATTTAATAAATTCAAAGTAAAGCATAATTTATATTGGTGGAAAGCTAAGAATATCCTTTAAAAACCATTTTTGTTTCATCAATTTTGGGTAGAAAATGGTTGTCAACCACATACCCTACATATACCCATCATATCACCACTTTTTGGTCCATCATGATCTTGCACATACCCATGAAGTAAATATTCTGAGATGGCCAAGGATGATCTTGTTGTTCAGGGTAGGTAAAGGGACAAAAACAAGAAGAAAGAAAAGAAGTCTAAATCCAAATATGAAGGGAGATCAAAGTCTCTAGGCAAGAAAATCAAGGTGAAATGTTGGAATTGTGGGTAGATTGGACATATCTAAAAGGATTGCAAAGAGGAGAAAAAGAAGAAGAAAAACCATTTGGATAATGATTCTTCTCAAAGCAATACAGATGCCTTCATTGCTGCCTTGGTGACCTAGGAATTAGATGATGTGTGGATAATTGAATCAAGTGAACCTTTTCACATGACATCTCACAGATATTGGTTCATGAAATATGAAAAGTATACTGCTGGAAAGGTGTATTTGGAAAGTGATTTGTCTCTTGAAATTGTTGTTCGTGGAAGATTTAGAATATGATTTCCTAATGGAAGAATCAAAGGAATTGATGGCATATGTACATACCAGGTTTGGCTCAAAATTTTCTTTCTATTAGTAAGCTAAATGATGATGGCTTGCAAGTTTCATTCAAAAGTAGTGTCTGCAAAATGAATAGAGGCTCATTGGTGCTAGCCAAGGGTGCATGTGTTTTTCAATGTAACAATGTCTCTATAAATTCAGACAAAGTTTCTTGTGTAGGGAAGGAGAACGTTGTTCCTCTGAGTGAAAACTCTTTGGAGGTGAAACTCCCAGTAGAGAAAATCATGTTGTGGCATCATAGAATCAATCACATAGGATTAAAAGGATTAAAAGCATTGAAGAATAAAATATTAGTAGAAGGGCTTGATGATTGTAACCTTGAGTTTGATTTTTTCTAACATTGCATTTATGAAAAGAAACATTGTGTTTCTTTTTATTCTAGTCCTCATAAATCTTCTAGCATACTAGATTGTGTTCACTTTGATGTATTTGGTCCAGTGAATTTTCCTTCGTTATCAAAGTCTAAATATTATGTTTCATTTATAGATAATTATTCGAGAAGCGAATTTGTGTATTTTCTAAAAAGTAAAACATAAGTGTTCAATTCATTCAAGGAGTTTAAAAACTTTGTAGAAAATTAGACTAGCATAAAAATTGAATTCTTGAGGAAGGATAATGGTTGTGAATTTTGTTTTGTAGATTTTGAAAGGTATTACAAAGACCATGGGATTAAAAGGAATAAAAGTACACATTATACTCCACAACAAAATGGTGTCACTAAAAGGTTAAACAAGACACTGATGGAAAGGGTGAGAAGTATGTTGAGCAGTGCTAGTTTGGAGTAGAAGTTTTGGGATGAGGTAGTGGCTCTAGCATGTTACTTGGTGAATCAATCTCCTTCTTTAGTGCTTGTGGAAAAAACACCTATGGAAGCATGGTTTGGTAAGAATCCCTCTCTGAGACATATTTGTGTCTTTGGCTATGAGGCATATGCTTATGTATCTTCATTGGCTACAACATTGGTATGAAAGGATACAAGCCTTGGAATCCTATTATTGAGAAGGTAGTATATAGTAGAAGTGTAATCTCTTGTGAGTGGAAACCTTCTACAATGGATTTGCAGTCAAAGGTGAAAGAGAGAAAAAAAGATGTAGTTGAAATTCCTTTTACACTAGAAAAAGACAAACTACGAACTCTAAGTGTACTTGAATATGAGGAGATCTCTTGCAGATCTGAGAGTTCTGAATAAGAAGAAGAACCACAACCTTAGCCTCAGCCTATGAAAAGGTATACACAAGAGAAATAGCAACCTAAAAGGTAAGCATATTCCATGTTGGATTCTAGTTGTGCCTATGCTTTGATTATTAGCACTATTGATCCTAGGACTATGAAAGAGGAAATTAAAATGTCTGATTCAAATTCTTTGTTAGAGTCCATGAATGAAGAAATGACATCATTGGAAAAGAATGAAACCTATGATTTGGTACCTTTGCCTCAAGGTTGAAAGCTTATTGGTTTTAAATGGGTATTTAAAAAGAAAATTGGTCTCAATGGTAGTGTGGAGAAGCATAAAGCTAGGTTGGTCACGAAAGGATATTCCTAGGTAGAGGGAATTGACTATGGAGAAATATTTCTCCTATAGCTAAGCTGAAATTTATCATATTTTTGTTGTCTCTTGCTGCTACATACGACTTATAGAGATTGAGAAGATGGATGTAAAGAAAAATTTTCTTCATGGAGATTTGGAAGAAGAAATTTATATGTCCCAGTTAGAGCACTTCATTGAAAGAGGTAAAGAAAATATGGTTTGCAAGTTAAAGATATCTTTGTATAGTCTAAAACAATCGCCTATAATGTGCTACCATAAGTTTGGCACATTTGTGTTGTCATTGGGATTTGTAAGATCAAAATTAGATCATTGTGTGTATTTTAAATTTGTAAATGCTCATTTACAAGTTTATTATTGCCTTGTATGTGGATGATATGTTATTCTTTGGCAATAGTAAGGGTATGATCTTTCAAATTTAAAATCTTAGTTGTTAGCATAGTTTGAAATGAAAGATTTAGGTGCAGCAAGGTATATTCTAGGAATGGAAATTAGAAGGTATAGCAATGGTAGAAAACTTTGGCTCAGTTAGAGTAAGTATATCAATGTTGTCCTTGAAAGATTTAATAGGGTAGATTGTAAGAAATTAGTTGTTCTAGTGTTGGATGGAATGAAACACTCTATTGAAGATTGTCCAAAATCTCCTATTGAGATGGAGGACATGACTAGAGTGCCTTATGTGAGTGTAGTTGGTAGTTTAATGTATGCGATCATCTATACTAGGCCAAACATTACCCAAGCAGTGGGAGAACTTAGTTGATTTATGGATAATCTAGGGAGGCTGCATTGGGATGCTATGAAAAGAGATTTCAGGTATTTGAAGGGTACCTCTGAGTATGCTTTATGTTATCATGGTAAATTAGTCAAGTCAAATAGATTTGTTAGCATTTACAGATATGTGGATTCTAACTGGGCAGAAAACATTATGAGCAAAAGATCCACCAGTGGATACATCTTCACATTACATGGTGGTGCAATTAGTTGGATGAGAAAGTAGTAGGCTGTAGTCACTTTATCTACTACTGAGGAAAAGTACATGGTAGCAACACACACCTACAATGAATCCATTTGGATTAGATGTTTGTGTTCTAATATTGGGTTTAATGCAAGGAAAATAACTATTTTTTTGGGAAAAATCTAGCTTTCCATGCTAGGATAAAACATATCGATGTTCAATATAATTTCATTCATGATATGGTGGAGGATGGAAAGGTTGATATGGAAAAGGTTAATACTCTGGAGAACATTTCCAATGAATTAATGAAGCTCGTGACCACAAACACGTATAGGTATAGTGCCATTTTGATGGGCCTAAAGGCCTATTACTTTCAATAATATCGAGCTCTGGAAGAAGCCAATAAGTCTTCCTAAAGTGGGAGCATGTTGAAAATCATGCCTGAACTTATTGGTTTGTGGTTTATCTTCACAACAAAGTAAATATTCCTTATCAGCCTAATTCTCCTTTTGTCAGCAAGAGTTGTTCACTTTGGTGGGAGTTTTCTTAGTGTCTCCTTGATACTTCAATGAGAGTGTATCAGAGTGACATTGTTTTGTCACTGAGACATTAAGTCATGTCTCCTTGACATGTCGATGGTAGGTTGGAAGACTCTTGCCAGTTTGACTTTATGATTTTTCTAGGACTTCGAAGTAAGTCTCCTTGATAAGTTGATAAGTAGATGGATTATGTAGGTGACATGGTGATGGTGACCACGTGGAGCGGTATTACCCTCATCAAAGTGACATCCTTGTTTCAGTGGGAGATGATATATTATTTCATCAAAATGGAAATATGCGTAGAGTGGTGTAACTAGATAGCCCATGGGTGCCTTGGTGGGACCCAACCATGCTAAGTGAGAGAGAAGGGATTGGATGAAGCTGATAGAGGATGGGTGACTGGATTTTTTGGCATATGGTGAGATTATCGAAGTGACTCAGTGAATTCAGAGAGAGATTGAACATAGTCTCTTTGATGATTCGATATGGAAAATTGTTAGACTATTTACTACAGTTTCTTAGGTAATTTGAATCGAATAGTTCCTTGGTGGTTTTGGAATGTAGAATGAATGGTGTGTCAACATTGTGCATTTTGTAACATTGAATTTTGTGTTGTTCAAATTGAACTAAAGAGAGGTTGATGAGGGAAATGTTATGCTATTGAAGTAGATACAATGAATTAACATATGGAAGCATAGTCTATAACTTTGTATGTAATAACCATTTATTGTAATACCATGAGATTTTTCTTGGTGTGGGTTTTTCTCCCATAAGGGTTTTCCCACATTAATTTGGTGTTTTTCTATGATTGTGTAAAATTTGTCTACTCTTTTATTCTGTTAATGTGCATCTTAATGAATTGTAACTTGAAATTGAATAACTTATCTGCATTTCTCTTCTAAGAATTAGCACTAGGAAGGCATTTGCTCTCCCAACTTTCCTCACATCATGTTCTATGTTTCATGTTTCATGACCTTATTTCATTATCTCATCATTTGGTTTAATTACCTGCAAGGGGTTTGACCAAGGCAAACCCCCATTCATTAACAATCAATAAGTTCTCCTCTTTATATGTGTGATTGCAGATCAAGGTTTCTTACAGAATGAAGGACCTTTGAAGGTTAGGTTACAAGCTTGGAGAAAGTTGTTGGAATTTTCCCCTCATTTGCAAGGTTGCTATCTTCTCTAAAAAGTCACCTATAGCCCCAAAATCAAAGATTCAGATCCAGAAACAAAGAGGATCAGGGTATGTGCAGGATCATGATGGGCCAAAAAGTGGCAATATGATGGGTATTTGTAGGGTATGTGGCTGACGACTTTTTTTTAATCCAAAATTGATGAAATGAAAAGGGTTTTTAAAGGAGATTCTTAGCTTTCCACCAATATAAATTTTTCTTTATTTGAATTTAATAAATAATGATTATTCATTTTCTATTTGAATTATGACTAAAGTGTTGATTGATAGGCTGATTGAAAAACATTTATAGCTTTCAAACATTATCACATTTTTTGAATCCAAAACATGCATCACATTCTATGCTTCAGTATAATATAGGATTAAAAAAGAAAAAATTAATTTTCATGAAGTTTTCACCAAGTTAAGGTGGTCGACATACGAGTTTTTATATTTTTTAAAAATTGTAATAAAAAATCATAATTAATTATTTACTTGGAAAAAAATTACAAAAAATATGCATCACATTGTGACATGAGTCCTCTTACTTATATCTAAAATTTTATAAAAAAATATTATCATTTTATTGTGGTTAGGTGGTTAGATAGACACCTTCTTCTTATTTTTCCTTGAAATTTAAGTATTGTTGCATGAAATTTCAAATTTTCACCAAATAGATTTTAAAAAATAAATAAACCTAGTAGTTTAGAAACTACATTCAAATTTCTACAGATTCTATTCTTACATATTTTTGAAATAATATACATAACTTATTCAATTTTTTCCATCAAGTTGCCTATCTCTAATTTTTCTGAATTTTTTGCCACTTAAGGGCCTATTTTTTCCATGATGATCCTACACATACCCATCAGAAAGAGAAGACATTGAATACCAGGTCTAGACCTTGACATTTTAAAAATCCCTAACTAGATTGATTCACAAGTTTGGGAAGACGAGTCCTAATTTAGGTCATTTTTCAGATTTTTGTAGTTTCAATTACCCTTTTTCTAGAAATATGTTTCAGACCAAAAACCTAGATCTAGTACTAATTCACCCATACAAGAAAAAGAGTCCTAGCATGCCTAAATTTTAGGTTATTCATCCTTTTAGTCCTCCATTCAAGCTCTCTAAGGTTTTTAGGTGCTCCTTTGTGATTTTCTCATTTGTTGTTATGATTTATTTGCATTTATAGTTCATTTAGTGAAGTTTCTTGCATCATTAAGTTCAATCATTAGATCTTACATTTGATTGATTTTTCCAAGTCCTAGCTTGGTGGTGAACACCTCAGTAGTTTGTAATCAACCCCTAGGACAACCCTATTGCAAGATTTATTTCTCCTTTGCATTGAGATCTCTAGGGAATCCTTGAACATGTGGGGTATAGAAAGCTTGTTTCCCTAGGTCCTAAAACCCTAGTGGAGATAAAATTTTGTCTTACATTTTTGTGAACCTGTATTTAGAACATTTTATTTTCTAGTTTGGAGTGCATCATCATCCTAGATCTAGCTTGCATTGAATTTGCATTAGGGTTTGCATAAGTTAATTGGCATTCTAGGGTTCTAATTTTTGCATTAGTGAAAGTGCATATAGGTTTCATTTTTGCATCTAAAATCATTGAAAACCATGTGAAAACTACATTTTCACTTAGGTTACACATCATACAATCTAGAAAGCAGAAAAATAACTTAAAAATCTCTTAATTTTTTGAAAAAAACCCTCACTGGGACTCATATGCCCCTTTAAGGGAATCAATCCTGGTGCACATCTGAAACTACCTTTTACAACATTAAAAACCTTCTTTCTGCACTTTTGTTTATAGCCATTAATCATCTATTTTAGTTGGCTAAGTTTTTGTTACATGCATCCCATTAGATCTAGCTTAATTTGACTCATTTAATGCTTTGCTTAATTTCAAATTTGTATTGTCACATTGTTACATAACATAATTAGTCAATTATCATATTCAAAATCTGAAAAATTGCATTATCCATTTCCATGTTTTCTCTATCATTGTTGCATTTCAAATTTGTAGGACAATCATTACATCATGTTTTTATTGCAAAAATATATAGTTATCATACTTCATGTTCTTTTTTCAGATCTTGTTGAGTGTTGTAAGAAGGTTTTGTTAAGTTCATATGAATATGATGTCCTTTCCCCTCTCTTTTTGTTTGTCATTGATCCCTCTCCTAGTATGCCTTCTATGAGTCAGGTTAGTCTAGTGAAAGAAACCTTGGGTAATCATAACAATCATATTTCCTCTTCTCCTAATATCTCTCCTTACAAGAGCTAATCAATTAGAGTTTTGAGAACCCGAGTTGTTTCTCTCCTCTTACCTCTCCTATTAAGCAAGGCATTACTAAACAATAGGACATAACAATAAGTAATCATGATGATCACACAACACAACAATAGACCATTGAAGCCTACACAAATTTATCTCCCAACATCTTCTCCTCTTGTGATAATGATGAAGGTATGTTGGTGTTAGATAATCCAACTTTTAAGATCTATGAAAACCCTCTTTATGTTCTTCCCCACACCTATCCTATATTGGAAGACTTTATGGGACAAAGGAATGAAACTATGGACCATTATGACAATAATTTTTTTTCTTCTCCTAGTATCTTTCCTAGTCATGAAAAGGATACTCTGATGTTAGATAACATAATCGATTAAATTCATGAGAACCTTATTTGTGAAAACATTATGGAACAAGACAATTCAACCATGGTGATTTGGTGGAAAATAGGATCCACCCAAATGTATGAGAAATTATAGTGGATCATTTATTTTCCAAGGCCCTAAATCACTTAAATTATGTAAAATAAGATGCTAATAACAACCAGAAATGAAACCTTACTATTATAGAAAAAAAAAAGGTGCCAGGCTTTAAGTGAGTAAAATGATGTGTACCTTTCTAGAAAAGTGTTGTTTCAGGGCCCACTAAAGACTCATTCGCCTTTAGTGGTGAATGGGTCACTATGAGGGCTTCCAGAAAGTGGCTTCTAGGTTTTTTTCATCTCAGCTCATAACTTTAGATTCTAGATTTTCACTGCTTCATCCCTACTAAGGACTCATTCACCTTTAGTAGCGAATGGATCCTTTTAGGGTTTTGGAAAACTGATTTTAGGATCCTTTGTATCTTGATCTCTACACTCTTGAAATCCCTGTTATCAAGTTCTAGAATCCTGTAGTTAATTTTTCAGAGCCCTTTCCATGATCTTGCACTTTGAATGACAACTTTTACAACTTTGATAACTTTGCTCCAAATCTTGCTCAACTTGAACTTCGACCTATAAATCTTCAAATGCACATTCAAGAGAAGATAAACTTGTTGAGTTTTTAGTGAATGGGGGTATTCCTTAGTCAAACCCCTTGTAGGTAATTAAACCAAATGATGAAATAAGGAAATGAAGAATGAATATGAAGTAATGTAAATGATATCACCTTGGATGTTTTCTTGTGAAACAAATTTGCATACTAACATGTAGTGTCCATGAAGAATTTATTTCTTGGATGTAAGATGATTCTTGTAAACGGATCCTCAATGCAATATTAACTTCTTATCTCAACACACATGGATGCATTAAACCCTTGACATGATGATATGACCTTGAATTACTATAATAAACACTTTAAATCTACCTTAAAATTCCTTATGAAATCTCTTGAAATGCTCTATAATGCTCTTGTGAAGTATTAGGATGCTCTTAGAAAATTGCTAGGTGAAACAATGTGGATTAACCCATTATTTATATTAAATTAGGAGATTAACCTTGAAATTAAAAGAATTAAGGTAGACACTAGATCTGGAAAGAAAGATAACTAAATTCCCACCAAAATTAAATTAAAAAATAAGGGTATCCTTAAGAGAGGACCCATTCCCCACCAAAGGTGAATTGGTCCTGGCTAAGTTTCTAGGATTGAGCTTCGTGGCGCTGAAAGAAGGCCAAAAACCCATTCTAGATCAATTGAGAAAGAGGGGTCCTTTTAAGGGAGGAACCATTCACCATCAAGGGAAACTGGGTCATGGCTCAACTTACCAAGACCAGTTTTTTCCCAATGAAATAATTTGATATTTAATTTATGATTGTTAGGAAAGATCTTTAGGAGGTGTCAAAATTAAGGCCTAAAAGGGGGTTAGTAACTCTACTTAACCACAATGAATTAGGACCACCTAGATAAATGTGAAAGTTCCTTAAAAAACTTTATAACACTTAAACAAGGTATACATTATGTATATTTTTATTTAGAAAGGGGCCAATTAGGTTTAATTAAGCAAATAAGTACTAGAAAAGTGTTCAAGTGTGTTACAACACTTTACAACACCCTTGCAAAGGACCAATTAAAGCTTGTTTTAGTTAAATAAAGGTCCTAGAATAGTGTGAATGTGTACAAGACATTACAACACCACTCCAAGACATCGTTAATCCAACTTTAATGTTAATTATCCAAACAAGGAAGGAAAAGGCTACTTTTTCCATTACTACATTTTTCCCCCACTTAGTGAGAGGGATGAGCCCATGTCGCAAACCCATGTCAGTAGACATCCGCTAATATCTTTGGTCTATCAATTAAAAGTTACACCTATCATACCATTAAAGGCCATAATATGAGGTGCTATTGTTTTCCCATAACATAATGCCATTCACCTCGGGTAAGTGATCTCAAAAAGTAAGTACATGGTAATGTGGTTGACGTAATTTTTCACCCAAATTAATGAAACGGGGTATGGTTTTTAGAGGAGATTCTCATTTCTTCCAAAAATATAAATTATGATTTTAAGTTGAATTAATAAATAATTATTATTCATTTTCATAGAATTATGGACTAAAGTCCCCATCGAGAATAATTAAGTTACCCAAGCAAACTTGGTATCGGAGACTATTTGAATCCAAAAACATAAGCAATACATTCTATGCCTACAATAATTAAAAAAGAAAACAACAGCATATGAAGTTTCTGACTGCTATATCGAAGCTGTCGAAGTTTTATATTTTCTAAAGTTGTAATAAATAATTCACATTAATTACATTTGGATTTGGAAAAAAATTACAAAAAGTATGCATCACATCCAAAATGAGTCTCCTAATTTTATATATAAAAATCTTACAAAAAATATTACTTTCATTTTATTATGTTGTTAGGGTGGTCAGATGACCTACTTCTCTTTATTTTTTCCTGGAATTTAAGTAACAATTAATTTAATTGAAAATTCGTAAAATTTTCACCAAATAGATTTTATTTATTTTTAAATAAACCTAGTATTTTAGAAACTACATTCAATTTTCTACAAATTCTATTCTTACATATTTTTGAAATAATATAGATAACTTATTCAAATATTTACTTCAAGTTGCCTAACACTGATATTTTTGAATTTTTTGCCTCTTAAGGGCCTATTTTTTGCACGATGATCCTGCACATACCCGTAGTTGAACCTTAGTTTTTCCATTAGCTTGGTTGTCTGAAAATATTTGTATGCTCACTCTAGGGTAGTGGAACATTAGTCTTTCCACTAGGTGAGTTATCCCAACGAGATGGAAAATAAGAGAATCATATTAGCCTCTCATACCATACTGAAGTTATCCTCCTGAAAACTTTGATAAGGCACCACAATGAAAATTCTTTTGTAAATGCTTTTTGAATGTCATGTAAAAATTTTGTTAAAGGGGATTTTTCTTTTTCATGCAATGATCTTCCTCTTGGGGAGCAAGGTGCCTAATGTCTCCAATGGAGGACAAGTCAAAAGTGTTAGATTGTCGCCCATAGGATGTCTCATTTGCATAATGCCATGAAAATAGATTGTACACTCTTGGATGACATCAAACCTAATGATACCACCAAGAAGAGGACACATCACAAGAAAAAAGTGAAATTTTCCAAAAGATGTCATCATTGTATGCCCCCACTTTAAAGTGGTTGCTACACCATCACTGTGAGAAATTGCTTTAAAATAGCCAAAGTTTTTTATCCTAGGACATGAGAGATTTCCTCAGAAAACCCCATGCCAAGTCATATGTTTATGAAGCAAGTTTCATCATTAAATAGGAAGGAAGAGTTTCCCCCACAAGAACAATGCTGAACCTTGAAAGAAAAGTATGCCACATGTGAGCCAACTTAAGGCATGTCATCCACATTGCAAGCTTACTCTTATATATGCATGGAAGGTGATCAACTAGCCAAAAGAGACAATGAAAAGTGACATACAAGGAGAAAGTTACCTAACCCATTCCCCCCACTGAGTGCAGGACAAGGGTGAGCTGAGCATGGATGATGGTATGGTGCTCCTTGCAGAAATGAAATTATTTGCAATGAGTGTAAAACATGAAATAGTGAGTATCCTATGATCCTTCAACTATTGCATGGCAAGGACCAACAACTATTGCTATTGATTATAATGTGTAGAAAATGTATCAAATTGATGCCTATCTAATGAAATGTTCCCACATGTAGTATCATATAGTTCAGGGTGCACCAAACTTAAACTTTTTTTGGAAGAATCTTTTGTAAGGTTGTTGATATGAAGTATTTATATCAAAGGATAATAACCAAGGCCACAAGTTGTTTCTTGTGTTTTAGGTTCAAGAGTGACATAGATAGCTTATTCTCTAGCACCACATCCTTTTCGGCTATAACCAAGTTGCTTCATAAGTTCATAAACTCTTTAATAAAGTTTTTTCATTTCTTTAGGATTTGGTGGTTGTTTGTAATCAACTTCATCAATTTTTTTTGGGTAGTTTGTTTCTTCTAAAGTTGTTGAGGTGGATTCTTTTGAATTTTGTATTGACATTACCTCTTTTTCATTTCCCTTTCTAGACTCTTTTTTTTATGATCTTCTATTCACCCATGGATGTAGGTATAAAATCAAAGGAACTCGAAGCATCTTCACATAATTTTGTGACATCTTTAATAAGCTTTTCTTTTTCTTTCTTGACATGAAATCAACTATGGGGTTCAGGATCTGTCTTGATTTTATACACCTTGTTATATATGTGAGCAATGCCATTGTAACTCGGTTGTTGTGAAACATTATCATCATCGAGTTGGTTTTGAGGTGGTTCTAAGATAAGTTTGGGTTTCTTTTGAACTTGTGGTTGTTGTGAGGGTGGATGAATGATAAGTTGAGGCTTAGGTGGTTAAATAATTACAGGGATCAAAAGAGATCTAATGTTCATAACCTCAACACACTTGTCCTTATTTTCATGATCTATTAGTGAAGGGGAGTCTAATGTCACTTCATCATATTTGGCTAAGGAGCTCACATCACTATTTATTGAAAGACATGTGTTAATGTTCTTATTTTCATGCATCATTATATCTTCCTTAGTAAGAGAGTGTTTAGGAGAGTTACAAACTAGATGTTCATGACATTCAATGTTTGGTTCTTCTAAAATAACTTCATCACAATTAGGGGACTCCTCAATGGTTATATTTTCTTGCTTATCAATGATGACATTCTCTTGTTTAATAATATTTTTCCTATGGGAAGAGTGGAAAATAGGATTTTCACAACTCTCATCAATTGGATCTTCTAATACAAAAGTATCTTCGTTATAAATATGAGAGATATTAGGAGAAGGCCAAATTTGATTGTTATGATATCCATGGTTTCATCCTTTTTCTCTAAGGTATTATTCTCTTGTGTCATAATATCTACCCTAGTGGGAGAGATTTCAAGAGGTTCATCACCTTCCATGATTAGATTTTGTAAAATAGCTGTATCACAAATAAGGGAGGCCTCAAGAGAAGAGCAACTATGAGTTTCATGCTTACTAATGATTGAACATTTTTTTTAAATAGATCTTCCAAAATGGTAGGGGAATTACAAAAGGGAGAAGCAAGACTCTCATGAATCTCAATAAGTGTATCTTCTAACACCAAACTACCTGCTTTTCATCTAGGAGGCATATTAGGAGAAGAACAAGTTTGATTGTCATGGTTATCTACAACTACATCCCCACGTCCTATAATGTCTTTCCAAGTGGGAGAGGTAGGATTGACATTCCTCTCAAGCATTGGATATATTAACACCAACATAACCTCCTCATAAATGTAATTTCCATGATAGTTCACAATTGTATCCTCTTTCACTAAAGAATTCTCACAAGTAGGGGAGGTTTTGGGAGATGAATGGAGACTAGGTAAAGTAGTGTCAATGATCTCATATTCTTGTGCCATAGTGTCTTCACAAGGTGGAGAAGGAGAAGGAAAAACAAGACATCCATGATTCTCCTTGATTTCATCTTCTTTCACCAAAATACCTTTGTCACTAACAAGAGAGGTATCGAGAGAAAATCAATTACAATTGTCATGATTTTCTATGCTTGTATCCTCTTCTATCATATCATTCCAACAAATAGTAAAGATAGGAGGGGGGTAGATTTAAGGTAAGCATAAAAATTTTCACTTTCTTGCACTAAGAGACTATCATAACTAGGAAATATATTGAATGAATGACTAAAATGCTTATTGAACTTTTTCTTTCCAAATTTGAAAAAGATGGATACTAATTTTTTTGAAAAATAATGCAATGAAATGACCTAAAATGAAGTGAAAATTTCAAATGCAATAAACTATAAATGAAATCTTATAAATGCAATTTTGAATTTTGACAATGCACTAAAATGAAATAATTTAAGCTAAATGTAATGAAATTGATGAAACAACAAATTAGGAAATTGAAACTGAAAGGTAAAAGCACCAAAAAAAAGTTTAAAAAGTGAGATTTTAATGTCCGAAAAATGCAGATCTATAGCTAATAGGCACTCATTTGCCAGTAAGGGTGAATGGGTCCTGGTTAGGTGTTTTTGGGATTTTTCTATGGAATTAAGAGTCAATTTTAATTCCTTTTTACATACCAAAAGGTACAGATTAGAGCTGATCAGGGACTTATTTTCCAACAAAAGTGAATGGGTCTTGATTAGGTATTTTAAAACTATTTTTGAATGCTTTGCAAGCTTTTAGATATATTTTTCAGTTCCAGGTTTGACACAGTGAAATGCAAATTCATATTTTCCATAATTTCATTGTAAAAATGCAATGAAAAGATGAAATGCAAGACCTAGGATGAAATGAAAATTTGTTTTTATTTTCAAATGAAATTGAATGAGATCTAAATGAGATGCAAAATGAGTGATTTATTTTTGTAACTTTTACATTTAAGAAGTGCAAAAAAATGCTAGTTAAAACCCTATATGATATGCAAGATTTGAATGCAATGGAGGAAACCCTAATCTAATGCAAATATAAATGAAATGAATGAAATATTTTAACTTAAGATATAATGAAAGTCTCTAAAAATTATAAAATTGCAATGTTGAATATGTTAGGTTCACCAAAATTGATTAGGGTGAAAAATAGGATCCACCCAAATGTATGAGAAATTGTAATGGATCACTTATTTTACAAGGCCCTAAATTACTTAAATTATGCAAAATAAGATACTAATAACAACTAGAAATGCAACCTAACTTTTATAGTAACAAAAAGGTAGGCTTTAAGAGGGTAAAGTGATGTGTACCTTGTTGGAAAAGTGTTGTTTCAGGGCCCATTGAGGACTCATTCTCCTTTAGTGGAAAATGGTTCCCTGTTAGGGCTTCCAAAAAGTTCCTTTTGGGTTAAATTGTTCCTCTCAGTTTGTAACTCCATATTCCAAATTTGTATTGCTTCAGCCCTACTGAGGACTCATTCGCCTTTAGTGGAAAATGAGTCCTTTTAGGGTTTCAAAAAACTAATTTTAGGATCATGTACCTTGATGTATGCACTCTTGAAATCCTTGTTATCAAGTTTTGGAAGCTTGTACCTAATTTTGTAGAGCTCTTTATGTGATCTTTCCCTTTGAATATTAATTTTTTTTACAACTTTGACAACTTTTCTCCAAATGTTGCACAACTTGACCTTCGACTTGTAAATCTACAAATGCACATTCAAGAGAAAAGAAACTTGTTTATTTTTTAGTGAATGGGGGTCTGTCTTAGTCAAACCCCTTGTAGCTAATTAAACCAAATGATGAAAGAAGGAAATGAAGCATGAATATGAAGTAATGTAAATGATGTCACCTTGGATGTTTTCTTGTGAAAAAAAATTGCATACTAACATGTAGTGACCATGAATAATGTAGATATTGGATGTAAGATGATGCTTGTAAATGGATCCTCAATGCCACACTAAGTTCTTAGCTCAACACACATGGATGCATTAAATACTTGACACAATGATATGACCTTGAATCACTACAATAAACACTTGAAATCTACCTTGAAATTCCTTATGAATTCTCTTGAAATGGTCTATAATTATATTGTGAAGTATTAGGATGCTCTCATAAAATTGCTAGGTGAAACAATGTGAATTAACCCCTTATACTAAATTAGGAGATTAACCTCAAAATTCAAAAAAATAAGGTCGACACAAGATTTAGAAAGAAAGATAAATAAATTTCTACCAAAATGAAATTCAAAAATAAGGGTTTCATTAAGGGAGGACCCATTCACCACCAAAGGTGAATTGGTCTTGGCTAAGTTTCTAGGAGCTGAAAGAAGGCCAAAAATCCATTCCAGATCAACTAAGAAAGGGGGTTCCTCTTAAGGGAGGACTCATTTGCCATTAAGGGTGAATGGGTCTTGGCTTGACATACTAGGAACAATTTTTTCCCAATGAAATAATTTGATATTTAATTTATGATTGTTAGGAAAGATCTTCAAGAGGTGTCAAAATTAAGGCCTAAAAGGGGGTTAATAACTCCACTTAACCACAATCAATTAGGACCACATAGATAAATGTGAAAGTACATTAAAATACTTTACAACACTCAAAAACAATATACATTATGCATATTTTTATTTAGAAAGGGGCCCATTAGGTTTAATTAAGCAAATAAGTCCTAGAAACATGTGAAAGTGTGTTACATCACTTTACAACACCCTTGCAAATGACCAATTAAAGTATGTTTTAGTTATATAAAGGTCCTAGAATAATGTGAATGTGTACAAGAAATTACAACACCACTCCAAGACATCATTAATATAACTTTAATGCCAATTATCCAAACATGCAAGGAAAAGGAAACTTTTTTTATTACTACACCTGGATCATTCCCCTACCTGTGATGGAATCATTTTAGAAGAACCAACCTATGAGTGTCATGAAAATTTAGTTTGTAGTTCTCCTAAAAACACTCTTCCTCATGAGGATATCATGGTGCAAAACACATGTGATGAAGCTTCCTTAGTGAAGATGATGAAATGGCATTAGACTCCTTTTCACTAAGAGATCATGCAAATAAAGACAATATTATTGAGGTTATGATGATAGAAATTAGATATCCTTTAACTAGTGAGCTTCCTAAGTCACCTCCCATTAGTGAATCACATAAAAAACTAAGAGGTTTCTTGAAATCTATGATGTAAATTAACAACAATGTTTTGCAGCAATCAAGATATATCACAGTTGCTCAAACATGTAGGAAACTACAAACCCCTCCCACTTAAATACCAGTGTATCAAAATAATTTTCTTAGTGTTGAAGACATTAAAAAGACCCGCTAATATATCCATATGGCAACTCATTCAACTATCACCTACATACAAATGCCTATTTCAAGAAATATTGCAAATAAAGTAGGAAGAGATCCAATCTTATATGAAATTGAATAATGTAACATCCTCCTTTCATCCCATAAAAAAATGAAGCTTTCATATTAATAAAGGTGATCATTAATGAAACTGTAGTTAAGCGGACCCTCATAGATAATGGAGCAGATCTTAATATTTGTAGCATTGAATTCCTAGACAAAATTGGCATGGACAAAAGGATCATTCAACTTAATGATATTCATATTCGTGTCTTTGACAATGTTAATAGGAAACCATTAGGAATGATCACATTACCTATTGAGGTCAGGCCTGTATTTTTTCCTACCCCTATCCATATCATGCTAGGACTCCTTCCATATAGTCTTCTCCTAGGGAGACCATGGATTCATGCTATGAAAGGAGTCCCATCTACTCTTCATCATACAATGAAATTTGAATACAACAACAAGATATATACAATCGAAGCATATGAAATAAGCTACATCATTCCTAACTTCGCTAATGTTTTCATTCCAAAATCAAAAGTTGAACCTATACAAGTTGATGCTAATCCTTCATCTACAAAAAAACTCTTTGATGATAACTTGGGGTCATTATATTTTATGCCTCCTTTCAATAAAGAATCCAAAATATCACCCTCAAATTCCAAAGAGTCATATACCAACAATTCACTTTTAGATACAAGTTCTAATGATGATTGGGGTTTTACACTTCCCTTTATACAAGAGTGCAAAATACCACAATCTAAACCAAAAAAACCTTGTGTTTCATATGATCAACTTGGTTCTACATCAAAAAAATTACCCCATGATAGCGATGGTGGATATCTAACCCCCATCCCTTTGTGGTCAATGGAAATGGATGCTTCCACCTTTGAGGCATAAACACACGGATATGGATCCTATTTCACAATTTCCACACTTAAGGACACCTTAGGGATGTTCACCCAATAAAGGATTTAAAATATTTGACAATAAGATATCCTAGGATATGATTTGAAATTAGGAAAGGGGTTCACCACCAAGTGTAAACTTGGAAAAGACAATGAGTTGGAAAAAATAATGTGATATGCTAAATGATCTAGAAATGCAAATGAGCATACCAAAAAGTTGTAAAACTGAATGTGTGCACCTAGAAACTTGTAGAGACTTGGATGGAGACTAGAAATGTTGGTAATTCTAAATTTTTTCCCAACTATGACTCATTCACCAGTCTAGGAGAATCAGTCCCAGATCGAGGCTTCTACACAAGAACAGGCTGAAAAAGGGTATCTAAAAATGCCAAAATCTTAAAATTGGCCAAAAATGGGACACATTAACCACTTGTGTCGAATGGGTCTAATTTAGCTTTTCTGTAAATTCAAAGTTTTGATTTGCACCTCTTAGTTTGCTCTTTCTATTCCTCCAGGTTCCTAGATCTAAAAACTCTATTTTTGGGGTGGAAGATGACCTTTTAGTGAAGATTTTGACGTAGAAAATAGGGGGATGACTCTAACAACCTTGTAACCTATTCCTCAATCATCTCCAAGCCTTCAAAGCACCTAGATATGCAATTGTAAAAAGAAAGAGGGAAAATGTTGATTGTCAAAATGGGGGTTTTCCTTGGTCAAACCCCTTGTAGGTAATTAAACGAAATGATGAAATAATAAAATGAAGCATGAATATGAATTAATGTAATTAGAAGCTTGACATGATGATAGATATTGAAATCTTGCAATAATTGATGAATAATTTTTCCCTTGAATGTCATATAATTGATCTTGAATGCTATCTTGATGACCTTGTGAAGACTTAGAGTGTCTAACTTTTGCGTACTTGACTTGATGATTTGAACCTATGATACTTGGATGAAATGAGGATTTGAAGGATTTATTATATAGGAAATCCACTCAAATTGTTGTTAATTTAATCCTTGCGGACATCAGAAATGGATGCTTCACTTCCTTGTCCACACAAAATAGACATACAAGGAGAGGGATCTGATTTCATAATAATCACATTCCAGGAAACCTTAGAGATCTCAACCCAATGAAGGATGTGAGAGATCTGACTATAAGGTATCCTTGCAAATTATTTATACAAGAAAGGGGTTCACCACCAAGTGTATACTTGGGAAATGCAATTTTTTTTTAAAACACAGTGTGATATGCAAACAAATGCTAAATGACCAAAGAAAATCCCTAGAAATTTAAGTAAAGTAGAACATAAAAGTAAATATGTGAATGGTGTGCACCTAGAAACCTTGAAGAGATTGGAAATAGCTCTAAAATTCTAAAAAAGCCAATTTTTAAGCCTGGTGGGACCCATTCACCATTTTGGGTGAATCAATCCTGATTCTAGAAAACTGGACAATTTTTTCTTGCTAAAGTGTTAGGGAATGCATAAATTAATTCTATATGTGGATATTGTTAGGTCTTTGATAAAAATATTACGTGGGATCCACAATATGGAGTCATAGGGGCCTATTAATGATGATGTAAAGCTCATAAATGTAAGAGGACCCAAAATCCAATGTGAAAGTGTAAATAAATACAGTTTACAACACTATATTAAGGAAAAATTGAGTCTATTTAGCTTAGAAGGTCCCTAAACATAATGTGAATGTGAAAAAAACATTACAACACTAGATTAGGTCCACTTGATTTACAAGCCTCATGAATTTAATGTGAAAGTGTAAATAAATACATTTTACAACATTAAATTAGGGCATGGTTAGGTTTATTTAGCTTTAAAAGGGCCCAAGACATAATTTGGATGTGAAAAAAACATCACAATAGTAGATTAAGGAGATATAAAGTCCAATTCATCATTAATTATTCCCAAATCAAGTAAGGAAAAGGCATACTTTTTTAGTTTCCATAATCCCCAAGGAAGACATTGAAGAAATTTGAACTTAAAATCTAATTTTTCCTACTCAAACCTAGAAAATAGCTCAAATGGGACTCATTAGCCATCCTCGAGGCATTTTTTCCTACAATGAGCACTACCTTGTTAATGTGTTAATGCGGTAGGATTGACAAGGTAGTGTTCATTGCATGAAAATTTTCCTTAAAGAAATGGGGTCTAATAGTGATGTACATCACCATGAGATGTCATTTCTTTGAGGCATTTTTTCATACAACAAGCACTATCTTGTCAATACATCAATGTAGTAGCATTGACAAGGTAGTGCTTGTTGTATGAAAAAACATCCCCATGAGACCACATTTATTTGAGGAATTTTTTTCATATAGCAAGCACTACTTTGTCAATGTGTCTACATCACTGTGAAACCCCATTTATTTCTGGTATTTTTTCAGACAATGAGCACTACCTTGTCAATGCATCAATGTAGTAGCATTGAGAAGGAAGTGGTCATTATATCAAAAATTCCTCAAATAAATGGGGTCTCACAATGATGTAAATCACCATGAGATTCCATTTATTTGAGGCATTTTTTTCATACAATGAGCACTACCTTGTCAATGCATCTACATCACCATGAGACCCCATTTATTTCAGGTATTTTTTTAGAAAATGAGCACTACCTCATCCAAGCATCAATACGGTAGCATTGAGAAGGAAGTGGTCATTGTATGAAAAAATTTCTCAAAGAAATGGGGTCTCATGATGATATACATCACTGTGAGACCCCATTTCTTTGAGGTTATTTTTCATACAATATGCACTACCTTGTCAATCTGTTAATGTGGTAGCATTGACAAGGTAGTGCTCATTGTAAGAAAAAATGCCTCAAAGAAGTGGGGTCTCAAAGAAAGGAGGTACATCATCATGAGACCCCATTTCTTTGAGGAATTTTTCATACAACAGGAACTACCTTGTTAATGTGTTTATGCCTCAAAGAAATGAGGTCTCAATTCTCTCTCTCTCTCCCTCCCTCCCTCCTTCCCTTTCTACTATTCTCTATCTCCCCCTTTCTCTCTCTTCCTTCCTCCCATCCACCTTCCCTCTTTACTACTTTTTTCTAACCTATCCATCTCTACCTCTTTGTCCCTCCCTCCTCTTTCTCCCAATCTCTGAACCTTCCTCATTTACTCTCTACTTCTATATCTATTACTTCTCTCTCTCTCTCCTTCCCTCTCTACTTCTCCCTCTCTTTCTCTCTCCCTTTCACCCTCTCTCTTAATATCCCAAATCCTATACCAAATATCATAAATCCTAATTGCTATACCCTATACCATCAACCTTATAAGCTAAACCCTAAAAATAATGCCTCAACCATAAACTTAAACCCTAAACCCTACATTCAATCTTGTACCCTAAACCCTCAATCCTAAACACAATACCATCAACCCTATACACTTAACCTTCTACCCACAACCTTAATCACTATCCCTCAACCCTCAAACCTATACCTTAAACCCTAAACCGTACACCCTCAACCCTCATCCCTATACCCTATATCCTTAACCTTATAACTTAAACCATAAACATTATCCCTAAACTCTATACCTTCAACCCTATACTTATACCATAAACTGTACACTCTCAACCCTTAACCCTATACCTTATACCCTCAACCCTCTACCCTATAACCTATACCCAATATCCTAAACCATAATCCCTATATACCTTGTACACTTAACCTTGACCCTCAATCCTAAACTTTATTCTTGAACTGTAAACCCAGAAGCCTGAACACTATACTTTAACCCTAAACCCTACATTCAACCTTGTTCCCTCAACTGTCAACCCTAAACCAAATACCCTCAACCATATACCTAATATTCTAAACTATAACCCTATACCCTATACCTTGAATCCTAAACACTATCCCTCAATCCTCAAACCTATACCTGGGTAAACCCACAAAACTAGTTTACAATTCCAGTGAGGAAGAAAAATTGAAGAAAATGCCCCTATGGAATTTTTTTTGGGTTTTGGGGGTTCAAACGAACATTTGGTTTAAGCGAACCGAAAGGCGAACCCCTCTTTGAGAAAACCCATTAAATGCTAGGTTCCACATTTCTCGGGAAAAAAAAAGAAGAAAAATTTTATGGAAAGGTGGTTTGCTCCAACCCAAGTTAGAGTGAACCCCCTTGGGGGTTCACTTGAACCTAGGTTTTCTCAAACCCCGCTTTCCCCGCCGTCTCCCACTCTAGCACCAAAAATCTCCAAATTGTTTCCCTTCGAAGCTTAAGTTGAGGATGAAAAGGGAGGAGACTTCGCAGACCTAGTTCGATGATGGTAGTCCTTGGAACGAGCTATCCAATGAATATAATTTTAATATTTTTTGGTTTTATTATTTTTTTTTTAGTTTAATTAAACATAGGTTTTTCACTAAAAATCAAGCTCTTTATTTTGCACATGTGGAAAAATAGTAGATTATCAAATTCTTTTTGAAAAATATCAATGCACTAGATCTATTAATGTTCATGATCTAGCAAAAAATAATAATTTCAATACATACAAAAAGAGTTATGTTGTATATGGCCCACCTATGTCTAAATTGTAATTGGTTTGACTTTAAAACTTGATTAAGAAAACAATATTCGGTAAAAAATAATGAAACCAAATTAGATCACTAGATATCATAGTTACAAATCTCAATTTAAAAAAGAAAAAAAATTATCCTTCATGGAAAAAAAATTATGTTGTATATAGTGAGCGTCTCCTTAAAAATGGTGTTTATTGAAAAAACTAGTTTTCAAAGGAGATGGAAAAAGAAGTGCAATATGATTCCAAATT
>VDFB02086081.1:48542995-48590055 GCA_007258455.2 Sequoia sempervirens | reverse complement strand
AAGAGAGAGAGAAGCACCACCTTGAGCACTAAACACAATTATGGAAGTAGTAGCAGCTCAGGCCTTCAAATTTAAAACACGCAAGGATGAAAGTGGCATGTAAAAGTTGGCTATTTATAGATGTCAGTGCCATCAATCCTGTTATTAATTGCAGGGTCTCAAAATGCGTGAGGTTGGTGGGGGATGTAGAGACGTGACCAATGAAAGCCACCATGCCAAAAGGTCATCTGAGAAGAGAAATAAAGTGTAGAGGCACCATGCAAGAGTTTGTTGTGGAAGGGCACATAGAGAGAATGTCATAGCAATGGCGGAAGGCGCAAAATTCCCATAGAAGGAGACCAACATTAAGAAACCTAAAAACAGTGAAAGAGGGAGCAACTTCCATAGGATGAAAACCCGTAAGACATTTTCTGCAAATTCTTGAAACTTCTTGAAACTTGGATGAACGACTTGGTCAAGATGGATTTAGCAAATTTTAAGGAACATGCTCAACCTAAGTCCAAAATAGGGGCATAAAAAATGAGGCAAATGTGAACTGACCAGGTGAAAGCGAATCAAAAGAGGGTGTCCCTGATTTGAGCAGGGCGTGTGTGTAGAAGGCACAACATGGTGGAGGATTTTTCTAAATTGAAAAGAGGCCACGATCCAAGGCTTTCTAATTTGGAAAGGAACTCCTTACACAAATGCATAGAGATCTTAATTCCTTGGTAACCACAAACAAGGATTTGCTTAAGGACCTACATTGACTTCCGTGTGAATGAGAAAGCAAAAGAATGGACTAGAAAGCCTCTCTTCCCTAACCCTTCAAACCAGGCTATGGGTGAGGACTATGAGATGGGTAAGTAAGATGGGTAAGTAAGCTATTGATTTGGGGACTGGCCCATGTGTTTGTACTCACAACAAAATAAATAAAAGCAATGTGGTTCCTATATAGGATGTAAAAAAAATCATGGAGATGCATGGCAAGGTGATAACCAAGGATATGGAAGTGACAAGGATGTTAAAAGAGCTTCTCTAGTTTTTGTTTTGTGGTCACCTTTTGTGTTCTTTTCGCTAATGGTGGCTAATTTTGGTTTAATCAACTTGTTGTTTTTTGGGGTAGCTTTATTGCTTTATCTTTGTGTTGCCTTCTCTTTTGTGCAAGGTTACAGGTACCCTTAAAAACCTGTTTGATGCTAATCAAAAACATTAAGCATGTAAAATATTTGTAAGGAAAAGACTATTAAAAGGTATTCTTTCTCCATAGATAAGTAAATGATTTCACATCCCACTATTATCTTTCTAAGGAAGTAGATACCATTATCTCTTCCTTGATCATTTTTTTGGGCTAGGAGAGCACCTAAGGTATTTTGTATAATTAATTTGTAGATAAATAAAGGCCTATCTAGTGAAAGTACCACTAGAACTAGATTATTCGACATGTATTATTAAATATGATCAAATTATATCTAGGATGATCAATCCCACTTGAAGGTGACATTATTTTTTAGTAGATGTGAAAAGGATGGCACTTATCTAATAGCCAAGCAATGAATTTCTTGATAGCATATATTTTTTCCTATAAATTTCATAGTTTTATAAGGTTCCTAAGAGGTGTCATGTCTATTATTTCTTTTATGGTATCTATGTCTACTTCAATGCTACATCTAGAAATAATAAAACCTAAGATCTTACCTAATATTATACCAAAGAAATATTTCTTTGGATTTTTTCTAACATTATATTATTATTCTTTATAAGATGTGATGTAAGATAGTTGGATGATTTTATTTATATTTTTATTCTCCCATAATTTCATCAACATAATCCTCAACAATATTATATTTTTGAGACTAAATGGCATGAATCTATATTATAATGTTTCCCAAGGGGTGATGAAGGTTTTCTTATGTTGGTCCTTTCATTCTAACTAATTTTGGTTGTACCCTAAAAATCCATCCAAAAGGGATAGTATCTCATGGCCATCTACCAAATATACTATATTGTCCATATTAGAAAGAGGTAAATCATATTTAGTGAAATATTTATGATATATATAAAGTATGTAATATCCCGATTCAATTAGTTGTATTGTTCTCTAGAACCAAATTGGAAACCCACTTTGAATATTTAATAGGTCAAATGAATCCAAAAAATATAAAAAATATAAAGCTCTTCCTTTACTAGGAGGGTCAACTTAGGGTGTATTTTCCTTAGATTTTGATGAATTGGTTTTGTACTGGGTCATACCACAAGGTGGTGAATGATTAATGATTACTCCAAGGTAGGAATGTCAATGTATGACCATACAAATGCATCTAGATAATCTCTAAGTATCATGGAAATGTTTTTCTTCAACTCAAGATGTAAAAAAACCATTATCTATGTTAAGTTAGGTTCCTCCTTCATACCCAAATTTATATATGTCGCTTCCTCAACAATGAGGGGTGACTCATCTTGAGGTGGGGTAGAAGCGAATGGAAGGAAATGTTCGCTATAAATGGGGGTACATGTATCAAGTGTAGATTTTTATGGTTCCTTTAAAAAATCTACTTGTTATCCAAAATATACATAGATGAGCTTAGTAGGATTTGAAAGGCTTATTTATGATCTTGTGGTGGGATGGGATCATGAGAGTAAATAAGCTTTAGGATGGCCTCATCATTTTAAAGTGTATCCAAGTCGAGAGGATTGTGTTGGTCTCAATCAATAACATTAGAATATTGTAGATCAAGGTGGATGACAAGGATGATGTTATCATGGATTAGCTCTGTGATGGTATGCTCTTTGAAAGGACTAGGAATGACATGTGATTTTCTATCATCAAGTTTATAAGAGGTGTGCCTAGTATTATTAGGAAGTTCTACAAGAGAATTATTATAATTGAATTGTAGGCACCAAATCCTAAACTAGAGTACCTTCATTTACTAGTATATCAATAGGATCAAGGGGAGATTTCTCATTTAAGAAAAGACCTTTTCCTTTATAGTTCATTTTTATATAGAAATGTAAGAGAATAAGAAATTTGTGCTCCTTGAAGAAGGTAACATACTATTCATCCTTCTAAGGACATATAGGATCAAAACCTTCTATGTCCTCATTAGCAAGATAACCAATAAAAATAAAGGTAGTGGACCCATTATAGAGTGAGGAGGAAATCTTGGACTTTTAGGTGCAAATGAAAAAAGGATCAAGGTGATATAATAGATTTTTTCATATGAAAGGACTAATGGATTTTATATTCTCCACATCCTTTATCAAGGATTTTGAATGTAGATTTTAGCAATTTTTTCTTGGTAGATGAAGTAGAAGATGTGGAGGGTAAATCAATAGGATTTATGAATGAAATTCATTTTATGGAGGAGGATTTTGGAATGATATTTAAGGATGGGCAATTCTTTTTATATTTCCCATCCAACATATTACAATATTAGGAGTGGAAGTCACTAGAAATAGTAGCTTCCACAAAATTATGTGGAAATTTAAGGGATTGATGGTAAGTAGATGGTATTACTTGCATGGTATGGATCCATGGTTAAACAAGAAATATATTATATGGAATGACTAGATCTAGTATGTGGCATAGGATATGCTACAATGAGGGTCTTATCTCAAGAGGAAGGTAAATAGTATGTTGAACACAATAGAATACTAAGAGGGGGGTGAATCAATGTACTTCAAATTTCAAACTAAATCCTTAATTACTAAAGCTAAGTTATATCATTAAAACATTCAACTACTCAATAAAAATAGGAAAGAAGATAAACATCCACACAAGAACACAATTGACACCAAATTTATGTGGAAAATCCCACAAGGAAAAAACCACGATGAGAAATATTACTAGGAGCTATTGTCCTAATCTAGACTCACAAGTAAATAATAGTTACAACTTTTATTTATGGATACAACACAAGGAAGATACATCTCCCTTTTTATACAACTTTATTTTAGGGCTACAACCTAAGGAAGCTACAATTCCTTGATTGAAAACAATTGAAATATGACTAACTTTATGGCTTCAACCCACTGATAGTCATCAATTCTGCACATTAGGTATGAGATGGATCTTATCATGATCTACTCATGCACTTATACATTTTCACACTTTAATCATTCACCTCTCATCTTTTATCTTCTATATAAATCATCCACACACTTGCAAAATACAAATTAAGCAGGCCATAAAAAAGAAAATTTGAAACTTTTAGTATGTTGGCCTTCATATCCATTGGAGGTATACAAAATAGATAAAACATTATATAAATTTATCCCAAAGGAGACAACATGAATTATACAACATCCAAAACTCCATAAACTTCGCTCAATATTGAATTAGTGGTGCACACCATCAACATACCTTAGTCGGCCTCAATAGAAACATAACTTCACAAATGACTTGAAAAGTTTGTACGGTAATAGAAAAAAGAAGGATTTGAACATGTGCTTCATACCTTGGACTCTATGAGACATGTGGAGTGTCCACACAAACTCATACAACTAAACTTTACAATATTTTTCTGGTGGAAGTATCCACACATATTTTTTGATGAAGGTTAAGCATCTAAAACTAACTGTATCAATTTGCTATAAAACAAAAATTTTGGAGCACAAGATCACTTGAGACTTCAATGTAGCATACATTATACATCATTGAGTATGTCCTCAAAACTACTTGACCAAAACTTCACATATGGAGGAATGTGGAGCATTCCAACAAGCCTTCTTAACCACTTTTCTCTATCGTAGCATTGACCAAAACTCTATCACTTCTATCTTTCACTACAGAAGGTATATTGATATAAAACTTTGTATATAGCACCTACACATCTCCATGAGATTAAATTCTAAACTACAAGACTAAATCTTTCTTTGTTGAAGAATGCAGACCAAAATACTGAGTCTCTACCTTAGAGTATATCCTATGAAAGCCTTAGGAAAAAAAATTGTAAGTTATTAGTGAGTGTGGTACACCAAACTAACAAAATATCATTGTAGGCATCCTAAAATCACATCAAGACATGTGTACCCACCTTCACATCATACTAAGACAACAAACTGACTACTATCCTTTGTATTACTGCAATACTGACTTGCACCATTGGATATCTTTGCACACTAACAATATTTGGAGCATATACAATCTTAAGAACACTTTTAACATCAATCACAATGAAGATTATCAAGTTGGAACAATCTCCCCCTTTTTCATTGATGGAAAAACCAACTAATGTGCACTAACACTCCCTCTTAGGTGCACATTTCTCTCCCCCTTTGACATTAGAGGAAAAGGGTAACAAAATTCTTTGTATACATGCAAAAATTATAGACTTCCCCTTAATCAATGCAACTTTTACTCCCTTTGGGATGGATTCCAGTTACTTCATAAAAAAAAAAGTAATATATTATTAACTATAGATGTTTTACTCCACATATATACACAACATCAAAAAGGAAAGATATATTACATCAAAAATCAAATTTAGCTCAACTAGAAGGGAGAATGTTCTTATAAATTGACTTGAGTTGGATCAAGACATTGTACCATTGTTTATTTGTTGTGGTCAGGGTATGCACTTGATAGGTCAACAAAAAATATGTGTCTTCTACTTCCACCAAAGAATATGGTGCATGGTATTTCTAAATTACACCATTATTTTTCGTCACAAGTCCAATGAGTGAGGCCAATCTTAGGCTCACTACTTGTCTTAATTGCTTTACCTAACCCTTAAACTACTCCCTTTGATCTTGAAGTTGTTGAATATGGGAGTGAAGACTCTCCACTTGTGCCTAATGGAACCATCACTATCTTGCATAGGATCATAAGTTGTGGCCACAATAGTGATCTACATTTCAATGACATTGATCTAATCCTTTATACTCTTTGTTGTAGCAGGCCACTTTAGACAAAAAAAATATAGTACTTTTGCTTCCTCCAAGAAATTTTGAATATCTTTGATGCATGATTGTAACTTGGCCAAAGTGTTGTCAAACTTTATAGAGACATCTATCAATCCATTTTCATTGGAATTTTGTTATGCCCGCTTCTCCAAATGAGAGGAATATGTATCAAAGGACTCCATTAGTTACTTCATCTATTGTGTAGGGGGTAGATATGTATCCCTTTTAGCTTCAGGAAATTTCTCTTCCCATACTTTCATTGCCTCTTCTAAAACTCTTGCACTCTCCAGCTATTGTTGTAGCAACTCTTGCCTTGCTATGGAGTGGAGTACATCTCCAATCTTCTTCTTATGTAGGGGAGACATACTGAAAAAGTTGACTTGCCAATTAAATTTGTATTTCTTATGCCAAAAACTCTTTAATTGAGTCAATTGGAGAGCAATATGCTTTCTCTAAACTTTCTTCTTTGTCACTCTTCTCCTTCTCCTTCTCCTTTTCTTTCTCCTTTTCCTTTTCCATTTCCTTATCCTTTTCCTTCTACATTTCTTTCTCCTTACCAGAGACATCCTACTCTTCTTTCTTATTAGAGACAACTTCATTTTTTTTACTCATCAAATGGGGCATACTATTAGTATATTTATCATCCAGAGGCTCCTGTGCATTCATGTCAACATCATTTTTTAGTTCTTCAATGATATTTTTTGTAACTTCTATTTCTTTTTGAATATTCTTACATCACCATCCATGCTCATAAAAAGTTCTATTATTTTCTTTGTGTGGAGCTCTTTAGCTTGCTTTTGAATTATCTTGTCCTTTTCGACTTGGGAGATAGAGAACCCAACCTTTTTGATAGCCTATTGTCTCATCTCCTCATCAAATTTTATTTTATTTTCTCTTATTTGTCTCAAATCTTGTTGTAACCTTTTCAGAGTCTTTTCAATGAAGTCTCTCAAAGACCTATTTTTCTTGAGCATATAAACAATGATGTCCTTTTCTATGGTCTTCTGATCTTCTAGAGGGACTTCTGAATGTAGCTCTATGATTTAATCTAATAAACCATTATGAAAAATTCCATATAGGATGGATTCAGACTTGAGGGGTTCCTCATGTGGAATCAAAGGAGGTTGCTCTATTTTCTCCTTTTCTATCTTCATCCCTTTCTTTTTTTGTTTAGAGTTAACTTCATCTCTAACTTCTTCCTCATTGATGCAGAGTAGGGAGGATTTTGAAAAAACAACACAATTAAAGTTGTATCAACTCACTCTTTAATCAAAAAACCTAACTAGGGTGATTCCCTTCACACCTTCACTATTTGCCTTGTAGGTCTACTATCATTTATATTTTTAGAAACCCTTTATCACCTTAAAATATATATCAAAGGAACTTAGGTCACTTTGGACCAACACTCTCAATTCAATGCTTCTACGCTTGCCCCAATAGGCCAATTAGGCCACATTTACAAAGAATCTACCCTTTAATATTCCTTCAAACCTAAAATTATTGGAAAGTCACAACCAGGTTGTCCAAGCACTAATCAACAATTTAAATTCATAGAAACACCCATTAACACCCCAAAACAAAAACCCTCTTTTTAGCAAGTTACAAGGGGGTTTATTGAAAATACCACTTCTCAACTTCTTTACACTTTACCAATGCATCAAACATGCTTCAAATGGCTTTCACATGCTTAATCAACCTCAAAATTTTTCCCCAAGATTTTTCCACACTTACCTGCCCTTAACCACCAATTTTCACCCAAAACACACAAATTTAACAACTAGGGCATCATACCCAAATCCACAAATGGCCTCTCCTACTCTCAAAAACCATTCCAACCCCTAACCCTACCATATTGGACCCATTCCACCAAGCTACAGGATATATAATTGGTGGAATGGGCCATTAGTCCATTTTATGTCTACAAACCCTTAAACATGACTATATAGACCCACCTATAGTTATTTGTCAATAAAATTCTTGAAACACAATGAAAAATCTTCACTCCAAAGTCAAATTGAAGCTAACACCTATCTTTAGAAATTCCAATAGTTTTTAGAACATAATACTCCTATATGGAACCATACATATTTGAAGAGCAGCACATTTTTGGAAAATACACATAAAATTGAGTACTTTTGATTGATTTTTTCTTCAAAATTGAACAACATGACCTCCAGTCAACCATCCAACATGAATTTAAAATTTTGAAATCAATAAAACAACTTCCCAACCAACTCAAACCATCTCAACTTCCATTTGAACCAACTTGACCGTTGGTATTCCCATTTGTTGCAATTTTGCATCTTTATAATATTGCATTATTTGACAACATTTGGAAACAAAAGAAAAATGACCCCTAAAAAACTCAAGACACCAAAAATGGTCTATTATGACGTTATTGAACCAAAATAAGACTCAACACATCAAAACTTAGCAAAAGACCTCATTTGACCACATTCTCACAAAATGAATTGGTGCCCCTGCACCATACACTTGATTTGAAAAGATTCCAAGTCCCTTTGGAAATGCATTTGTTGAAGATCATTCTTATTCCCAACATCTCTTTGACCTTTAAATACTCCTTCATGTTTTTGATCCTTTCCACTGTACCAAGTACTTCCAGTTTGAACCATTCTTTGCACATTTGAACTTGTTCCCACTTGAGTATTCCTCTACCTTTGTAAATTGTCTTGATGTATGTACTCTGACCTTTCCACCATCTAAAACTAATGTAGAACTTGCGTTTTCATCTGAAAATTGAATTTTGTCAACCTTTCCTTTGACTGTCCTCTCTTTCACTCTTGAAACATACTCAAACTCATTCACTTATCCTTTGCATTCATCATGTTTCATTCCACCCTTTTCCTTCATCACTATCCTTGAGTTTTCTGCCCTGAATACCACTATACCATCAGACTTTCCAACATTTTTTTTTATAGTATTAGACTGCCTCTTCACCTATTTTTCTTTCAATGGAAAAATCATTGTCCCTACCACAATCCCATCATACTTATCTAACTAATTTTTCTTTCTTACAAACAATCCATCCTTGACCTTCTCAATCTCAGTCTCTGACACCAACTTGTCAACTCTTTCCTTCAACATTTCATCACCCTTCCAACTTATTGTCTCAACACCTTTTCCTTTTGCATTGGCTGCACAATCTTTGTTTTTGTCTTCCACAATCTTCACAAGCTCCTTCTTACCAAACATAATCACTTTTGTTGCCTTACCCTTCACTTTATCATCCTCCTGTAATGGTTTTAGTGTGAAAGTAATACCATCCTTTTCAATCTGATATGCGTTATCTCTTCCATCATAAAGTGAATGCCTATCAAACTGCCATGGCCATCCAAGTAGTAAATGGCAACAATCCATTGGTAAAATATCACAAATAACCCTATCCGTATAGCCACCAATACTAAACTCAACTAATACTTGTTCATTCACCAAAATTGATTGATTATCATTCACCCAAGATGCCTTATATGGTGTTTCATGAGATATTCTTTCTAAATTCAGTTCATCTACCATCACAGTTGACACCATGTTATCAATAGAACTAGAATCTATCAGTACCTTACATACCTTTCCTTTGCATTTGTAGGTGGTCCTGAATAATTTTCTTCTTTCAGTCATCTCCTTCTCCTTAGATGCTTTGAGGATTGTTCTTCTCACCATCAATGTTTCCCCAACTTTTGGAGCAGCAAGTTGATTAGGAAAACTCACACTTTCACAATCATCCTCATGCACCAATTGATTCCTTCTTTCACCTCCATGAGAACTAGATGCTTGTCCTTCATTACACTTCCATGCTTGATGTCCAAATTTGTTACATTGATAACATCTACCTATAAATGTATTGGAGCCTCTTCCTTTTCCACCAAATCTGCCCCTAAATCTTGTTCTTCCTCCTCTAAATCTACCCTTGCAATCAACAACTTGTTCTTGCACCTTTCTTGAGTTTTTCTTGACTTTCTTATGACTTCCTTGGAGTGGTAAATGTGCCTCTTCATTTTGAACTACTGCCTCTACATCTTATTTGCTTTTCTTGCCTTCTTTTGAGTTTCTCCTCAGCCCTTATTGCCATTTGGTAGCACTCTTCAATTTTCCTTGGGCTGTGCAAACTCAAATCATCCTGGATGTTAAACCTTACCCCACTGAGATATTTAGCCACCTTTTCTACATCATCATCCATGTGACCTACTCTTATGTTCAACTTATAAAACTCATTAGTATAAGTTTTTAAATCCATTTCCCTTTGTTTCAAATCTTCAAGCTTCTTAGACATTTGAATTGCATAATCACTTGGTAAAAACTTACCTTTCAATTTAGCTACCATTTTGTCCCAAGAAACAAAATTTTCCTTACCTTTCTTTCTCCTTTCAACTTGTTCATAATCCCACCACACTAGTGCATGCCCCTTCAATTTGGTTTTCGATATCTTCACCTTTTGGTCATCAGGTACATTCTTGTATTCAAAGTAATTGTCCAAGGCTGCAATCCAATCTACCAATTCTTCATCATTAAAGTTACCCACATACATAGGAAAATTAATTTTTACCTTATGTTTATCTCCTTTAACTGCCTTCAGTAGCCTTACCATCTTTTTCTCTTCAGGATCCAATTCTTCTTCCACATCTTCATACTCTTCATCCTCTTCTTCCTTGGAGTCACTTTCATCACTTACAACCACACCTCTCTTCTGACCTGTTTCAACACTTTCCAGCCTTGCTACCAAACTATTTTGTAGTTCCTTCAACTTCCTAATCTCTCTCTCAATCTTCTCTTCCATCTCTTGCATCTTCCTAGCCACATTGTTGTTGGTATGTGGTGACTAATCATCTTATCTTGTATAGCCCATGGTATATTGTACACCACGACATGTATCCTTTCAAGGTTAGGGGGTGGCGGCCTTCAGAAAAATTTTCCTCCCTACTTTTCGGCGTCATCACCGAGAAAGAGGAAAAAATCAGCGAAAAAAGAAAAAATTTGACTTTGTAGAGACCCAAAATCACGGAAGCTTCTAAGCTTGTTAAAGGGGATTCGGATAGGTGTTGATGTGATGAAAAACATGATTGTCCTTAAGATTGTAATAGGTTTTGCCTTTGGATAATAAAATCATTGGTCGTGTGGTTTGGTGGATGTAGCCGGATTGGGTGAACCACGTTAAATTCTCATGTTATAATTTATTTTGTGTGTTTTTAGTTTCTCTGTTTATTACTTAAATCTACATTTAATTGTTAGATATCTGCCCTTCTAACCCTAACAATTGTTACCCTTAGGAGGCATCTTGTCCACTTTTTCTCAAACCTTCTTTCCCTTATAAAGATCAGACCTATGCTCTGATACCAACTGATGCAGAGCAGGAGTCTTTTGAAAAAACAACACAATTCAAGTTGTCTCAACTCACACTTTAATCCACAAAACCCTAACTAGGGTGATTCCCTTCACACCTTCACTATTTTCCTTGTAGGTCTACAAACCTAATTTCTTGGACCTATCTCTCAAATACAACCTCAAACCCACTAACCATTTATATTTGTAGAAACCCTTTATCTCCTTGCAAAACATATCTCAAAGGAACCTTAGGTCACTTTGGACCAACACTCTCAATTCAATGCTTCTACACTACCCCAATAGGCCAATTAGGCCACATTTACAAAGCATCTACCCTTTAATCTTCCTTCCAAAAATAAAACCTTATTAGACAATCAAAACTAGGTTTTCCAGGCACGAAATCAACAATTTTCATTCATAGAAACACCCATTAACACTCCAAAACACAAAACCCTCATTTTTAGCAAGTTACAAGGGGGTTTATTGAAAATCCCACTTCTCAACTTCTTTACACTTTACCAATGCATTAAACACACTTCAAATGGCTTACACATTCTTAATCAACCTCCAAAATCTATTTCCCCAATATTTTTCCACACTTACCTACCCTTAACCACCAATTTTCACCTAAAACACAAATTTAACAACTAAAGCGTCATACCCAAATCCACAAATGGCCTCTCCTACTCTCAAAAACTTGACTGTACAAACCTGTGTGTAGTTATTTGTCAATTAAATTCTTGAAACACAATTAAAACTCTTCACTCAAAATCCAAATTGAAGCTAACACCTATCTCTAACAATTCCAACTATTTTTAGAACATAATACTCCTGTACGAAACCTTATAGATCTAAAGAGCAACAAATTTGCAGAAAATACACAGAAAATTGAGTACTTTTGATTGATTTCTTCTTCAAAATTGAAAAAAAGAACCTCCAATTGACTATCTAACATGAATTTAAAATTTTGAAATCAAGAAAACAACTTTCCAACCAACTCAAATCATCTCAACTTCCATATAAACCAACGTGACTATTGGTATTCCCATTTGTTGCAATTTTGTAGCTTTACAATATTGCATTATTTGACAACATTTGGAAACAAAATAAAAATGAACCCTAAACGACTCAAGTCACCAAATATGGTCTATTATGACCTTATTGAACCAAAATAAGACTCAATACATCAAAACTTAGAAAAATACCTCATTTGACCACATTTTCACAAAATGACTTGGTGCCCCTGCACCACTCATTCATCTTCTTCATTTTTTCCTTTTTCTTAATCCTCGCATGTACATCTTTGTGGCCTTATTTTATGGTGGATTCTTTGATACAACTCTTCTTCTAGTAGATTTTTATGTAGATTTAGTGGTCTATGGAGGAGTGGTAGTAGTAGAAGTGGATTTACCAAAACTTCTTGGCTCTTTATTGGCTTTCAGAGAACCAATTTTAGCTTTAGAACTCTTTGCAAGGGCATCAAATATAAAATTTGGAGGAAAACCCTATTTATTTTGAAGCTCTTCTATATATTTTGAAAAATTCTCCTTTGTATTATTCTTATACATCTTATTCATTATCTCATCATATGTGCCAAATTTCTGAGTAGTTGTATCTTTCAGATTTTTTAGTAGGATGTCCATATAACCTTGGATATATTCAAGTGAAACCTCATAAGGCAATGCAAGAATCCATGAGGTTTTCAGCTCCACTTCTTCCATATAACAATGATGCTTGTACACCATGAATGTTACCTCATTCTTATATTTATGAACCAAATCAAATGGTATTCTCTCTCTTGCATCTTTGTTTGCAAGTTTTTAAAGAAGCCCCAATAGAAGGTATTGTATGCTTTCTTATTCTAAAAACCTCTTATGTGATTTTTGATCTGAGTGGCTATTGGAAAGGACTTATCCCATATTTTTCCTTTAAATCTAGGTAATTCATTCAATAAATAGAATGTATGGAAAACAATCAATAATCCAAACCTAAAATTATATCTGATTTCTTTTGTTGTCTTCATATTTTCCATTAGTATCTCCCTCAATAGTTCACATAGGTCAAATATGGAACCTTCCATCATCATCTAATATGGAGTGTAGACTATAATGGAAATTTCTGATCCTTCTCTAGTTATGAAGTATATTTTGTAAGAAATGTCCATCATGCCATAGTGGACTCTACGATTAGTGATATCTTTCACTTTTAGGGTTCTTTTGTCAAATTTGGCTCTAGTAAGCTCAATAACCCTCTCATTCTTGATAGAATTCATCACTAGGATTGGTCTGGTGGCACAAAGATTAGTAACCCTAACCAAATGAATTCCTCATGAATGTGAGTTAGAATAATCCTTACCCATTCTTTGCAGTCACATAAATTTCAAATATCTTTTCAAATATCTAACCCTTTTCATTGCCACGTTTGCATATTCAAGCTTGTATACTCCATTATCATCCAAGAGTTCATGTCAGAGAACTTTGAATGATTATGTGTGATCAATTTAATTGAGTGGGGCATGGATATAGATTCTTACGTCTTCAAGATACACATCTATAGGAACCTTTGAAAATGCACCATCTTTATCAACCTCCATTTCATTGAAAGGAAATTACTTGTACTTTGGCATGGGTTTCTCCAAAACATCAACCAATTGTGGGATCACCATTGATGTTTCTTTTAAAATATTCAAACACCATTGCTAGGGTTTGGTAGGAGATCACACAAATAGCTTGAGAACCTGAACACTCTTCTCTCCTTTGAAACACAATTTTTTTTTATTACAAATGAGAACATGATATTTGAATAAAACATAAAAATCCTTTCATTTTCCCTAATTTTTTTTCATTAGTACATTCATACTTGTTAGGTAAATTTTCTTCTAGAATTCTCTATTTCATCACAGGGACACAAAGAATCTCATAACATATCCACAAATCATTTCTTTATTCTAAAATCTCAATCAATAGGTTCAATCTTGCTCAGTGGATCTTCTCCCCAAAGGAATTGATCCAATTCAAGTTTCATGTTGAAATGTTCAACATTTTAACCTTTTTAGGGTGTTAACGGATTTGTAAATGATAGCTCCCACTAAGATAATTCTCTATCTCTTTTTATCACATGATCTTGTGTAGAATGCACAAGAATGGTATCATACTTCTTCACATTCTCTTGACCTTGCTTCTCTTTCCAAACTTTTGCATTTCCCTTCTTTTGCTTAATTAGGGTTTCTTCCTTCTTCTGGTTATGAATAGGTGCTTTCACAAAACCACTTCTACAAAATTTTACTTTATGCCCAACCTTATTTCAATTGTAGCAAACAATATTATACTCTGGAACAAAGTTATTTCTCCTAACCTTAGTTCTACATTCTACAACCTTATGACCAAAGTTATTGCATGCATAACAATATCCATGAAAATAAATTTATCATCATATCTTTGAGGCACACATGGTTTTCTACTCATGTAGTCATTTCTTCTTGCTCTAGATCTACAATTTATAGCCTTATACCTAAATTTATCATAATAATATCAATAACCTTGAAAATATTGAGTGAATTTGGTAGGGGCATGCTAACTAGTAGGTGGAGGACCTATGAATATTCTTTGTTTATGAACTAGGATAAATCCACCTTCCTTCTTCTTGCTATCATGATCTGATTTTTCATTTCTAGAGACTTTTCTTCTTAGGTTCTTCAATGAAAGATTTTTCTTCCTTTATTTGAGACTTTCCTTCTACTTTAAAATTCTCATATAGGTTTGTAGATGCACTGGTTGTTGGACTTTTACCTTTCTCAAAACCAAGACCAGATTTTTCTTTTGAAGGTTTTTTAGAGTTGATTGTCTCATCAAGAATGTCAGAATCTCCCTTTATCTTTAGACATTTATCAATTTATTCTTTTTCTTTATCAAATTATTTCCTTAGAGAGATGTTTTATTCTTCAAGCTTAGAGCATTTAGCAAATCTATCATTGAGTTTGACATTTATGCAATCTACAATTCTTTTACCTTCTTCAATTTGAACTTTCAACTTGAAAATTACTTTTTCTAACTTTTCAAGTTTGTATTGGAGTTATTCATTCTTTTCTCTTTCTTCATCTAGATCATTTAGAGAAGAATTGAGTTCTCCTTCATAATCCACTAGAAAATATTCTTTATTGAATTTAAATTCAAATTCATCCTCCTCCTAATGAAATATTTCCTCTTCTTTCCGAGAATACTTCTTCTTGGGCACTGCTTCATTCCCCATGTGTTCAAAAGATAGGATCTACCTCAATCGTTAGGATATATCAAAGGAACCTTTCTCTGATACCAATTATTGAACACACTCGAATATTGAGAGGGGGGTGAATCAATATACTTCAAATTTCAAAATCAATCCTTAATTTCTAAATCTAAGTTATATAATTAAAGAATCAAACTACTCAATCATAATAGGAAAGAAGATAAGCATCCACATAAGAACACAATTGACACTATATTTATGTGGAAAACCCCATAGGAGAAAAACCATGGTGGGAAATGACACTAGGAGCTACTATCCTAATCCAACCTCACAAGTAAATAATAATTATAGATTTGATTTAGGGATACAACCCAAGGAAGCTACAACTCCCTGATTGAAACAAACTAAAATATGACTAACTTTACGACATCAACCCACTGATAGTCATCAATTATACACATTAGTTATGAGGTAGATCTTACCATGATTTTCTCATTCACTTATACATTTTCACACTTTAATCATTCACTTCTCATCGTTGATATTATATACATATCATCCACACACTTGTAAAATATAAATTAAGTCGACCATAAACAAGAAAATATGAAACTTATAGTATGCCAACCTTCATATCCATTGGCGGTATACAAAAAAGATAAAAAAATTATTTACATTTCTCCCAAATGAGTCCTTGTGACTTATAAAACATCTACAACAACTCCATAAACTTCGCTCAATCTTGAGTTAGTGATGCACACCATCAACATACCATAGTCGGCCTCAACAAAAACTTAACTTCACAAAATGACTTGAAACATTTGTGTGATATTAGAAACAAGAAGAATCTTCATGATATTCATACATTGGACTCTATGACACATGTGGAGTGTCCACATAAACTCATACAAATGAAATTTACAATCTCCTACTAGCGCAAGTACCCAAACATATGTTCTAATAGAAATTAAGCATTTGGAACTAACTATATCAATCTATTACTTAGAAAATTGAACTTATGGAGCATGAGATCGCTTGAAACTTCAATGTTGCATACATTAGACATCACTAAGTATGTCCTCAAAACCTCTTGAGAAAAACCTCAAATCTGAAGGAATGTGGAGCATTCCAACTAGCCTTTTGAACCACTTTTCTCTACCCTAGCATAGACCATAACTTTGTCACTTCTATCCTTCACTACAGAAGGTATATTGATATGAAACTTTGTTATAACGCCTTCACATGTCCAAGATATTAACTTCTAAACCACAAGACTAAATCTTTCCTTGTTGAAGTATGTTGACCAGAATATTATGTCTCTACCTTAGAGTATATACTATGAAATCCTTAGGAAAAACTTTTGCAACTTGTCATTGAGTGTGGTACATCAAAATAACAAAATATCATTGTAGGAATCTTGAAATCACATCAAGACATGTGTGTGCACCTTTGCATCATAATAAGACAACAAACTAACTACTAGAATTCAATATTATTGCAATAGTGACTTGCACCATTGGATATCTCTACACACTAACAATATCTAGAGAATATACAATCATAAGCACACTTTTGACATCAATAACAATCAATCTTATCAAGCTGCAACATAGTATGAACTAATTCTCTCTTTGCATTATCATCAACCATAATACAGATAGTTTGAGTGCCCAAGCCTTCTATTATATAACCCAAATGTTTTACTAGTAGAATTGTACAAAAGGTTAGGTTTGACCTTTTGTCTATGAACACACATTTTATTTTATGTTTAGAAATTATAGCCTTGATATGAATAGGATATTTATATTATGGATCAAGGGAAGGAAAATAATTTGAAGTGAAGGTGAGGTGATGGACCATGGAAATTGATAGAGAGTGGGGTTGAGGAACCAATCACTAGTTCCTGCTCTAGGTCTTTCCTTTAAGACCCCCTTGGTGCTTGGCTTCACCAATCTAACCTATAGGACCCCTACTCATGACTAGGTGCCCCTGGTTTGTCTGACCAACCCCTCTCCTATCAACATGCTGTCCTTCTACCAAGCTAACCTTGGTGCTTCACCACATTCTCTCCATTGGCCCTTAATCTGCCCTAAAGATCAAATCCTCTCCACATTCAACTTGATAACTTGCAGGGATGTGAAGGTGTTGCAAAACTTCAAAGTAACCTATCTAGGGTCTTTAAGCAACCACAAGTTCCCAACTTTCTATCGCTTTCATAAAATACCTTTCCTAGGGTTTGAAAGGACTACAAGCCCTAAGCCCCAATTAGGCCTCGGAACAGGGGTAAAATGATTTTCCCTACCAAACCCACCAAAGGACTTAGGTTCTTTGTTTAGTGTTTGAATTTCTCATGCCTATGGGCCTCAAAGATTCCTAGGGTTTTAGCCCTGTACAGGCCATACACTGTCCAAATACAAAAATGGTCAAGAACCTATGGTTCCAAACTGCTCAAAACTGTTTTTAAGACTGTCAAAAAGTTCTCCTATCATATGCACTGATAAAACCTCCTCCTGATCACCATGCTTAGCCAAGAACACCAAAAAAATTCTGCAAAAATAATTTCTTCAAGATCTCACGTCCCCTGCAAGTTATAAGCCTTTTTCTCCAAGTCTGCCCCAACAGGACCTACACTGGCTCACCTAGGGAAAAGCTTTTCTTGCAACTCCTGCACTGCCACAAACCCTACAAGCTACCATATTTACAAAGAGGGAGCCTAGACACAAATCCCAAGAGGCCGTACAATTTGTACGGTGGGAAGGTGCACTAGGACTCCATTTCCTCAAACTGCCTGATTCAGGCCAGAAAATGTAGAAAACTAACTATATACAAACAAAAGATGAAAAATGATTTGCAAAGAAAAATAAATGGCACTCCAAGCTAGAAAAATATCAACACTACATTCTACTAACAAGATCATAGTAAGTTTACTCCATTAAAGCTCTAAATGAATGCAAAGTACAAAAAACTGTCTTTCCAAACGTTGTTTCCTTCAACTTGCAAAATGTCACCCTAACAAAAATGCCTCCAACCCTCTCATATGGTCGAAGCCTACCTTAATAGGCCTTCAAAACCATTTAGAAGCTTGGGTCGAGCCCTTAGAAGACCTAAAGATGCAATTTATAAAACCCAATGTGTTTTCAAACACTTTGACAAGGTTGGTAACCAAGACAACTTAGAGCTTCAAAACCCATTCATGACTTTCACCTCCCAATCCATTGATCATAATAGATCAAGTTTTATTTAAAACAACAAAAACTAGCTAAATGGTCAACATGACCACACACAACACAACAAAATTAGAACTTCCTTCTGTATCAGAAAACTCCATAAGTTTCCTGTGTGCCTCTAATTCTAAATATACCCAAAAATGGCTTAGGAAAAGATGAGGATATGTTATTAGATTTTATAATTCTTGTAGGATCTTATTTAAGATATCCCTATGAGTAGGGGATGTTTGAAGGAGCTTGAGGATAGAAATTTGGGTTGTTGTTTTCTCAAGGTGGTCAATGAGGTCATACATTTTTTTTATAGATTTGGATTGGTTGGAGTAAGACCTTGGACTATTAATTTTCTATATTAGGTTGTGATGGCATAATTAAATATTAGTAATCAAGATTTTTGGAAAAAATCGTGTGCAAATTTGATGTAAAAATTTGCACATGGTTTTTTCCAAAAATCTTGATTACTAACTATCATGGACTATGGAAATAGAATGTTACTAATAATTAAATGTGTTTTTATTTCAATGGTATGAACGCTTTCATTAGATTACTCAATGTGTCCAACAATAGAGGCATAGATGTAAGTTTTTTATGATAATGGAAGGTGTTTTTATGGAAGTCATGTCCTTGAGTGCACTATTAATTATGTTTAGGGAATGGGTTTTATATATGCTCAATTCTTGATTAGGTGAGGTGTTTAATGGTCCTTCAATTTCAATGTTACCTCTATCTATAAGGTGTTGGATGTAGTGTTTGAATTTCATACACTATCTTATGACATGGAATTTTATTCAATGGTAATCCCAATAATAATCCTCCTTATACTCGGATTATTCTGGTTGAGTCTCATCAAAAGGTTTTATGAGTGGAAAGGAAACCATGTTAGATTTGACCAATTAACAAAAGACTACCTCAATGGGTTATCCTAGGGGTATGAATTGTTTCCTTTTTCTCTTAGGTTTAGGGGGTGTAGATAGAATGTTGATAGATCAATTTTTTTGGATGTTTTCTACATGTTTTTAATTAGTGATCTCATCCCCAACTACATACTTATTTTTTAAATAATTTAGGTTTTTCATTATAAAATTTTGTTTATAATTTTAGTTTTGGTCCTTAGAATAAAGTTTTAGAACCAATTTAATAATGAGGTCCTTTTTAATTTAGATTCTTATTCTGATGAGCTCATTAAAATAAGTGATGCATTGGATTTGTACATGAATTGTCACTTCTAGATTGAGATTTGGGACAAAGATATGTATAATTTTTTTCTTGGTATTGAACAAGGAAAACTACTAGAAAAATATTTGAATTATCAAAGGAATGATGATATTTTCCCCTACTTTTTGTGTTGGTGTTATATAGGTCCATCATGGTTATGTCATGTTTCATGTTATGAGAAAATTGTTTGAAACTTTTTCTACTAGGTCTCTAAAGGACATTTTATACTACTTACATTGGTGTAAGAACCATTTGAGTTGTTTCCCATGTAGACAATGGAGGAATAATAATTTTAGGTGTGTGTGTGTGTTTCTATATATATTAATATTCTAGTTCTTGGTTAGCCATGAAGAATTTTTTTATAGGTTCCCTAGGATTTCCCTTCCCCTTGTATTTTTCATATTCAAGAATTTCAAAAGAGGTGGGGAATGGGATTTGTGATATTAATCAATCAAAGGTACATATGTACATAACTCCTCAAATTTATATATTTTTTATGAGTTCCTCATTTGAGGCCTATTTTTTACTATTTCAAGGCTTTCCACTCTTGATTGAAAGATGAATTAGGTGGTGGTGGAACATAATAGGTCTATCTATAATGTTACAGAATATAGTTCTTGGGAGTCCAATGGAGTTTTGGCATTGGTTGATGTTACTCGAGGAGTTGAGGTTGATCTTAGTTTGAGGCCCAATATTTTTAATTTTTATAGTGGAAGCGGGGACATTTGAGGAATTTTGATTAGTTATGGGAATGGATAAAGTCTCTACATGGAAAGTGTAGATTATAGTTCCAATTTGGGTGTCTACTATTGATGTTGACTGACTAATGGAGAGGATATTTTGGAACCCATTATGAAGGAATGTATGTATCTCAAGTGGGCTATATTCTTTATTGTAACAAATATTTTGGCTTCCTAATCCTTTCTAGCACTTCTAGGGTTTTCCACCTAAAAGGAGAAAGAAGGGCCAAAATGGGAAATGTTACACTCAAATTCAATGCAATATGGATGGAATATGGATGTAATATGACTAGATGAGATAAAATAAATGCAGAAAAGTAAAGAAATATATTGTTTATTGAATGAAAACTAAAGAAATGCAACTTGTTGGAAAACACATTATGTAATGCATAAACACCTAGAAATGAAAGTAAACTATAAAAAAAAAATGGGTATCCAAAACAGGAAAAAATCTAGCCTAATAGTGGGGAATCATTCTCAACCATGGCGACGAGTCCACTTTGAATTTTGAAAATCCAAAGTAAACTAAAGTCCCCGAGTATGCTCTTTGACTCTGACAGTGTCTCACTGAAAGTCCTGGGATTTCTAAACCTAAAAGTGACTTTTTGTTGATATTTTTACTTAGCCAATGAAGAGATGAATTGAAAAACTTTGAAACTTGATCCTTAATGATTTCCAAGCCTTCAATGTACCTAAATCCAAACACACCAAGCAAGAAGGAGAAATGTTGAATGTTAGGGCATGGGGTTTCTTTGGACAACCTTTAGGAAATTAAACCAAAATGATGAAAGAATGTAATGAAACATGCAATAATTGAGTTATTACCTTTCCATGAAAATTGATCTTGAATTTCTACAAGAAAACATGAAGAATCTGCCCTTGAATGTCTAAAAATTGATATCTTAATGACTTGACATGATGAAACCCTAACTTTCTTGACTTGAGATGGAAGAATGATGCATGAATAATGAAGAATGGTTATGGTTTAGGGTTTAGAGAGTTTATTTTATAGGAAATTCACCTTATTAGCCTGTAAATTGGATCCCCATAGTCGATGAAAAAATAATAAACTAAATTCCAAAATTCTTTTGTTTCAAAACAAAAATGGACCCAATGGACTCATTTGCCACCCATGGTGAATGGGGACTACTCAATTATTTTGATGGAGAATGGGTCCCAGAAATATTTTTTCCAGCTAAGATGCTAGGTTAGAAATATATTTATATGGTGATTTGTCGGATATTTCATCAAATATTACCTCGATGTACAATATGGGGTAATAGGGGCCTATTAATGATGATATAAAAGATTAATTGGGGCTTGGGACACATAATTCAATATGAAAGTGTGATTAAATACACTCTACAACACTAAAATGAGGTCCACAACCTAGAAAGGCACAAGAACCAATGTGAATGTGCAAGACACATTACAACATTAGTTTAACATTAAGCTTAATTCAAAAACCTTCTAGATTAATGTGATAATGTATTTAAATACACTTTATAATGTTGAATTATGGGAAAATGGCCCATTATATCTATAAAAGCCATTGTTGCTCATTGGCATTTGTAGGTGAAGATTGATTAATAAGGAGCATTGTATGCTTTGTTGTGCTCCTTGGCCAAAACATGGGACCATCTGGTGATGGATATTGGAATTACAACAACCACTTTCAACATGGGAGATGTGGTTGCTTCGTTGTTGTTAGAAGAAATGTGAGGCTATGTGCAGGATCATCATGGAAAAAATAGGCCCTTAAGTGGCAAAAAATTTAGAAAAATCAGAGTTAGGCAACTTGACATAAAAAAATTAAATAAGTTATCTATATTATTTAAAAAATATGTAAGAATAGAATTTTTAGAAAATTGAATGTAGTTTCTAAACTATTTGGTTTATTTAAAAAAAAAAAAACTATTTGGTGAAAATTTAAAATTTCAATGCAGTACTTTAATTCTAGAAAAAAATAAGAGTAAGATTCCGCCCCGACCACCCAAACCACAATAAAATGATAATATTTTAAAAAAATATTTACATATAGGGAGGACTCATGTTGGATGTGATGCATATTTTTTTGTAATTTTTCCAAGTAAATAATTAATTATGAATTTTTATTACAACTTTTAAAATATAAAGTGTATGTCCGACCACCTTAACTTGGTCAAAACTTCATGAAATTCAAATTTTTTAAACCTATAGTAGGAAAAACATATAATGTGACACATGTTTTAGATTCAAAAATGTGATATTGTTTGAAAGCTATAGATGTTTTTCAATCAGACCTATCAATCAGATTTTAATCGTAATTCAAATAGAAAATGAATAATAATTAAATAAATTCAAAGTAAAGCATAATTTATATTGGTGGGAAGCTAAGAATATCCTTTAAAAACCATTTTTGTTTCATCACTTTTGGTAGAAAAAAAGTTGTCAACCACATACCCTACATATACCCATCATATCGCACTTTTTGGCCCATCATGATCTTGTACATACCCATGAAGTAAATATTCTGAGATGGCCAAGGATGATCTTGTTGTTCAGGGTAGGTAAAGGGACAAAAACAAGAAGAAAGACAAGAAGTCTAAATCTAAATATGAAGGGAGATCAAAGTCTCTAGGCAAGAAAATCAAGGTGAAATGTTGGAATTGTGGGCAGATTGGACATATCTAAAAGGATTGCAAAGAGGAGAAAAAGAAGAAGAAAAACCCTTTGGATAATGATTCTTCTCAAAGCAATACAGATGCCTTCATTGCTGCCTTGGTGACCTAGGCATTAGATGATGTGTGGCTAATTGAATCAAGTGCACCTTTTCACATGACATCTCACAGAGATTGGTTCACAAAATATGAAAAGTATACTGCTAGAAAGGTGTATTTGGAAAGTGATTCATCTCTTGAAATTGTTGTTCATGGAAGATTTAGAATCTGATTTCCTAATGGAAGAATCAAAGGAATTGATGGCATATGTACATACCAGGTTTGGCTCAAAATTTTCTTTCTATTAGTAAGCTGAATGATGATGGCTTGCAAGTTTCATTCAAAAGTAGTGTCTACAAAATGAATAGAGGCTCATTGGTGCTAGCCAAGGGTGCATGTATTGGAACTTTGTACAAGCTAGATGCATGTGTTTTTCAATGTAACAATGTCTCTATAAATTCAGACAAAGTTTCTTGTGTAGGGAAGGAGAACGTTGTTCCTCTGAGTGAAAACTCTTTGGAGGTGAAACTCCCAATATAGAAAACCATGTTGTGGCATCATAGAATCAATCACATAGGATTAAAAGGATTAAAAGCATTGAAGAATAAAATATTAGTAGAAGGGCTTGATGATTGTAACCTTGAGTTTGATTTTTTCTAACATTGCATTTATGAAAAGAAACATTGTGTTTCTTTTTATTCTAGTCCTCATAAATCTTCTGGCATACTAGATTGTGTTCACTCTAATGTATTTGGTCTAGTGAATTTTCCTTCTTTATCGAAGTCTAAATATTATGTTTCATTTATAGATGATTATTCGAGAAGGGAATTTGTGTATTTTCTAAAAAGTAAAACATAAGTGTTCAATTGATTCAAGGAGTTTAAAAACTTTGTAGAAAATTAGACTAGAAGAAAAATTGAATTCTTGAGGAAGGATAATGGTGGTGAATTCTGTTTTGTAGATTTTGAAAGGTATTATAAAGACCATGGGATTAAAAGGAATAAAAGTACACATTATACTCCACAACAAAATGGTGTTAGTAAAAGGTTAAACAAGACACTAATGGAAAGGGTGAGAAGTATGTTGAGTAGTGCTAGTTTGGAGTAGAAGTTTTGGGCTGAGGCAGTGGCTTTAACATGTTACTTGGTGAATCAATCTCCTTCTTTAGTGCTTGTGGACAAAACACCTATGGAAGCATGGTTTGGTAAGAATCCCTCTCTGAGACATATTTGTGTCTTTGGCTATGAGGCATGTGCTTATGTATCTTCGTTGGCTACAACATTGGTATGAAAGGATACAAGCCTTGGAATCCTATTATTGAGAAGGTAGTATATAGTAGAAGTGTAATCTCTTGTGAGTGGAAACCTTCTACAATGGATTTGCAGTCAAAGGTGAAAGAGACAGAAAAAGATGTAGTTGAAATTCGTTTTACACTAGAAAAAGAGTAACTACAAACTCTAAGTGTACTTGAATATGAGGAGATCTCTTGCAGATCTGAGAGTTCTGAATAAGAAGAAGAACCACAACTTTAGCCTCAGCCTGTGAAAAGGTATACACAAGAGAAGTAGCAACCTAAAAGGTATGCATATTCCATGTTGGATTCTAGTTGTGCCTATGCTTTGATTACTAGCACTATTGAGCCTAGGACTATGAAAGAGGAAATTAAAATGTTTGATTCAAATTACTGGTTAGAGTCCATGAATGAAGAAATGACATCATTGGAAAAGAATGAAACCTATGATTTGGTACCTTTGCCTCAAGGTTGAAAGCTTATTGGTTTTAAATGGGTATTTAAAAAGAAAATTGGTCTCGATGGCAGTGTGGATAAGTATAAAGCTAGGTTGGTCAGGAAAGGATATTCCTAGGTAGAGGGAATTGACTATGGAGAAATATTTTCTCCTATAGCTAAGCTGAAATTTATCAAATTTTTGTTGTCTCTTGCTACTACATATGACTTAGAGATTAAGAAGAATGATGTAAAGAAAATGTTTCTTCATGGAGATTTGGAAGAAGAAATTTATATGTCCCAGTTAGAGTACTTCATTGAAAGAGGTAAAGAAAATATAGTTTGCAAGTTAAAGATATCTTTGTATAGTCTAAAACAATCACCTATTTAATCTGCTACCATAAGTTTGGCACATTTGTGTTGTCATTGGGATTTGTAAGATCTAAATTAGATCATTGTGTGTATTTTAAATTTGTAAATGCTCATTTACAAGTTTATTATAGCCTTGTATGTGGATGATATGTTATTCTTTGGCAATAGTAAGGGTATGATCTTTCAAATTTAAAATCTTAGTTCTTAGCACAGTTCGAAATGAAAGATTTAGATGCAGCAAGGTATATTCTAGGAATGGAAATTAGAAGGTATAGCAATGGTAGAAAACTTTGGCTCAGTCAGAGTAAGTACATATCAATGTTGTCCTTGAAAAATTTAATAGGGTAGATCAATGTAAGAAATTAGTTGCTCCAGTGTTGGATGGAATGAAACACTCTATTGAAGATTGTCCAAAATCTCCTATTGAGATGGAGGACATGACTAGAGTGCCTTATATGAGTGCAGTTGGTAGTTTAATGTATGCGATGGTCTATACTAGGCCAAACATTACCCAAGCAGTGGGAGGACTTAGTTGATTTATGGATAATCTAGGGAGGTTGCATTGGGATACTGTGAAAAGAGATTTCAGGTATTTGAAGGGTACCTCTGAGTATGCTTTATGTTATCATGGTAAATTAGTTAGGTCAAATAGATTTGTTAGCATTTACAGATATGTGGATTCTAATTGGGCAGAAGACATTAAGAGCAGAAGATCCACCAGTGGATACATCTTCACATTACATAGTGGTGCAATTAGTTGGATGAGCAAGCAGTAGGTTGTAGTCACTTTATCTACTACTTAGGAAAAGTACATGGTAGCAACACATGCCTACAAGGAATCCATTTGTATTAGATTTTTGTGTTCTAATATTGGGTTTAATGCAAGAAAAATAACTAATTTTTTGGGAAAAATCTAGCTTTCCATGCCAGGACAAAACATATTGATGTTCAATATAATTTCATTCATGATATGGAAAAGGTTAATACTCTGGAGAATGTTTCCAATGCATTAATGAAGCATGTGACCACAAACATGTATAGGTATAGTGCCATTTTCATGGGCCTTGAGGCCTATGACTTTCAATAATATCGAGCTCTGGAAGAAGCCAATAAGTCTTCCTAAAGTGGGAGCATGTTGGAAATCATGCCTGAACTTATTGGTTTGTGGTTTATCTTCACAACAAAGTAAATATTCCTTATCAGCCTAAGTCTCCTTTTGTCAGCAATAGTTGTTCACTTTGGTGGGAGTTTTCTTAGTGTCTCCTCGATACTTTCGATGAGAGTGTATTAGAGTTACATTGTTTTGTCACTGAGACATTAAGTCATGTCTCCTTGACATGTCGATGGTAGGTTGGAAGACTCTTGTTAGTTTGACTTTATGATTTTTCTAGGACTTTGAAGTAAGTCTCCTTGATAAGTTGATAAGCAGATGGATTATGTAGGTGACATGGTGATGGTGACCACATGGAGCGGTATTACCCTCATCAAAGTGACATCCTTGTTTTAGTGGGAGATGATATATTATTTCATCGAAAAGGAAATATGTGTAGAGTGGTGTAACTAGATAGCCCATGGGTGCCTTGGTGGGACCCAACCATGCTAAGCAAGAGAGAAGCGATTGGATGAAGCTGACAGAGGATGGGTGACTGGATTTTTTGGCAGATGGTGAGATTATCAAAGTGACTTAGTGAATTCAGAGAGAGATTAAACATAGTCTCTTTGATGATCCGATATGGAAAATTGTTAGACTATTTACTACAGTTGCTTAGGTAATTTGAATCAAACAGTTCCTTGGTGGTTTTGGAATTTAGAATGAATGGTGTGTCAACATTGTGTGTTTTGTAACATTGAATTTTGTGTGTTGTTCAAATTGAACTAAAGAGAGGTTGATGAGGGAAATGCTATGCTATTGAAGTAGATACAATGAATTAACATATGGAAGCATAGTCTATAACTTTGTATGTAATAACCATTTATTGTAATACCATGAGATTTTTCTTGGTGTGGGTTTTTCTCCCATAAGGGTTTTCCCACATAAATTTCGTGTTTTTTCTGTGATTGTGTCAAATTCGTCTACTCTTTTATTCTGTTAATGTGCATCTTAATGAATTCTAACTTGAAATTGAATAACTTATCTCCATTTCTCTTCTAAGAATTGGCACTAGGAAGGCATTTGTGCTCCCAACTTTCCTCACATCATGTTATATGTTTCATGTTTCATGACCTTATTTCATTATCTCATCATTTGGTTTAATTACCTCCAAGGGGTTTGACCAAGGCAAACCCCCATTCATTAACAATCAACAAGTTCTCCTCTTTACATGTGTGATTGCAGATCAAGGTTTAGAATGAACGGCCTTTGAAGGTTAGGTTACAAGCTTGGAGAAAGTTGTTGGAATTTTCCCCTCATTTGCAAGGTTGCTATCTTCTCTAAAAAGTCACCTATAGCCCCAAAATCAAAGATTCAGATCCAAAAACAAAGAGGATCAGGGTATGTGCAGGATCATAATGGGCCAAAAAGTGGCAATATGATTGGTATTTGTAGGGTATGTGGCTGACGACTTTTTTTAATCCAAAATTGATGAAATGAAAAGGGTTTTTAAAGGAGATTCTTAGCTTTACCAATATCAATTTTTCTTTATTTGAATTTAATAAATAATTATTATTCATTTTCTATTTGAATTATGACTAAAGTGTTGATTGGTAGGCTGATTGAAAAAAATATATAGCTTTCAAACAATATCACATTTTTTCAATCCAAAACATGCATCACATTCTATGCTTCGCATACTATAGGATTAAAAAAATTTAAAAAAAAAATCATGAAGTTTTGACCAAGTTAAGGTGATCAGACATACGAGTTTTAATAATTTTTAAAACTTGTAATAAAAAAATCATAATTAATTATTTACTTGGAAAAAAATTACAAAAAAATATGCATCACATTCAGACATGAGTCCTCTACTTATGTCTAAAATTTTATAAAAAAATATTATCATTTTATTGCGGTTAGGATGGTTAGATAGACACCTTCTTCTTATTTTTTCCCTGAAATTTAAGTATTGTTGCATTGAAATTTCAAATTTTCACCAAATAGATTTAAAAAAAAAAAACCTAGTAGTTTAGAAACTACATTCAAATTACTACAAATTCTATTCTTACATATTTTTGAAATAATATAGATAACTTATTCATTTTTTTACGTCAAGTTGCTTATCTCTGATTTTTCTGAATTTTTGGCCACTTAAGGGCCTATTTTTTCCATGATGATCCTACACATACCCATCAGAAAGAGAAGAAATTGAATACTAGATCTAGACCTTGACATTTTAGAAAGCCCTAACTAGATTGATTCACAAGTTTGGGAAGATGAGTCCTAGTTTAGGTAATTTTTCAAATTTTTGTAGTTTTAATTACCCTTTTTCTAGAAATATGTTTCAGACCAAAAACCTAGATCTAGTACTAATTCACCCAGACAAGAAAAAGAGTCCTAGCATGCCTAAATTTTAGGTTATTCATCATTTTAGTACTCCATTCAAGCTCTCTAAGGTTTTTAGGTGCTCCTTTGTGATTTTCTAGTTTTTTGTTATGATTTATTTGCATTTATAGTTCATTTAGTGAAGTTTCTTGCATCATTAAGTTCAATCATTAGATCTTACATTTCATTGATTTTTCCAAGTCCTAGCTTGGTGGTGAACACCTCAATAGTTTGTAATCAACCCCTAGGACAACCCTATTGCAAGATTTATTTCTCCTTTGCATTGAGATCTCTAGGGAATCCTTGAACATGTGGGGTATAGAAAGCTTGTTTCCCTAGGTCCTAAAACCCTAGTGGAGATAAAATTTTGTCTTACATTTTTGTGAACCTGTATTTAGAACATTTTATTTTCTAGTTTGGAGTGCATCATCATCCTAGATCTAGCTTGCATTGAATTTGCATTAGGGTTTGCATAAGTTAATTGGCATTCTAGGGTTCTAATTTTTGCATTAGTGAAAGTGCATATAGGTTTCATTTTTGCATCTAAAATCATTGAAAACCATGTGAAAACTACATTTTCACTTAGGTTACACATCATACAATCTAGAAAGCAGAAAAATAACTTAAAAATCTCTTAATTTTTTGAAAAAAACCCTCACTGGGACTCATATGCCCCTTTAAGGGAATCAATCCTGGTGCACATCTGAAACTACCTTTTACAACATTAAAAACCTTCTTTCTGCACTTTTGTTTATAGCCATTAATCATCTATTTTAGTTGGCTAAGTTTTTGTTACATGCATCCCATTAGATCTAGCTTAATTTGACTCATTTAATGCTTTGCTTAATTTCAAATTTGTATTGTCACATTGTTACATAACATAATTAGTCAATTATCATATTCAAAATCTGAAAAATTGCATTATCCATTTCCATGTTTTCTCTATCATTGTTGCATTTCAAATTTGTAGGACAATCATTACATCATGTTTTTATTGCAAAAATATATAGTTATCATACTTCATGTTCTTTTTTCAGATCTTGTTGAGTGTTGTAAGAAGGTTTTGTTAAGTTCATATGAATATGATGTCCTTTCCCCTCTCTTTTTGTTTGTCATTGATCCCTCTCCTAGTATGCCTTCTATGAGTCAGGTTAGTCTAGTGAAAGAAACATTGGGTAATCATAACAATCACATTTCCTCTTCTCTTAATATCTCTCCTTACAAGAGCTAATCAATTAGAGTTTTGAGAACCTGAGTTGTTTCTCTCCTCTTACCTCTCCTATTAAGCAAGACATTACTAAACAATAGGACATAATAATAAGTAATCATGATGATCACACAAAACAACAATAGACCATTGAAACCTACACAAATTTATCTCCCGACATCTTCTCCTCTTGTGATAATGATGAAGGTATGTTGGTGTTAGATAATCCAACTTTTAAGATCTATGAAAACCCTCTTTATGTTCTTCCCCCCACCTATCCTATATTGGAAGACATTATGGGACAAAGGAATGAAACTATGGACCATCATGACAATAATTTTTTTTCTTCTCCTAGTATCTTTCCTAGTCATGAAAAGGATACTATGATGTTAGAAAACATAATCGATTAAATTCATGAGAACCTTATGTATGAAAACATTATGGAACAAGACAATAACATTATTGATGAACAAGACAATTCAACCATGGTGATTTGGTGTAAAATCGGATCCACCCAAATGTATGAGAAATTATAGTGGATCACTTATTTTCCAAGGCCCTAAATCACTTAAATTATGTAAAATAAGATGCTAATAACAACCAAAAATGAAACCTTACTATTATCTAGAAAAAAAAGGTGGGCTTTAAGTGAGTAAAATAATGTGTACCTTTCTAGAAAAGTGTTGTTTCAGGGCCCACTAAAGACTCATTCGCCTTTAGTGATGAATGGGTCACTATGAGAGCTTCCAGAAAGTGGTTTCTAGGTTTTTTTCATCTTAGTTCATAACTCTAGATTCTAGATTTTCACTGCTTCATCCCTACTAAGGACTCATTCACCTTTAGTAGCGAATTGGTCCTTTTAGGGTTTTGGAAAAATGATTTTAGGATCCTTTGTACCTTGATTTCTACACTCTTGAAATCCCTGTTATCAAGTTCTAGAATCCTGTAGTTAACTTTTTAGAGCCCTTTCCATGATCTTGCACTTTGAATGACAACTTTTACAACTTTGATAACTTTGCTCCAAATCTTGCTCAACTTGAACTTTGACCTATAAATCTTCAAATGCACATTCAAGAGAAGAGAAACTTGTTGAGTTGTTAGTGAATGGGGGTATTCCTTAGTCATACCCCTTGTAGGTAATTAAACCAAATGATGAAATAAGGAAATGAAGAATGAATATGAAGCAATGTAAATAATATCACCTTGGATGTTGTCTTGTGAACAAATTTGCATACTAACATGTAGTGTCCATGAAGAATGTATTTCTTGGATGTAAGATGATTCTTGTAAATGGATCCTCAATGCAATATTAACTTCTTATCTCAACACACATGGATGCATTAAACCCTTGACATGATGATATGACCTTGAATTAATATAATAAACACTTTAAATCTACCTTGAAATTCCTTATGAAATCTCTTGAAATGCTCTATAATGCTATTGTGAAGTATTAGGATGCTCTCATAAAATTTCTAGGTGAAACAATGTGGATTAACCCATTATTTATATTAAATTAGGAGATTAACCCTAAAATTAAAAGAATTAAGGTAGACACTAGATCTGGAAAGAAAGATAACTAAATTCCCACCAAAATTAAATTCAAAAATAAGTGTATCCTTTAAAGAGGACCCATTCACCACCAAAGGTGAATGGGTCCTGGCTAAGTTTCTAGGATTGATCTTCATGGTGCTGAAAGAAGGCCAAAAACCCGTTCTAGATCAATTGAGAAAGAGGTGTCCTCTTAAGGGAGGAACCATTAACCATCAAGGGAAAATGGGTCATGGCTCAACTTACCAAGACCAATTTTTTCCCAATGAAATAATTTGATATTTAATTTATGATTGTTAGGAAAGATCTTCAGGAGGTGTCAAAATTAAGGCCTAAAAGGGGGTTAATAACTCTACTTAACCACAATGAATTAGGACCACCTAGATAAATGTGAAAGTTCCTTAAAAAACTTTATAACACTTAAACAAGGTATACATTATGTATATTTTTATTTAGAAATGGGCCAATTAGGTTTAATTAAGCAAATAAGTCCAGGAAAATTGTTAAAGTGTGTTACAACACTTTACAACACCCTTGCAAAGGACCAATTAAAGCTTGTTTTAGTTAAATAAAGGTCCTAGAATAGTGTGAATGTGTACAAGACATTACAACACCACTATGAGACATCATTAATCCAACTTTAATGTCAATTATCCAAACAAAGAAGGAAAAGGCTACTTTTTCCATTACTACATTTTTCCCCCACTTTAGTGAGAGGATGAGCCCATGTCAAACTCACACTAAAGTAGACATCCAAGACACTTAAGTATGCATCAATCAAAAAGTTACATGATCATACCCTATTAAAGGCCAAGAAAAATAAACAAAAACAAAGGATCAAGCACAACCAATTCAATGTGATGTGAGGCAGTGGTTGTTTGTCCATAGCATACGTTGTTCACTCTAGGGTAGTTGAACCTTAGTTTTTCCATTAGCTTGGTTGTCCGAAAATATTTGTATGCTCACTCTAGGGTAGTGGAACCTCAGTATTTCCACTAGGTGAGTTATCCCAATGAGATGGAAAATGAGAGAATCATATTAGCCTCTCATACCATACTGAAGTTATCCTCCTGAAAACTTTGATAAGGCACCACAATGAAAATTATTTGTAAATGCTTTTTGAATGTCATGTAAAAATTTTGTTAAAGGGGATTTTTCTTTTTCATGTAACGATCTTCCTCTTGGGGAGCAGGGTGCCTAATTTCTCCAATGGAGGACAAGTCAAAAGTGTCAAATTGTCGCCCATAGGATGTCTCATTTGCATCATGCCATGAAAATAGATTGTACACTCTTGGATGACATCAAACCTAATGATACCACCAAGAAGAGGACACATCACAAGAAAAAAGTGAAATTTTTCAAAAGATGTCATCATTGTATGCCCCCACTTTAAAGTGGTTGCTACACCATCACTATGAGAAATTTCTTTAAAATAGCCAAAGTTTTTGATCCTAGGACATGAGAGATTTCCTCAGAAAACCCCATGCCAAGTCATATGTTTATGAAGCAAGTTTCATCATTAAATAGGAAGGAAGAGTTTCCCCCACAAGTACAATGTTGAACCTCGAAAGAAAAGTATGCCACATGTGAGCCAACTTAAGGTATGTCATCCACATCACAAGCTTACTCTTATATATACATGGAAGGTGATCAACTAGCCAAAAGAGACAATGAAAAGTGACATACAAGGAGAAAGCTACCTAACCCATTTCCCCCACTGAGTGCAGGACAAGGGTGAGTTGAGCATGGATGATGGTATGGTACTCCTTGCAGAAATGAAATTATTTGCAATGAGTGTAAAACATGAAATAGTGAGTATCCTATGATCCTTCAACTATTGCATGGCAAGGAACAACAACTATTGCTATTGATTATAATGTGTAGAAAATGTATCAAATTGATGCCTATCTAATGAAATGTTCCCACATGTAGTATCATATAGTTCAGGGTGCACCAAACTTAATTTTTTTTGGAAGAATCTTTTGTAAGGTTGTTGATATGAAGTATTTATATCAAAAGATAATAACCAAGACCACAAGTTGTTTCTTGTGTTTTAGGTTCAATAGTGACATAGATAGCTTATTCTCTAGCACCACATCCTTTTACACTATAACCAAGTTGCTTCATAAGTTCATAACCTCTTTAATAAAGTTTTTTCATTTCTTTAGGATTTGGTGGTTGTTTGTAATCAACTTCATCAAATTTTTTTGTGTAGTTTGTTTCTTCTAAAGTTGTTGAGGTGGATTCTTTTGAATTTTGTATTGACATTACCACTTTTTCATTTCCCTTTCTAGACTATTTTTTTTATGATCTTATATTCACCCATGGATGTAGGTATAAAATCAAAGGAACTCGAAGCATCTTCCAATAATTTTGTGACATCTTTAATAAGCTTTTTTCTTTCTTTCTTGACATGTAATCAACTATGGGGTTCAGGATCGGTCTTGATTTTATACACCTTGTTATATATGTGAGCAATGCCATTGTAACTCGGTTGTTGTGAAACATTATCATCATCGAGTTGCTTTTGAGGTGGTTCTAAGATAAGCTTGGGTTTCTTTTGAACTTGTGGTTGTTGTGAGGGTGGATGAATGATAAGTTGAGGCTTAGGTGGTTCAATAATTAGAGGGATCAAAAGAGCTCTAATGTTCATAACCTCAACACGCTTGTCCTTATTTTCATGATCTATTAGTGAAGGGGAGTCTAATGTCACTTTATCATATTTGGATAAGGAGATCACATCACTATTTATTGAACTTTAGACATGTGTTAATGTTCTTATTTTCATGCATCATTATATCTTCCTTCGTAAGAGAGTGTTTAGGAGAGTTACAAACTAGATGTTCATGACATTCAATGTTTGGTTCTTCTAAAATAACTTCATCACAATTAGGGGACTCCTCAATGGTTATATTTTCTTGCTTATCAATGCTGACATTCTCTTGTTTAATAATATTTTTCCTAGGGGAAGAGTAGAAAATAGGATTCTCACAACTCTCATCAATTGGATCTTCTAATACAAAAGTATCTTCGTCATAAATATGAGAGATATTAGGAGAAGGCCAAATTTGATTGTTATGATATCCATGGTTTCATCCTTTTTCTCTAAGGTCTTATTCTCTTGTTTCATAATATCTACCCTAGTGGGAGAGATTTCAAGAGGTTCATCACATTCCATGATTAGATTTTGTAAAATAGCTTTATCACAAATAAGGGAGGCCTCAAGAGAAGAGCAACTATGAGTTTCATGCTTACTAATGATTGAACTTTTTTTTTAAAATAAATCTTCCAAAATGGTAGGGGAATTACAAAAGGGAGAAGCAAGACTCTCATGACTCTCAATAAGTGTATCTTCTAACACCAAACTACCTACTTTTCATCTAGGAGGCATATTAGGAGAAGAACAAGTTTGTTTGTCATGGTTATCTACAACTACATCCCCATATCCTATAATGTATTTCCAAGTGGGAGAGGTAGGATTGACATTTATCTCAAGCATTGGATATATTAACACCAACATAACCTCCTCATAAATGTAATTTCCATGATAGTTCACAATTGTATCCTCTTTCACTAAAGAATTCTCAAAATTAGGGGAGGTTTTGGGAGATGAATGGAGACTAGGTAAAGTAGTGTCAATGATCTCATATTCTTGTGCCATAGTGTCTTCACAAGGTGGATGAGGAGAAGGACAAACAAGAAATTCATGATTCTCCTTGATTTCATCTTCTTTCACCAAAATACCTTTGTCACTAACAAGAGAGGTATTGGGAGAAAATCAATTACAATTGTCACGATTGTCTATGCTTGTATCCTCTTCTATCATATCATTCCAACAAATAGGAAAGATTGGAGGGGAGCAGATTTAAGGTAAGCATGAACATTTTCACTTTCTTGCACTAAGAGACTATCATAACTAGGAAATGTATTGAATGAATGACTAACATGCTTATTGAACTTTTTCTTTCCAAATTTGAAAAAGATGGATACTAAATTTTTTGAAAATTAATGCAATGAAATGACCTAGAATGAAGTGCAATTTTCGGATGCAATAAACTATATATGAAATTTTGAATTTTGACAATGCACTAAAATGAAATAATTTAAGCTAAATGTAATGAAATTGATGAAACAACAAATTAGGAAATTGAAACTGAAAGATAAAAGCACCAAAAAAAAGGTTTAAAAAGTGAGATTTTAAAGTACTAAAAATGTAGATCTATAGCTAACAGGGACTCATTCGCCAGTAAGGGCGAATGGGTCCTGGTTAGCTATTTTTGGGATTTTTCTATGGAATTCAGAGTCAATTTTAATGCCTTTTTAGATACCAAAAGGTACATATTAGAGTTGATCAGGGACTTATTTTCCAACAAAGGTGAATGGGTCCTGGTTAGGTATTTTTAAACTATTTTTGAATGGTTTGCAAGCTTTTAGATATATCTTTCAGTTCTAGGTTTGACACAGTGAAATGCAAATTCATATTTTCCATAATTTCATTGTAAAAATGCAATGAAAAGATGAAATGCAAGACCTAGGATGAAATGAAAACTTGTTTTTATTTTCAAATGCAATCGAATGAGATCTAAATGAGATGCAAAATGAGTGATTTATTTTTGTAACTTTTACATTTAAGAAGTGCAAAACAATGCTATTTAAAACCCTATATGATATGCAAGATTTTAATGCAATGGAGGAAACCCTAATCCAATGCAAATATAAATGAAATGAATGCAATATTTTAACTTAAGATATAATGAAAGACTCTAAAAATTAGAAAATTATAATGTTGAATATGTCGGGTTCACCAAAATTGATTAGGGTGAAAAATAAGATCCACCCAAATGTATGAGAAATTGTAATGGATCACTTATTTTACAAGGCCCTAAATTACTTAAATTATGCAAAATAAGTTACTAATAACAACTATAAATGCAACCTAACTTTTATAATAACAAAAAGGTAGGCTTTAAGAGGGTAAAGTGATGTGTACCTTGTTGGAAAAGTGTTGTTTCAGGGCCCATTAAGGACTCATTCTCCTTTAGTGGAAATGGTTCCCTGTTAGGGCTTCCAAAAACTTCCTTCTGGGTTAAATTGTTCCTCTCAGTTTGTAACTCCATATTCCAAATTTGTATTGCTTCAGCCCTACTGAGGACTCATTTGCCTTTAGTGGTGAATGTGTCCTTTTAGGGTTTCAAAAAAATGATTTCAGGATCATGTACCTTGATGTATGCACTCTTGAAATCCTTGTTATCAAGTTTTGGAAGCTTGTAGCTAATTTTGTAGAGCTCTTTATGTGATCTTGCAGTTTGAATGACAAATTTTAGAACTTTGACAACTTTGCTCCAAATGTTGCACAACTTGACCTTCGACTTGTAAATCTACAAATGCACATTCAAGAGAAAACAAACTTGTTTATTTTTTAGTGAATGGGGGTCTGTCTTACTCAAACCCCTTCTAGCTAATTAAACCAAATGATGAAATAAGGAAATGAAGCATGAATATGAAGTAATGTAAATGATGTCACCTTGGATGTTTTCTTGTGAAAAAAAATTGCATACTAACATGTAGTGACCATGAAGAATGTAGATCTTGGATGTAAGATGATGCTTGTAAATGGATCCTCAATGCCACACTGAGTTCTTAGCTCAACACACATGGATGCATTAAATCCTTGACACGATGATATGACCTTGAATCACTATAATAAACACTTGAAATCTACCTTGAAATTCCTTATGAATTCTCTTGAAATGGTCTATAATTATATTGTGAAGTATTAGGATGCTCTCATAAAATTTCTAGGTGAAACAATGTGAATTAACCCCTTATACTAAATTAGGAGATTAACCTCAAAATTCAAAAAACTAAGGTCGACACTAGATTTGGAAAGAAAGATAAATAAATTTCCACCAAAATGAAATTCAAAAATAAGGGTTTCATTAAGGGAGGACCCATTCACCACCAAAGGTGAACTGGTCTTGGCTAAGTTTCTAGGATCGAGCTTCTAGGAGCTAAAAGAAGGCCAAAAATCCATTCCAGATCAACTGAGAAAGGGGGTTCCTCTTAAGGGAGGACCCATTTGCCATGAAGGGTGAATGGGTCTTGGCTCATCATACCAGGAACAATTTTTTCCCAATGAAATAATTTGATATTTAATTTATGATTGTTAGGAAGGATCTTCAGGAGGTGTCAAAATTAAGGCCTAAAAGGGGGTTAATAACTCCACTTAACCACTGTATCAATTAGGACCACATAGAGGGCAGGGGCCCTAGCTCAGTTGGCTAAGTAATTCTGTTGCGGCTCTGCTGGTCATGAGTTCTAGTCTCCCTCCCGGTACCGTACCGTTGCAAATACGAGTGCACTCAGTTTATAGGGGGTCGTGCTCGTATCCTGTAGTCTAAAAAAAAATAAAAAATAGGACCACATAGATAAATGTGAAAGTACATTAAAATAATTTACAACACTTAAACACGGTATACATTATGCATATTTTTATTTAGAAAGGGGCCCATTAGGTTTAATTAAGCAAATAAGTCCTAGAAACATGTGAAAGTGTGTTACATCACTTTACAACACCCTTGCAAATGACCAATTAAAGTATGTTTTAGTTATATAAAGGTCATAGAATAGTGTGAATGTGTACAAGAAATTACAACACCACTCCAAGACATCATTAATATAACTTTAATGCCAATTATCCAAACATGCAAGGAAAAGGCTACTTTTTTGATTACTACACCTGGATCATTCCCCTACCTTGCAATGGAATCATTTTAGAAGAACCAACCTATGAGTGTCATGAACATTTAGTTTGTAGTTATCCTAAAAACACTCTTCCTCATGAGGATATCATGGTGCAAAACACATGTGATGAAGCTTCCTTAGTGAAGATGATGAAATGGCATTAGACTCCTTTTCACTAAGAGATCATGCAAATAAAGACAAGATTATTGAGGTTATGATGATAGAAATTAGATATCCTTTAACTAGTGAGCTTCCTAAGTCACCTCCCATTAGTGAATCACATAAAAAACTAAGAGGTTTCTTGAAATCTACGATGTAAATTAACAACAACAATGTTTTGCAGCAATCAAGATATAGCACAGTTGCTCAAACATGTAGGAAACTGCAAACCCCTCCCACTTAAATACCAGTGTATCAAAATATTTTTCTTAGTGTTGAAGACATTAAAAAGACCCGCTAATATATCCATATGGCAACTCATTCAACTATCACCTACATACAAGTGCCTATTTCAAGAAATATTGCAAATAAAGTAGGAAGAGATCCAATCTTATATGAAATTGAATAATGTAACATCCTCCTTTCATCCCATAAAAAAATGAAGCCTTCATAATAAAGGCGATCATTAATGAAACTGTAGTTAAGCGGACCCTCATAGATAATGGAGCAGATCTTAATATTTGTAGCATTGAATTCCTAGACAAAATTGGCATGGACAAAAGGATCATTCAACTTAATGATATTCATATTCGTGTCTTTGACAATGTTAATAGGAAACCATTAGGAATGATCACATTACCTATTGAGGTCAGGCCTGTATTTTTTCCTACCCCTATCCATATCATGCTAGGACTCCTTCCATATAGTCTTCTCCTAGGGAGACCATGGATTCATGCTATGAAAGGAGTCCCATCTACTCTTCATCATACAATGAAATTTGAATACAACAACAAGATATATACAATCGAAGCATATGAAATAAGCTACATCATTCCTAACTTCGCTAATGTTTTCATTCCAAAATCAAAAGTTGAACCTATACAAGTTGATGCTAATCCTTCATCTACAAAAAAACTCTTTGATGATAACTTGGGGTCATTATATTTTATGCCTCCTTTCAATAAAGAATCCAAAATATCACCCTCAAATTCCAAAGAGTCATATACCAACAATTCACTTTTAGATACAAGTTCTAATGATGATTGGGGTTTTACACTTCCCTTTATACAAGAGTGCAAAATACCACAATCTAAACCAAAAAAACCTTGTGTTTCATATGATCAACTTGGTTCTACATCAAAAAAATTACCCCATGATAGCGATGGTGGATATCTAACCCCCATCCCTTTGTGGTCAATGGAAATGGATGCTTCCACCTTTGAGGCATAAACACACGGATATGGATCCTATTTCACAATTTCCACACTTAAGGACACCTTAGGGATGTTCACCCAATAAAGGATTTAAAATATTTGACAATAAGATATCCTAGGATATGATTTGAAATTAGGAAAGGGGTTCACCACCAAGTGTAAACTTGGAAAAGACAATGAGTTGGAAAAAATAATGTGATATGCTAAATGATCTAGAAATGCAAATGAGCATACCAAAAAGTTGTAAAACTGAATGTGTGCACCTAGAAACTTGTAGAGACTTGGATGGAGACTAGAAATGTTGGTAATTCTAAATTTTTTCCCAACTATGACTCATTCACCAGTCTAGGAGAATCAGTCCCAGATCGAGGCTTCTACACAAGAACAGGCTGAAAAAGGGTATCTAAAAATGCCAAAATCTTAAAATTGGCCAAAAATGGGACACATTAACCACTTGTGTCGAATGGGTCTAATTTAGCTTTTCTGTAAATTCAAAGTTTTGATTTGCACCTCTTAGTTTGCTCTTTCTATTCCTCCAGGTTCCTAGATCTAAAAACTCTATTTTTGGGGTGGAAGATGACCTTTTAGTGAAGATTTTGACGTAGAAAATAGGGGGATGACTCTAACAACCTTGTAACCTATTCCTCAATCATCTCCAAGCCTTCAAAGCACCTAGATATGCAATTGTAAAAAGAAAGAGGGAAAATGTTGATTGTCAAAATGGGGGTTTTCCTTGGTCAAACCCCTTGTAGGTAATTAAACGAAATGATGAAATAATAAAATGAAGCATGAATATGAATTAATGTAATTAGAAGCTTGACATGATGATAGATATTGAAATCTTGCAATAATTGATGAATAATTTTTCCCTTGAATGTCATATAATTGATCTTGAATGCTATCTTGATGACCTTGTGAAGACTTAGAGTGTCTAACTTTTGCGTACTTGACTTGATGATTTGAACCTATGATACTTGGATGAAATGAGGATTTGAAGGATTTATTATATAGGAAATCCACTCAAATTGTTGTTAATTTAATCCTTGCGGACATCAGAAATGGATGCTTCACTTCCTTGTCCACACAAAATAGACATACAAGGAGAGGGATCTGATTTCATAATAATCACATTCCAGGAAACCTTAGAGATCTCAACCCAATGAAGGATGTGAGAGATCTGACTATAAGGTATCCTTGCAAATTATTTATACAAGAAAGGGGTTCACCACCAAGTGTATACTTGGGAAATGCAATTTTTTTTTAAAACACAGTGTGATATGCAAACAAATGCTAAATGACCAAAGAAAATCCCTAGAAATTTAAGTAAAGTAGAACATAAAAGTAAATATGTGAATGGTGTGCACCTAGAAACCTTGAAGAGATTGGAAATAGCTCTAAAATTCTAAAAAAGCCAATTTTTAAGCCTGGTGGGACCCATTCACCATTTTGGGTGAATCAATCCTGATTCTAGAAAACTGGACAATTTTTTCTTGCTAAAGTGTTAGGGAATGCATAAATTAATTCTATATGTGGATATTGTTAGGTCTTTGATAAAAATATTACGTGGGATCCACAATATGGAGTCATAGGGGCCTATTAATGATGATGTAAAGCTCATAAATGTAAGAGGACCCAAAATCCAATGTGAAAGTGTAAATAAATACAGTTTACAACACTATATTAAGGAAAAATTGAGTCTATTTAGCTTAGAAGGTCCCTAAACATAATGTGAATGTGAAAAAAACATTACAACACTAGATTAGGTCCACTTGATTTACAAGCCTCATGAATTTAATGTGAAAGTGTAAATAAATACATTTTACAACATTAAATTAGGGCATGGTTAGGTTTATTTAGCTTTAAAAGGGCCCAAGACATAATTTGGATGTGAAAAAAACATCACAATAGTAGATTAAGGAGATATAAAGTCCAATTCATCATTAATTATTCCCAAATCAAGTAAGGAAAAGGCATACTTTTTTAGTTTCCATAATCCCCAAGGAAGACATTGAAGAAATTTGAACTTAAAATCTAATTTTTCCTACTCAAACCTAGAAAATAGCTCAAATGGGACTCATTAGCCATCCTCGAGGCATTTTTTCCTACAATGAGCACTACCTTGTTAATGTGTTAATGCGGTAGGATTGACAAGGTAGTGTTCATTGCATGAAAATTTTCCTTAAAGAAATGGGGTCTAATAGTGATGTACATCACCATGAGATGTCATTTCTTTGAGGCATTTTTTCATACAACAAGCACTATCTTGTCAATACATCAATGTAGTAGCATTGACAAGGTAGTGCTTGTTGTATGAAAAAACATCCCCATGAGACCACATTTATTTGAGGAATTTTTTTCATATAGCAAGCACTACTTTGTCAATGTGTCTACATCACTGTGAAACCCCATTTATTTCTGGTATTTTTTCAGACAATGAGCACTACCTTGTCAATGCATCAATGTAGTAGCATTGAGAAGGAAGTGGTCATTATATCAAAAATTCCTCAAATAAATGGGGTCTCACAATGATGTAAATCACCATGAGATTCCATTTATTTGAGGCATTTTTTTCATACAATGAGCACTACCTTGTCAATGCATCTACATCACCATGAGACCCCATTTATTTCAGGTATTTTTTTAGAAAATGAGCACTACCTCATCCAAGCATCAATACGGTAGCATTGAGAAGGAAGTGGTCATTGTATGAAAAAATTTCTCAAAGAAATGGGGTCTCATGATGATATACATCACTGTGAGACCCCATTTCTTTGAGGTTATTTTTCATACAATATGCACTACCTTGTCAATCTGTTAATGTGGTAGCATTGACAAGGTAGTGCTCATTGTAAGAAAAAATGCCTCAAAGAAGTGGGGTCTCAAAGAAAGGAGGTACATCATCATGAGACCCCATTTCTTTGAGGAATTTTTCATACAACAGGAACTACCTTGTTAATGTGTTTATGCCTCAAAGAAATGAGGTCTCAATTCTCTCTCTCTCTCCCTCCCTCCCTCCTTCCCTTTCTACTATTCTCTATCTCCCCCTTTCTCTCTCTTCCTTCCTCCCATCCACCTTCCCTCTTTACTACTTTTTTCTAACCTATCCATCTCTACCTCTTTGTCCCTCCCTCCTCTTTCTCCCAATCTCTGAACCTTCCTCATTTACTCTCTACTTCTATATCTATTACTTCTCTCTCTCTCCTTCCCTCTCTACTACTCCCTCTCTTTCTCTCTCCCTTTCACCCTCTCTCTCAATATGCCAAATCCTATACCAAATATCATAAATCATAATTGCTATACAATAAATCATACACCCTCAACCCTCATCCCCATACACTATACCCTATACCCTCAACCTTTTAAGCTAAACCTAAAAATAATGCCTCAACCATAAACTTAAACCCTAAACCCTCAATCCTAAACCCAATCCCCTCAACCCTATACACTTAAACTTGTACCCATACCCTTAAACACTACCCCTCAACCCTCAACCCTATACCTTAAACCCTAAACCATACACCCTCAACCCTCATCCTATACCCTATATCCTCAACCTTATAACCTAAACCCTAAACATTGTCTAAACTCTATGCCCATAGCCTATGCTTATGCCATGGCTCTCAGCCCTTAACCCTGCTGCCCGCACCCTCAACCATCTGGCCTATAACTGTACCCAGTATATAAACCATAATCCTATATATGCCTTGTACACTTAGCTTGGGCTGTCTCAAACATTATTCTGAGACTGTAAAATTAAAAGCGCAGACACTATACATTGGCCCTAGGCCTACGTTCAGCCTTGTTCCTCAGCCATACCTAATATTCTAAACTATAACCCTATACCCTATAAATTGAATCCTAAACACTATCCCTCAATCCTCAACCCTATACCTAGGTAAACCACAACAAAACTAGTTTACAATTCTAGTAAGGAAGAAAATTTGAACAAAATTCCCCTAAGGAATTTTTTTTGGGTTTTGGGGGTTCAAACGAACATTTGGTTTGAATGAACCCAAAGGTGAACCCCTCTTTGAGCGAACCAATTAAATGCTAGGTTCCACATTTCTTGGGAAAAAGAAAAAGAAAAATTTTATGGAAAGGGGGTTCACTCCAACCCAGGTTAGAGTGAACCCTGGTTCGAGCGAACTCCCCTGGGGTTCGCTTGAACCTAGGTTTTCTCAAAACCCCCTTTCCCCCCATCTCCCACTCTAGCACCAAAAATCTCCAAATTGTTTCCCTTCGAAGCTGAAGTTAAGGATGAAAAGGGAGGAGACTTCGCAGACCTAGTTGGATGATGGTAGTCCTTGGAACGAGCTATCCAATGAATATAATTTCAATATTTTTTGGTTTTATTATGTATTTTTTTTAGTTTAATTAAACATAGGTTTTTCACTAAAAATCAAGCTCTTTATTTTGCACATGTGGAAAAATAGTAGATTATCAAATTCTTTTTGAAAAATATCAATGCACTAGATCTATTAATGTTCATGATCTAGCAAAAAATAATAATTTCAATACATACAAAAAGAGTTATGTTGTATATGGCCCACCTATGTCTAAATTGTAATTGGTTTGACTTTGAAACTTGATTAAGGAAACAATATTCAGTAAAAAAGAATGAAACCAAATTAGATCACTAGATATCATAGTTACAAATCTTAATTTAAAAAAAAAAAAATTATCCTTCATGGAAAAAAAATTATGTTGTATATAGTGAGCGTCTCCTTAAAAATGGTGTTTATTGAAAAAACTAGTTTTCAAAGGAGATGGAAAAAGAAGTGCAATATGATTCCAAATTTTTTGAAAAAATTATATTTAGAATCTACAGAAAAATTGTCACAAATGACTATTTTCCATCATATTCAAATTCCTCACATTTTAGCCGCTATAGGTGCCCAAAAGTGAAGATTTAGTTAGAAAAAATTAGTTCACTGTCTAGTTTGGCCAAAAATTGTAAACCAATATTGTGGGATCACTCAGTCTTAAACCCTCAATCCTCATCCATATATATATCTCTCTCTCTCTTCCTCCCACACACCTTCCCTCTCTACTCGCTAACCTCTACCTATCTACCTTTCTCTCTACCTCCCACCTATCTCTCAATCTCTCCACCTTCCTCTCTCTCTCCCCTTCCCTCTCTACTTTTCTCTATATAAACTTTCTCTCTCTATCTCACCTCTCTCTCACTAGCTCTCCTCCTTTCTCCCTCCCTAGCTCTCACTCTCTCTCTTCCTTCCTCCCAACCACCTTCTCTGTCTACCTCCCTTTATTTAACATATTTCTCTCTACGTCACTCTCTCTCCCTCCCTCTTCTCTCTCTCAATTTCCCCTCTCTCTCCCTCTCTCTCATTCTATGTTTCCTACTTCTCTCTACCTCCTCCCCTTGTTCCTTTCCTCATTCTCTCTTTGTATATATCACCTCTCTCTCTACTTCTCCCTCCCTCCTCCCCCTCTTGATCTATCCTTCCCTATATATTTCTCTCTAACTCTCTCCATCTCTAACTCTCCCTCCCTCCCCCCATATTTCTCTACTAAAGAACTCTCTCTACAAGTCTCTCCCTCCCACCTAGCTAGAAAAATCTCTCCACCCCATCCTCCACCTTAATTGAGAGAGCTCTCTCTCTCCCCTCACCCTCCTTCTCTCCCTCTCCTCCTCGGGTCTATCCCTCCACACCTCCCCCTCTCTCAAGTCTCCCTCTACTTTAACTAGGAATTCTCTCTCTATTCTATCTCTCCCACCACTCCCTATATGTAATCCTTATACCTAAACCTAAACACTATTAGTCAGGAAAACCTCAAACACATGCCTTAAACCTTAAATCCTACACCTTCAACCCTCACCCCTATGTATCCATATACCAGTAAGCTTATATCCTAAACCCTAAACATTATCCCTTAACCCTATAATTAAACCCTAAACCCTACACTCTCAACCCTTAACCCTATACCTTATAACCTAAACACTACACCCTAAATCCTAATCCCTATACCCTATACACTTTAACCTTATACCCTCAACCCTAAACCCAATACCCTCAATCCTATACCGAATATATTGAATCTTAATCCCTATACCCTATACACTTAACCCTATACCATCAACCCTAAACAATATCCCTCAACCCTCAACCCTAAACCCTCATTCCTCATCCCTATAACCTATACCCTCAACCTTATACCCTAGACCTTAAACATTATCTCTCAACACTATACTCAAAGTCTAAACTATACATTCAACCTTCTACCATACACCCTAATTGCTAAACCCTCAGTCCTAAACCCAATACCCTCAAACCTATACCCAATATTCTAACCCCTAAACCCTACACACTATACCCTTAACCTTGAACACTATCCCTCAACCCTCAACCCTAAACCCTACACACTTAACCCTCATCCCTAGACCCTATACCCTCAACCTTATACCCTAAAACCTAAACATTATCCCTCAACTCTATACTTAAATGATTAACCCTACAATCTCAAGCCTTAACCCTATATCTTATACCCTATAGACTTAACCTTATACCCTTAACCTTGAATATTATACCTCAACCCTAAAGATATACATAAATCATAAACCCTAAACCATCAAGTCTAAACCTAATATCCTCAACCCAATACCCTCAACCATATACCCAATATGCTAAACCCTAATCCATATACCCTATAAACTTAACCTTATACCCTCAACCCTATACCTTAAACCCTAAAACCTAAAACTTCATCCCTCATCCCTATACCTTATACCCTCAACTTTATAGGTAATATCCTAAACCTTAATCCCTATACACTATACACTTAACCCTTTAACCTCACACCCTCAACCCTCATACCTGGGGAGAGAGAAAGTGGGGTGGAGGGATTTGGAAGAGAGAGAGAGGGAGAGAGAGAGAGGTTGGTAAGGAAAGGGGAGATAAAGATCAGTAGAGAGGGAAGGAGAGCTAGAGATACATGAGAGATAAAGAGTATATAAGGAAGGAAAAATGGAGGGAGAGGTATAGAGGGAGAGAGAGGAAGGTGAGAGAGAGGTGCAATGGAGAGAAATAGAGATAGTGTGGGAGGGAAGAATTGAGGGATATACAGGTTGAGAGGGATAGGTGAGATAGAGAGAAGTAGAGAGGAATAGAGATAGAGGGAAGGAGGGAGGGTGAGCGAGAGAGGGAAGGAAGGGAGAGGTAAAGAGGGATAGGTGAGATAAAGATAAGTAGAGAGAGAATGGCAATATATAGAGAAGGAGAGAGTTATAGAGAGGGAAAGAGAGAATGGTGAGATAGAGAGGAGAGA
>VDFB02086081.1:48409402-48542397 GCA_007258455.2 Sequoia sempervirens | reverse complement strand
AGAGAGAGAGAGAGAGAGAGAGAGAGAGAGAGAGAGAGAGAGAGAGAGATAGCCAGACAAAGGGATGGAGATAGTGAGAGAGAGGTCTAGAGTGTAAGGGACAAAAATGAATGAGATAGAGAGACAAATAATACAACTTGTTGATTATTGAAATTTTATCTCTTGATTATTAAAATTTGACATGCTGATAATTACTAAAATTTGATTGTCTAAAATTTGTGAGATCTTCCAAAAACTAGAATTTGCATTATAACTCATAGAGATTGGAAACCACTCTCAAAAATCTTTAAACTATATACATGAAATATAACTTATAGTATAAGAAAGTAAACATCCATATGTAAATGTCAACTTATACTTAAATGTTTATTTCATGTATATAGTTTCTTTGAAAGATAACAAGAAAGAAAAAAAAGAGAAGAAAAATAAATTCAATGTAGACCAAAACATGAGCATGTTATAATGTGCTTGTGTTTTTTCAATGCATTCACAAAATGTGAGTGTGTTATAATGTGCTCATGTTTTTTCAATGCATTCACAAAAAGTGAGCATGTTATAACGTGCTCGCATTTTTTCAATGCATTCAAATAATGTAAGCATGTTATAATGTGTTCACGTTATATCTTGCTTTGGGAATCCCCAAGCCTTGGGCTTGGTATTTTCCTTGGAATACCAACCCAATGGCTTGGAGGGCTTTCCCAATGACTAGAGATGTGGTTTTGCAAATTTTACAATCTTTCACATAATCAGGTTCATGCTCACCATTAGGATTTCACATATTTCAATCTCATACAAATCAAACACCTAGTTAATGTTATGCTCTCTCTTAGCTATCCAATGATGTAATTTTTTTCACTTTTTGACAATGTTAAGCCTTTGATCTATAATTTATTTTGTTTGTGTGTCTCTTTTTTGGAAAAATAAGTGTTTGGTATTTTTTTCATTATAAATTAACCGTTCATCAAAATTTCAAATAAATTACATTTTCGAAACTAGACTCCATTATACAAATACTAAAATAAAAATTCAATTAGTTTGCAAAATTTATAGGGGTAGCACAACCAAAATTCTATTTTTCAAGAACTATCCACTTTAAAAGTTAGTAAAAAAATCAAATATTCGTTAAAAAATTATGAAAAAAATCATGCATCAACTAAATGTTAGCACAAACTAAGAAAAAATACATACTATTAGCTAATTTATCATTGAAGCAATTTTAAAAATACTAAAAAAAAGTTCACCGTGGTAGGTTTCCACAAAATTTGCTATGTTATGTTTTTTTTTTGACAAAAACAACACCAATTTCTATGGGTCCCTCTTTTGAACAACTTAATCTCAACCATTTTCAAAATAAATTAGTATCTTAGAAAGTAGACTCAAAGCACTATGATCATTGTTTTTGTTGCATCTAAAAAAATTTAGTGTAACTATCCTTAATTTCACGTCCAAGGTTAGTATTTCCTAATTTCAAAAAAAAAATAGGCCACTTAAGCCCCCGTTTTGGCCCCCCATCTTTCTGCACTTATCCAAGGATTCCATAACCTTGAAAAGAAAATAAAAATTCACTTTGTCATAGGCATTCTTTATGTCCAACTTAACCATCATATCTTTTATTTTCATTTTTTTAATTGAATGTATCACTTCTAGAGCAATAATAACCCCATCAAAAATTGATATGCCTGAGACTAAGCTTGTTTGTTCTAAAATAATCCATGGTAGGATTCTTTTTACCCGATTGGCTATGAATTTGGTGAGGAATTTGTAAATTGTGTTACAAAGGGAGATGGGTCAGAAGTCATCAAATTTTTTTTTTTCTCTTTTCAGAATTAGTGCTATAAAGGTGTTGTTTATCTCTTTGAGGACTTTCCCTAAACACCTAGAATCTTCAATGGCATAAAAAAAATTAGTTCCAAGGATGTCCCAACACTTTTGGAAGAAACCAATAGGAAACCCATCAAGGCCCAGGGTCTTATCCAGGTGCAATTGAAAGAGTGGCCTCCTTAATCTCCTTTTTTGAGAACTTTCTTTGTAGCATCACATTTTGTTCTCCAGTTATGAGATGTTGCATAGCACTTATGAGAGCTCATTGATCCTGTAGACATGACCACTTTGGCTCATTGAGAAGGGAACGAAATAACTCCACTATGGTGACTTTAATATCTTTGACTTTATCCACAACTTTTCCATCATTACCTTTAATACAAGAGATCCTATTAATTTCCTTTCTAATCTTTGTGGAGTTGTGAAATAATTTAGTGTTCTTGTTGCCTCCTCGAAGCCACACTTCCCTAGATTTTTGGTGCCAAATTTTTTCTTCCTTAGCAAGAAAATCATTCAATTTATTCATCAACTCTTTTTCCTGGGAGAACCTTGTGATACCCATCCCTTGACTAATAACCTCTTCATTCAAAGAATGCAAAGCCTCTTCAGTTACGTGTTTTTCCTCAAATATATTTTTGAAGCACTCCTTATTCAAAATTTTGAGGTGTTGTTTATCGATTTTAAAGTTGTCACAAAATTGAACATCTTCAAACCACAAGAGTTATAGCTCAACCAACATTGTTGAATTAGATCAAAAAAGTGAGGATCATGAAACCACATTTTCTCAAACTTGAAAGGGCATCTAACTAGTGATCATTCCCCAACTATGTATAGAAAAATCATGAAGTGATTTGAACCTACCCCTAGAAGAATTCCTCCCTCCAAGTTGAAAGGAAACTTACATAAATCCCCTTTAAATAAAAAATCTATCCAATCTTTTCTTAATGTTGTAAAATCAAACCCTTCTATTTGTCTAAGTGAACTGCCCATTACTCATGTTGATTTCAAGCAATGTGTTGCTCTCTACAAATCCTCCAAAGTCAATTTACAACTGCAACCTTATCCCTATACCTCCTTTCTTATTAAAATCCCTTAGTATTACATTGAAATCCTCACCTAGGATGATAAATTCAAAGGAAAAATGATTGCAAATTCTACTTAAATCCAACCACAACTCCCTTTTTTGAATACAGGTGATGGGACCATAGACATTGACCAGTATGAATTTTAGATTTGAGACCAAACTCCTTACCTTACAAGCCATCCATTTTTTTTCTAAGGATAATTCCTCCAACCACACACTTTGTGAGTGCCACAAAGTGAGAATCCCACAAGAATTGCCTTCTGAATTCACCCAGAAGCCTTAAAAACTTCTCAACTTTTTATAGAAACCCTCCTTCTATGACTCACTTAATTTGGTTTCTTGGAACATGTATACTTCTGCATGAAAACCATTCATTTGATGCCTAATTAGGTATAATTTTTTAGGGGCATTCATGCCCCTAACATTCCAAGTAATGATATTCATGGATTTTCAGGAAGGGGCTCACCCTTCCCTACTTTGAGCATTGTGTTGATTTTTAGCTGGCCACTAGCTTCACTATCCCATTTTAACTTCTCTTGATTGGGAATCCTTCCACACCTTTCGTTATCACCACAATCTGAGGATAATTTTCTTGGTTCTTTTTGACTTATGCTTAGGCCCCTCGTAGCTTTGGTAGGAGGTTCCTTCTCATGGGGGTGGGGATCCTGGACAAGCCGCCTCTACTTGATTTAGCTCATCCAATCGAGGTCCATCAACCCAATCCTTAAATAGATAATCAATTCCCAATAATATCAACATGTCCTTGGAAGATTTAGCAAGATCGAAAATCATAACCAACCTCCATAAGTGAATCAAGATCATCTTCCTTAATGTTGGGCACCATCATACCTAAAGCCTCTGAAATTTTTCAATTCAAAACCTGTCATACCTCAAGGTTGTCCCACCCTAGCAGTGGATTTTCCTCTCCACTTTCCAACTTAGCATCCTCCACTTGGATCTCCCCAGCAGTTGTATTGGCTTCCACATCCATATTCTCCATGTGTTCCTTTAATGAGGCACTTGAATTGTTAATCCTTAGATCTTCTCGTACATCTGATGCATTGCCTTATGTAGGGCTTTTGGCCACTTGAGTTTTGGGAAAACTACAACTACCATTATTCAAAGAGCACCAACCAATGGTATCCAGAAGCACATTCTCTAGATGCGGGCCAAGAATTAGGGGTTGAATCAAATTTCCCCTGGCCATGAACAACTAAATCTCTCTTCGAAAGGGGCTATGGGGGCTTACATTAAATGAAAATATGCACATAGGTGCTTACACCATCCTAATTGATTCTTTCCTCCACACAAACAAATTTCCATAAATGATTTTCAATGGATTCCAAGATCCCTAGCTACCAAAATTCCAAGGGAAGGTTTGGTAGCTTGTACCAATCCTGAATCCATTCCATTTGGTGTTTTAGAAAGTCAAAGCCTACTTCCCATTTATGAATGTAGAAACCAAACCTGCTAATTAACCATATCCTCTTCAAGATCTAATCTCTAATGAAAACTATCAAACAAATGACCACAAAGAAGCCATTCAACAATACTTTGAATTTCATTTCCTCTCCCCAACGACCCTACCACCACTAAATTAAGCTTTCCCAATTTAAGCTTTTCCCATACCAATGGAAAATTAAGTCTTGTTGCTCCAGGATCGACATAGATGATCACAACGAATTCAAATCAATCACCAATGTAGCCATGTGCCCTCGACTGGAGCGGCTCTCACCACTTCTGCCCCTTGAAGAAGTGGTGATGCCATAAAAGAGGCCCTAGGATTGTGATCTCTAGAAACACCATTGGTGCCCATTGTTTGTGGGGGATCACTCTGATCCTCGCCTCGAGGGTTGACAACCCTGTTGCACCTGTGAATGAATCTATTTTCCTTGTTTGTTAAAATTCCACCATTTGAAATTATATGAATTTTGTCACCAATCATCATTAGCCACTTGCTCCTTCAATTACTCTAGTGAAACGGCTTGCTCTTCCTCCTTCGCCCATGCATCCTTGCCACCCACGGTCTATGCTTGAATCTGAACCTTTTGTTTGCTGCGATCACCAGCCCCAATTGACTTTGCATCACAAAACATCCTTCCTATAGATTTTTGGCCTACTTCACACACCGCCATATTTTTCATAATAAAAATAATAATTATATAATAGTAGAATAATAATAATATATAAAGAAAATCAATTTCTAAATGACCTATCAATTGACCTCATGTACTACACAAATGTATGCAAAAAATGAACCAATTTTTTTCCATAATTGACCTTCCACACCTCTTCGACATACCCATTGCACACCAAGGTGCAATTGCTAGTCTTATTTATTCTTTTGAACCTTGGTTGCATTATGAAAGTACTTTTTATTTTTATCCCCAATTTTCAACCACATCTCCTTAAATTTATGACACCAATATTATGTTATTTAATTTATAGAAATGATATTACCATCATAATAATTATTACAATTATTACAATAAAAAATTCAATAATTTGTTGACTTATACTTTTTAAATTTCTACTTAACTAATTAATTCATTTGTATTTCATGAACTTTACCTCTAGAATTTATTTAATTCTCTTTTCTAACTCAAATATTCTCCTTTATAATTAAAAACCTACATAAATCTTATGAAAAACTTAAAAATTGTCTTACAATGATATTATATGATTACATTGAATAGATGTGTGTCCTCTTAGAAGAAGGAGCCTTGCAATTTATTTCATTGTCTTTTCTAACTCAAATAATCCCCTTTATAATTAAAAAAAAAACTTAAAAAATTGTTTTACCTTGATATTATATGGTTGCATTCGATAGATGTGTGTCCTATTAGAAGAATGTTCTCCTTGATGGTGACTTTATAATGCTGGTCAAATTTTGGAAGCTTTGATCAATGCAGGGCAATTAATGTACATATCATTCATGCAGTGTAAAAAAATAATATACATATAATTTCTGCAGTGTCAAAAATTAATAAAAATAAGATGATCAAACTATAATTTCAGAATATTAACACATTGTACTGAATATGCAACCAATAGAATGTACATTTAACTATATTTATTAATTAATTGAAAATAAAAATTTGTTCTTTTATCATTTTCAATTAATTAATAAATACTCTAATATGTATAGAGCATGCAAAATAGATGCTATTCGGTAGGAAGGTTCTCGATGACACTATCTTTAACCTAAACTCTACTCAAATAGAAGTATTAGGGAAAGATGATAGATATTTATGGCATTTCAGTGCTAGAGAGGTGAGCCCCATTACCACGTAGGCAAAGAGAAAGCAATGCTTAGTTAAGAAAAGTTGTTTAAGACACGTATGCAAAGGTTAACTAGTTTGAACCAAAAAATATGGATTTAAATTTAAAACTATCCAACAACGTACTCTCTATTCAGAAATCACAATGTAACTTTGATTCTATTTATTAATTAACTAGCAATGGCACCTTGGTGTGCAATATGTACACCAAAGAGTTGTGGAAGGTCAGTTAGGGAGAGTTTTTGGTCTGATTTTTTCCAAATCATATCCTTCTATTTAGAATGTGGATAGAAAACTTTAGAATATTAGCATCATGACTGCTTTCTAAATTTGTAGGATGAGTTTTTTGTATTCAACTACATGTTACTTTCCTTTGTTATAAAAATTCAAAAATTCACATTATAAATCTTATTGTTAAAAAATATAGAATGATTGAGAGAAGAGGCATTGTTGGATTCAATTTCATGATGTCTTGAGCTAGAACATATGGTATGGGAGGTTAAAAGATATAGAGGAGTGAGATAAGGATGCCCAATAGCAAGTTGTGGGCATGTATGGTCATGTATTGTACTAGTGAACAAGTTGCTTATGCAACCCTTACATAATGTTAGAAGTAATGTTGAATAGGTATCTTGTAAGCTTCGATGACAACATGCTTCCAACTAATATTAAGGGTAGTATCCTTCATGGGCTAAAGTAAAAGACTTGAAAATGACTACATTGGAGTATATTTGTACAACTTATGGATGTAAGAGTTTCTTGCAGAGTTTTTGTATTCTATAATCTTTTTTAAACGAATGAAAATAAGACCGAGGCTAGAATTGTTTAGTTTTAAGAGTACTCTATAGTTATTATTCAGGCTACCATACAAATGCATTATTTTAGTGTAAATACTAGTGTTTGCTATAATAATGTAATTACATTAGATAGTCTTATAAATTGACCATTACAATGAGTGATTCTAAAAATGGCAATTTATGCCAATTTTGAATTGATACATGGCATATATTAAGACATTTATGTGAATTGGTTTGTATACAAAAGCCTCACACCCTTCCTCATTAGATAGTTCGTATAGATTTTGGGATTCTCTAGCAATGGGTGATTTTGCCTCTGGAATTGCAAGTTTTTCACGTATCTCAAGAGGCATAGTGTGACAACTCAACCCTATGACCAATATGTAGCTCTTCTCCCTTGTGTATCCTGCTCCCTCAATAATGACCAAAACCAAAAATAATAAGATTAACCATTCACAAAATTATCCACAAGATGAATAAATAGTGCAAAAATCAAAGATTATCATCCAAAAATTCACACAAATAGTCGATTGATTACCCACATAAAACATCCAATCAACCCAATAAAACTCCCCCATCATTGCTTATTTGTAAGCAACAATCAATAAATTGCATGAAAATGAAAATGCCATGGCTGAAAAAGAAATGTCAACAATTTCCTAATCAAGCTTTCAGAGAACAAATTGCTAGAAGATTTTGAAACATTTAATTCAATTTATTTGTAAGGAAGGAACCCAAATGAGACTTGAAATGTTGGAAGAAAAATTAAAATAGAGTTACACTAGTTCACCCAAAAAAACATAGTTTCCAAATCATGCTCAGCCTATCAAAGACCCATCCACAACAACAAAAATTTTATTGAAAACACATGACTGTAAGACAAAGCTACAAATGCAAGCAACCGTTTTTGGAACACCACATAACAAAACACAAAAAAAAATTCCAAAAAGAATTAAAAAATACAACATAAACATCTTAACCAAAGCTAGGAATGTATGAAAGCTCTTCTCATATCAATGATTATGTTGGTTTCAGAACATAAATGCATAACTTGGGTTTTTCCATATCTATGTAAGATTACTTAACAAGATAAGTTCAACATACCTTTAATAGCACATTAATGACACAAAAAAGGATCTTGGATGACAAATTGTACAGGGGCATCTGAAGATTAGCACCCTAGTTTGTCAATGCTTCAACTTGGCAACAATTCCAATCACCTACTAGGATGCCAAACCTGGTGTGCACCCAAAAAACTAAATAAACCCCTATCTATACATACCTGTTCCATATGACCCTGAGGAAAGTAGTAAACCCTTTCACCAACACAATGTATAGTCACAATAGGACCAGCACAAGGATGCCACAACTCCTCATAAAGCCCCCCATAATCACTCCCTACACCAAATCTAAGTCCAACCCATCAAAGGAACAAGCAGATAAGTTATATGCCAAAATGGGTACTTTTCGGGGTCATATAAAAACACAAAAGAAGAGGGGGAAAAAATCTCAAATAAACTAAACCCAATCTTGTTAGAATATTCTTGAATCAAATAGAATTTTTATATGATATTTATTCCAAAACCTCTAAAAGACAATACAACAAAAATTCGATCTATTCAATGACTGACATTATTCTATTATTTCTTAGCTTCTTATGAACACCTCATTTTGTTTGCTTCATCTTTTATAATATGATGCTTAAGGAACTAAATTTGTAACAAATCATTTATTTGAAGGAATTTTCCTCTTTGAAAAACATGGTGGGTTATAACAATTTCTACAAAAAGCTAAATTCTAAACAAATAGGTGAAACACTAAAAGCACTTGACGTGGTAGCTATGTAGCTATCAATCACAACATTTTGCATCTAGTTACAGTAAATGCTATTCAATTGAGGACTACTAGAGAAAACTTAAAAGAAAACAATTAGGTTCAGAATATTTAAAATTCTCCATCCCAAGTCAAGTAAAGACAGGTTCATATAGAAAAATCATAGAACTTCCAAGAGAGAACACATGAATTCAAACGTCAACATTCAGCTTTCTGGAAGGCATTAAATGCAATATTTATTAAAAGAACGTGTAATACTATAGAGTTCATTCACTCATTTCTTCCACTGCCCTTCTTCCTGTGATTGAGGCAAATTTGGAATAAAAGAGTCTTGGATGCTGTAAAGCATAAGCCCTTTATGCTTTTCCGCTTCATCACTTGCACGAATACAAATATACAAAGTTCTAGGCTGCCACAGTTTTGATTGGAACTTGAGATAGTCAACCTTTTCCTACCAAACGCTGAGGTAGAAGCAGCTCAAAAACAAGTAGTTTGTGATGATTGCAAACATGTAAACAGTAACAGAAAACAGAGTGAACATAACAGGGAGACAACACAAGGCACTAAATAAGAGGAGCAGGAACAGGACATTCCAACAGCCTGGTTAAAAATCATAGAAGACATGTATTAGATTAAAGGATACATAATCAGATTTCATTGCAGATAGAATTGTCATACCGTTATGATCTATTACTAAACATACTCTCCATAATACATACTGCATGTACATAGCCCAATATGGCAATGCAATTGTTGATTATTAGTTTTAAATTCAGACATAATGCATCACTGCATTACTGGGAAATAAGATTTCCTGGAGTTACTTATATCATATATTGGGGCATACTCCCATAGGTGAGACAGGTACAGAGACTTGAGGAGACACCTTGTGATGTCTCCTAATGTTTTCTGTAAGTTCCCTACAGGCACCCATTGAGAGAAAAACTGAAAAGGTATTTCCGTTGTCTTTCAAAAACACCAATTAACTTCAACTCACAATATTAAGAGCACAAACAAGAAAAAATCTTGAAGCAAAAATCTGATTGCAGGTATGATAACTCATCCAATTCGCATTTTGTTCAGTTAACAATCTGAATGTTAGCTCTTCCTATTCTGCTGTGATCACAGGACCAGGTCCACGTAAGAGAAAATTTTAGTATTCTCCAGAAACAAAGGACTTGGCAAAAGCTAGAAACAAAACAATATTTGAGTAAATTGCCATTGACTTCATCTGAGAAATAAATGAAGGATTATCTACTATATTTTGTAGGAACTGGTTTCTCGATCTCACTAAAAAAGCTGAAACATCTGCCACAAATCTTGTAGCTTCAATCTATATTTATTTGCGAACAAATGGAACTATTTAAGAATTACTCATAAAATAAATAATGCATGCTAACTTCAATCTGTAGTTATTGTGATTGAACACAAAAGAAGCTCACGATGGCAGAGATTTCAAAAAGTTGAAAGCTTGAATTATTCTTATTAAAATTAAAACATACCTACCATAACAAAGAAGGCAAGTGCCAGGAAACAAGAATGCCATTAAAATAACAAATGATGAAATTGATAAAATGACCAAAAGCTATTGAACAGATCATAGGGCAGCCTACTTGTTGTTCTGTACTAAAACATACCAACTTGTTTTTAAAAATGGTAGAAAAAAAGATACAGGCTAACTGCATGAAAAATTAATTCACACGACAAACAAAATGGCCAGAATTTAAAGCAATATTGTTGTCTTTAAAGAACAATCATTGAGCTTTATCAGCAGCAAACATCACACGACAAATGAAATAGCCAGAATTTAAAGCGCCGTTGTCACTAAAGAACAATCATCGAGCTTTATCGGGAGCAAATATCATGATTTTAACTTCCTGGAAAACTATTTATTGGCTTTGTCCAGAAATTAAATTCTGTTAACAGCTCAAGCAATCCTGTCAAATATAATACCCACTTGAAAACCTATGAAATGAATCAAATAAAAAATCTTTAATAATGAAGAATAGGTATAACAAAAATGCTGTGAAATACTCCAATACGATTGTATCAATTTTGTACATAATATTGAAATTAAACAAATAACTACAACATGCATTGCTTGGAAAAACTAATTAGAAAAGTGGAAGTCCAGAAAGTAGGGTAACTTTTAAGCTCAATAATCAACGAAGAAAAAAACTTTGTTCAGAATCATTTGAGGAAAACACACTCATAAGTGATTTGAGAGTTCAAGACAAAAAAGTAACTTAACAATAAGGATTTCTGCAGACCACAGACCACACTGATTATGTCGAAATTGTAAGTTTAGATTTTTTTCACTTATTATTATTGAATGGTACACCACTAAAGAATAACTGTAGCCATATTTTCAATAATCACAATAGAATACCAGCATACATTGCAGTATGTGTTCTCATGCCATAAACAAATTTAAACTGCTCACCATTTGAATCATACAAAATAGAGTAATCAAACTCTGGAGCTCAGAGACGGGAGAATGCAGAACAGAGAGCTGCAAATTAACAAGACTTATCTAAAGTACAATTCCATCACTACACCGAACAGGAAACAATATTCAATCACCCTCCCAAAGGCCAGACTCATTGCAAAAGACCATATATAGCACCCAGAAATTTTTATGACACCTGGGAAGCTAGCATTCACATCCTGACGATCTTTGTTGCCTCCCAGCAGAGACATCAATTGTATCCGGAAGATATCTACAAAGAAAAAAGATTAATATCAACCTCGCTAAATCCACGGGGATAATTACGTAAAATGTTGGAGAAGAGAGATTATCGGGATTTGTATCTATCTATCTGTACTGGAGAAAGCATAAATTGTGGGCTTCGTCCTAATCCGTGCCTTCTAATTAAGGCTGTTGTATCTCTTTATATGCAGAAGTGTTGTAATCTCCATATACACAATCATGAATAATATCGATCTCTCTCCCTTCTCCGTGGACGTAGGCTACGGCCGAACCACATACATCTGTGTGTTCTGAATGGTTTATATGGTTTCTTCATGGTATCAGAGCAGATCCCAACGCTGTTCCTGCCGTCCTTGTGTTGATACGCAGTGTTTTTGCGTTTTGAAGACCCAGGATTCCTTCTTGGCCGCGCAATTCCTTCTGTGGCCGTTTTTTGGCTTGTTCCTGGGCCGAATCAAGGGTGTGTGGCCGTTTTCGAGGGTGTGTGGCCATTTTTACTTATTCCTGAACCTGTTTATGTGCTCCCAGCACGCGATCTGGCCGCTCAACCCGTGATCTTCCTCTGTGTGGCGCGTTTTTTGGTTTGAACCTGTTTATGTGCTCCCAGCACGCGATCTGGCCGCTCAACCCGATAATCTCTCTTCTCCAACATAAAAGATGGCAATAGACATCGAAAAACAACAGTAATGTGAGGCGAAGATCCACAAGCAAAACAAATAACAAAACAGCAAACAGAAATCAGCAGTAAGCAATAAGTATGGATAGCTACAAATTTGCAACACAAAAACATATATAACTCACATCACATTACACTAGAATATAAAGAGAAATGCTGAAAGACACATAGAAAAAATCTAACATTTCCTCTTCAGGCTCATTCTTCAATGCATTCTTAGCTATGCACTGGAATGCTGCTTCGACATTGAAGCCTTCTTTGGCAGACGTTTCAAAGTAAGGAATATTGCCTTTAGAAGCACACCATGCTCTGGCTTTTTTTCTCAGAAACCTGTAACAACAAATATTTGTACTTAGGTACTTCATCACTACATTCCACTCTAAAGAATTAGGTAATCAAAATATCAATCCACCTAGCATTCTGCTGTTTCCACCATCCACATCAATTTTATTTCCAGGTACCACAAATGGAAAATTTTCCGGATCAGATGGGCTTGCCTGTCAAAAAGAATTGGATGGAAGGTCACGGTCAGCAGTAGCAAAAGTCAACGAAACCTCCGAATGAACAGCAAAGTTAAATTATTAGATAATTCAGTCAAATTACCTGAATTAAAAATTCCTCGGGCCACTTGTTAAGGTTATCAAATGATTTCATAACATTAATTTCATATACAAGAACACAGCAATCAGCACCACGGTAAAGGGAACACCAAGGCTCTGATCAGAACATCTGCAAGCGACTGAATCTTAGGGCAATCCCTCCTACAAGCAATCATGTGAAAGATAGCAGGAAATACAAAACCAAGAGCACAGCAAACACTACTACCCACCAGAGACAGAAAATCTGCAAAATTAGGTAACAACATGGCAACTAATGTAGTAAAGAGCACAGACAGAGACCTTAAGAGAAGTGAATACTCGCCTTTATTGAATCTGCTCTCCACATCGAAGGAAATGTAAAGAAGAAATTAATACACAGAGCCAGCTGTACCAGATCAGTCATCAAGTTCTTCCCCAAATTCAGCGTAATGATGTCTCTTGTCTCTGCTCCAAATGCAAAGTATCCCAACACGCCAAAACATCCATAAGTAACCGAGATAAGAAGAATTGCCAAACCCAAGATTCTACCAAATTTATGTTTCTTATCTGCCACTATCTCAAGGGGCAACACCATGCCAATTCCATCGAAGGAATAGATAGCCACCTCCATGCCGTAAGGAATGACGCTTAAACTTGTAAAAGCCTGCAAATGAGGGCTATTATTCAAATAGGTCACCAATTCGTCCACCATCACACCCACCATTGCTGCAATGTCGACCACATCGGCAAAAATACTCAAAGGTGCGAAGTGGGTCAGGATTCGAACCCTATTAGCTTCATCAGACGGAAAATTAGCCATGGGACTCCTGAAATTGTTCTCTCTGTAACTTGACATTCTTCTTCCAAGTGCGTTTTTCGTTTTTGCTTTATTTTTTCACTGTACCTGATGTCTGCATAAACTACAGAAGAATTAGGAATTGTCAAAAATGTCTACGACTGACTAGATCAAAATAATTTTCGTCAATAAAATAAAATAATTATTGACTGTTTGATTATTGAAGACTGCACAAACATCTATCCTTACATCCCTGAACTATTTAAATAGATCAACTGATTTCTTTCATCTATATTGTGCTTCCAAGCTCTATCTTTAAATCCAATATTTCATAAGTGGAAGCGTTAATGAACCCTTGTAAGCTAAGAATCGGAGGTAACCTCTGTAATGAAGGGCACGTTACGAGGGCTAATTACTTGTAGTTGGATTGGTCTGAAAATTGAGCGACTTGGTAGATGAATTTGAGTTTTAGTCTTAAGCTCTGTTCATGCTCAACATTAAATTCACTTTTGGTTGCCAAGACTGATACGTATTTTCAGTTTCGTACAGTTTCTCAAGTATTTTGCTATATATTGTTGGTTCTCTTATAAGATGTGTATAATTCTGTTAACTTTTTTAATCTCCTGTTTCACAGATCTAAGTCTTAAAAAGGCTAAAGGTTGGCATAAGCTCTCCTTTGTAATAAATTTGAATAATTGACATAAATTCTAGACCGGTGATAATATGTCTGCTGATGGAGAAAGAACGAGATTTAGAGGCGTGAGAAAGAGGAAATGGGGAAAATATGTGGCGGAAATTAGATCAGGAAAGAGATCACGCATATCGCTGGGCTCATACTTCTCTCCTCACGCTGCAGCTCGAGCTTATGACGCTGCGCTCTTGTGCCTGCGAGGACCCCACGCTTCGTCTTTCAATTTTCCGGACTCGCAGTTCAACTCAATTGTATTGGAGGCGATAGCTGCCCACAACAATCCTTCACCCCAAGTAATTCGAACAGCTGCCGTTAGGGTTGGATCTGCCTTCGACACAGTTCCTGCAAGACGCTATGATAATTTTCAGTCCGGACCCAGTACAGACAGAGAAGGCTCAACCCATTTTGGCAAAGGTGTTAATAGTGAAGAGGTTGCAGAGACAGTAGAAGAAGAAGATATGTGTGGACTAAGTGATGCAAAATATCTTGTACAATCTCCAGAACAAATATCATTTGAGGAAAGCGTTCAGTTGTCTCTACCTTTGCCCGAGGAGCAGGAGATGACGCAGCCTTACGATCCAACTGAAATCTTCCCTAATTTACCTACATGGGATGCAACCACTTTCTGGGCGGCACTAGAAAAGCCTCCGGCTTGAATGCATTCTTAATCAGGTTTCTGATTTTTACAGAATTTAATTTGTAGATTTCTAAATCATATATTTTTTATTTTATTCCTAAACAGTCATAATTTTAATAATGTTAGATGATGATGACACTTCGGTGTCCTGTAAGATGAAAACGAAACTTCCGGAATCGGCGGCTCCATTGTGCAATTGGAAAAGAGATGTTGCGTATAGTTTACGACTCGAATGAATGACGGAAAAAAAATCAGTGCATGACATCCTCTTATCCAGCACTCACTGTTGCCATCTCACCACTTCACATTTTAAGTTTTGATATGTTTATATAATTAATCTATAAAGATGATTGAATGCTTACAATTTTTTTTAAAGAATTCTAAAATTTTGAATCTCAATATTTTTATTGTTCTAGATTACCATTCATTTATTTGAACTATTTTGCTTAATGAATATAATTGAAAATGGAGTTTTATGCTCTTTTTGTATTGTATAGGTTGTTATAAATTGGATTTGTAGTTCCTATGAAAAGACACTAGTTTAAACTAGGGACACTAAATATCGTAATTATCTTCTTTGATACTTGTGCATGTTCTTTTATGCATTCTAGATTGTTTGTATTTGAAATTATATATACATTGACTCAATGTCTTGCGAATAGTTTCAAGAAAAGCTTGTATTCAATTACTATCATTCAGAATTAAATCAATTTTCACTTGAAGTTCATTGCTATTTGCCAACACAAATCTTGAGTTTTTAAAGTTTGACTGACTTCTTAATATATACTGCTTGATAATATTTATGTATATTTTTTTTGTATCGATGTAGTTAAACTCATGAGTCAAGACCTCAACTAGACTTCATATAACAAAAGAAGTTATTTACTTTGAAATTTGAGAATTGGTCAAATCATCAAGTCACAAAATATGGTCAATAAATATTTCTAGATTTGAATCTTCTTTAATATGTTAATTACTTGACATTTTGTGTCCATAACTTTAAGATGTCAATCTTAATGTATTTAAGCATTTCATTAATCTATTTACTTGCATCCATGTCTTTTATAGTAAACTAGTCTACTTAGGCTAATAAATGTTCTCAATCTCAAGTGTATTATAGGTGGGTTATATCTAGAAACTCACATCTATGTTATTAATATTGTTCTTATTAATGAATCTCTAAACTTAAAAACCATTATTTGAAAATGTATAAGTGTTCTTGGATGATCTCACAATATTTTGTCCACTTTTAGATGTAAGTGAGACATTAAAATGACAAATTTAATCAATTTTTTGTTTTTTTAATCTCTTATAACAATTAAATTCTTATAAATTGGATGATAATGTGAACTAATGATTTTTAAGATTTCGTGTGTAGATTCTTTATATATTAAAAAATAAAAAATAATTTGTCTCATTTTTTGAAACATTTCTTAATAATATGTTTTATGAGATATGGTTATTCTATAATGTAAATTTTTTGTAGAAATAATATACATTCATATTTTTTAAAATATATATTATTAACATTGCTATATAATACATGCATGCTATTTCATAACTTCTTGTTGCATATTTCTTAATTAATTTTCAAGGATAAATTAGTTATCATTTATAGTAATATTACCTAAAAACACATCTTTTTTTTAATATTTAAATTAATTAATTAATTTATTGTTGAAACAAGAAAATCAATACAAATTAATTAATACAAAAAATTATAAATTAACTATGTACATACATATGTTTTAGAAAAAAATCTACCTTTATGCTATTTTCCCACATGCATCAAACATAGTCATTATGCTTGGAAAGATTCTAAGTTGAGTTTAAATATAATTCAATAAAATATATTAAAAAATATACCTTTTAAAAATATTACTTGGAGGTCTATGATACTACAAAATATTATATCATGATGACTCTATTTTGGCACAACCATTTCTTCAAAACATAAATTTATTTTAAAAAATATGTGAGCTATAGGAGGATGGTATTAAAAAATATGTGAGCTATAGGAGGATGGTATTAAAAGGGCCTTGTAATGAAGGTTGCCTCCATTTAAAGGTCTGTTTTATTGAGAATTTTGAACATGAAAATTTTAAAAAAAATGTCTAAGGGTATCGACCTTCATTCAAAGGCCATGATAACATCACCATTGAATTAAGCTCCTTCACTAAAAGGTACATGCTCATTCAAATATATTTCACAAACTATATCAAAGAACTAGGATACACTCTTGTTGAATCATCCTCCAAGAATTGATAATCAATTGTAAATTATCTCAATAGACTCAAGGAGCAATTTGTGACCAATTTAATTGCTCCCTTGTGTTCAAAAAAGTTGATTTTTATATCTAGAGCCTTTTTCGACGTCTTCACCCTTCACTAATATAACTTTGGATCAACAAAGGATTAAGTGAAGCCTAAAGTTAGAAAAGAAAGAATAGTAATAAGTAAGAGAAAAAGCTAGTGCTTATACACAATATTAAATTAGTAAGATTGCAAGAGAATTTAAACTCATAGTGAATTTGGATACATGAATATAAAATTCAAAGATAATGAGAATAATAAAAATAAATTTTTACAACCTTTACTATTTAATGCTCTCTTGATTTGAAAAAATGTTCCATTGTAGACAATTTATTATTTATACATTTTATGTAGATATCATAGTTTTGGTTAGGTTGATTGATAATTAATTATATCTATGGCTTAGGTATTGCTCTAATGATTATTTTGTTAATAAAATTAATTAGTGGATTTGATTGAAAACATATGATAATTTGACCTATAATGCAAGAATAATGGTAGAAAACCATTAATGACATTCAATATTATAGATAAGAGATTTAGAGGTAGTAAGACATGGGATCAAAGATAATGAAACATATTGATATTTTATTCTACCTATATAAGTGTTGGTGTAAATAGTGACTTTATCAAACTAGGTAACTTTTGGCACACCTAGAGAAAGTCCTATTCACACTGCTTAATTCTCTAGTTAGGGAACTCTATAGTTTTGTCTCACCTCTTGTTGTTGAGACATGTTTCTTCACTTGTAAGACACCTCTTCCAAGTACATGTGCCACTCATTAGAACACTTTTCATGTGAGTTAACAATTTTTCCATCATTGAAGAGTTAGTCAATCATTGTGTTCGACTTGCCTACTTTCACCACCTTACCTATATAAGCTGTTAGGAAAAAGGTATCTCAACCTTTGATTTTTTCAAAGATTTGATTTTTCCAAATAGTAAATGTTGCTAATTTTCTCGCTCTATCTTTGTGAGTTACAACTTCTAGTTTCTATTCAGATGAGGAGTCAAGTTAGAAAGTTTTCTTTCTTACAGGTGGAGTTGTGCATAAATTTTTTTCTACTTCCATGTTGAGTTTACATGGAATGTGAATTTTTGAAGAGCAGTTGTTTTGGCAGGTACAATTTTTTGTAGATTGGCATGTGGTGACAATTTTTAAACTTATCATTGTGTGCGTCTATAGTGTTTTTGGTGCTTTCCATGTCACATCTTCAACCTTTGGTAGTAGTTTTAGAAATATTTATTTTATGCATTGTAAGCTCTTATATATTGAGCACTTGTGTATTTTGGAGTAGTATGAAGTTGTGTTGAGATATCGTTATGTTGCCGGATTTACTATAGAATTGTAACAATGATAAACTCCTATAGAAGCTTGCATTGCAAGTGTATTGTAGTTGTTGTTTATAGATAATACATTGTTCATGCTTTTGGAGTGGTGTTTTTCCCCGAGAGGGTTTTCCCCATGTATATTTGGTGTTATGTTTTTTTATTGTATCTCTGATGTTGTTGTTTATATTTACTTGTAATGCACATCTTCTTTATTGTAATTTTAAAAGGGTTTGAAACTATCAAAATTTGCACATTCTCTCCTCTAATAGATTAATGTTGGAAGCTTCTCCACATACCCGGCTTCCTTTCAATTGGTACCAGAGCCTCATCACCTCTATTTCCTATTATGGGTTAAAGGTTTTTTTGTACTAAACTTATTTGAGTGGGAGCCTGTTGCAAAAAAATTGTGTTGACCCTATTGCAGGAAGGAGATGGCAAGAAGATATAGTAGAATTGAGATAGAGAAGTTTAATGGAGGAAACTTTGAGCTATGGAAGTTCAATATGGAAGACATGCTTGTAGATCATGACTTGTGGATAACTATTTCTGGTACTAGTCCAATAAGCATGAAATAAGACTTGATTAAGATTTTATGGATCGAAAGGCTAAGGGTCTGATAAGAATCTATTTAGTTGATTTAGTACTTCTAAATGTTCATGAAGAGAAGACTACTACACTTCTTTGTAAGAAACTTGTTTAGATTTATCAAGTTAAATATCTAGTAAATAAGTTGTTCCTGTGAAAGATGTATTCTCTATGGATGGAGGAAGGATGATCTATTGTAGATCACTTGAATGCATTCAACATGCTTGTTTCCTAGTCAAACTCTATTGGTGTGAAATGGAGGAGGAGGATCGTTGCATGACTTTGTTGTGTTCAATGTCAAATTCATGGGACCATGTTATCATGGCCATTGAAAGTATCACTACCACCTTTAAGATGGATGAAGTGGTTGTATCATTACTATCTGAAGAGATGCAGAGAACATATTTTAAAATGGCTAAGGAGGCTCTAGAAGTTTGAGGAAGAAAGAAAGAAAAAGGTAAAAAGAAGAGCACAAAGAAAGTAAAGTTAGAATCCAAATCTCATGGGAGATCCAAGTCTCCTGGTAAGACCAAGGCAAAATGTTGGAATTTTGGGAAAACCTAGTCATTTGCACAAAGATTGCAAGGAGGAGAAAAAGAAGAAAAATAAAGTATTCTATGATTTTGAATATGATAAATCCTCTCAAGATGATGCGGATGCTTTTGTCGTTGCCTTGGCAATGCATGAATCATAAGATGTGTGGCTGCTAGAATCTAGTGCTTCTTTCCACATGACTTCACATCAAGATTGGTTTTCTGAGTATGAAAGTTATGATGGTGGGAAGGTGTACTTGGGTGATGACTCTCACCTAAAAATTGTTGGCTATGGAAGATTCAAGATAAGATTCCCATATGGTAGAGTGAAGGGGATTGATGGTGTCTTCCATATCCCTAGTTTAGCATGAAACATTCTTTATGCAAGTAAGTTGAATGATGTGGTTGTGCAAGTTGTTTTCTCAAAAGGAGGATGCAAGATGACAAGAGGAGCTATGGTGCTTGTTAAGGGTGTTCAAATAGGTACTATGTTTCAGTTGGATGCATGCACAGTTCACTGCAATAGTTCTTCTTTGGTAATGAAGAAAAGAACTTCTGAGTCAGTATCCTCACCATTGGAACCAACAACAAAGAAGAAATTTGCATCTACTTCTGATGGTCATGCTTTCTAGGTACCCAAGGGTGCTCATTCATTGGAGATGAAGTTACTTGCTGAGAAGATAATGGTTTGGCACCAAAGGATTGGTGACATTGGTGAAAGGGGTTTAAGAACCCTAAAAAATAAATGCCTTGTTGAGGGGCTTGATGATTGTAATCTTGAGTTTGATTTTTTTGAAAATTGTATTTATAGAAAGCAAAATCGTGTTCAGTTTTATCACTATTCTCATAAATCTTCTGGGCTTTTTGACTATGTGCATTATGATGTTTTTGGTCTTGTAAATGTTCCTTCATTATCAAAATTTGTATATTTTATTTTTTTCATAGATGATTATAGTAGGACATTTATTTATTTTCTCAGAAGTAAATCTGAAGTCTTCAGTCAGTTTAAGGAGTTTAAGGCCTTGGTAGAAAATCATATTGGTAGAAAGTTAAAGTGTTTGAGGATTGACAATGGTGGTGAGTTTTGTTCCACAGTTGTTGATAATTTTTGTAAAGAACATGGTATTGAAATGCATAAGACAACTCTGTGTACCCCTCAATAGAATGGAGTTGTAGAGAGAATGAATAAGACATTGATGGAGAGGGCTAGAAGTATGCTAAGTGTAGTTGGCCTTGAACAAAAGTTCTAGGCTAAAGTTATTGCCACTGTATGTTATTTGGTAAATAGATCTCCTACATTAGTTGTTATTGATAAGACACCTATGAAGATGTGGTGGGGAAAGAATCCCTCATTGATACATCTTCATGTGTTTGGTTGTAAGGCATATGCTCACGTGCGACAAGAGAAAAGGTCAAAGTTGGAAAACAAGGTTGTCAAGTGTATCTTCTTTAGATATAGTATTGGTGTGAAAGGGGACAAGCTTTGGCATCCAGTGGCCTAAAAGGTTCTCTATAGTCAAAGTGTTATCTTTAGGGAGATGAAACCCTCTTGTACCATTTTGTAGCCTACAAGAGAACAAAAGAAAGAAGACATAGTTCAACTTCCTCTTGACTCTAAGAAAGGTGAACCTGAAGCCTATAATGGAATTAATGATGAGGAGAACTTGAGAAGCTCTAAAATTTTTGAAGAAGAAGAATAATCTCAACCTCAACAAAAAATGAGGTCTATGTGAGATATTTAGTAAATTGATAGGTTTAGATATTCACCTAAAAGGATTAGTTATTCATTATTGCATTCCAGATCTACTTTTGCTTTGATTACTAACACTAATGAGCATAGGACTATTAGAGAGGCTATGGGTATGAGTGATACAAATTCCTAGATGAAAGCCATGGATGAAGAAATGGATGCATTGAAGAAAAATAATACATGGGATCTGGTACCTTTGCCTGAAGGGAGGAAACTCATTGGATGTAAATGGGTGTTAAAGAGAAAATCTGATCGGGATGGTAGTGTTGAGAATTATAAGGAATGGTTGTTTATTAAAGGGGTATTGTCAAGTGGATGGAATTGACTATGGTGAGATTTTCTCTCCTATTGCGAAGCAGACATCTATCTGGTTCTTGTTATCACTTGCAACAACATATGATCTAGAAGTGGAACAGATGGATTTGAAAACAACATTCCTTCATGGTGACTTGGACGAAGATATTTATATGTCACAACCAAAGCATTTTATGGTTAAAGGTTAAGAAAATCTGGCTTGCAAGCTGAAAATTTCTTTGTATGGTCTTAAGTAGTTTCCTAGAATTTGGCACCAGAAGTTCAATACTTATGTGTAGTCATTAAGATTTATTAGATCTAAATCTGACTATTATGTGTATTACAAATCTAATAATAGTCGCATTCTCATAATTGTATTGTCTATTGATATTATGTTGTTTTTTTGGAATGGTAAAAGTTTTATTTTAGATTTGAAGTCTTATTTGTCAGCACAGTTTGAGATGAAGGATTTAGGTGCAGTGAGGTACATTCTATGGATGGAGATCAAAAGATGTAGAGCTAACAAAAATATTTGGTTAAGATAGAGAAATTATGTGAATACAGTGTTGGAAAGTTTTAGCATGATAGCTTGTAAACAGTTAGTTGTTCCTATAATGTATGGGATGAAACTTTCTATGGAGGATTGTCCAAAATATCCTACTAAGATGGAGGACATGACCAAACTACTATATGTGAGTGTTGTTGGTAGTCTTATGTAGGCTATGGTCTATACAAGGCCAGACATTTCCCAAAGCAGTGTGAGTCGTGAGTCAGTTTAGGCTAATCTTGGATAGGTGCATTAGAATGTAGTGAAGAGAGTGTTTAGATATTTGCGAGGTACATCTAAGTATTCCTTATATTTTCATGGTTATCCTACTAAACTGCGACACTCAGTGAGTATTCGTGGATATGTGGATTCAGATTAGGCAAGTGGCATTCACAATAGAAGATCCACTAGTGGATATGTGTTCATGATGTATGGTGGTGCTATCTGTTGGATGAGTAAGTGGTAGGTTGTAGTCACTTTATTCACTAGAAAAGCTCATAGTACATGGTAGCAACTCATGCTTGCAAGAAAGCCATTTGGCTTAAGTGTTTGTGTTTTGATATTGGCATTGATGCAGGGAAGATTACTATGAGCACCCTACAAATCTACACAAAGCTTAAACTCCATAGCATGGATTAGTTTATGCAAACTCACTAAATGCACCTATGAAATAATGCATCATGCCTTCATAAAGAAGATAAAAATACAAACTAATTGAGAGAATAAAAGAAAGATACATATCTATACCATAGTGGATTGGTGCTACTTTTATGTGAAAAGTAGCCATTTCCCAATCCTTGACAAGCTTGATGTTGCAAATGATGATGGGAAAAATTAGCTCTCTATGTGAAGAGAGTAACTTTGCATGAGGATTGTGGATCAAGTTGTGGAGGATTGATAAAATAGAGAAGCTCTCTATTTATAGCCAAGAAGGATAAGAGAATGCCAAACATGGAGGATGTGGGACTAAAAACAAACCAATGAAAAGATGCCACTTGTCATTATGTGAGAGGTTGAGGAATGAGCACATTTTGGTCAATGTGCAAAAGAGGGGGGGAGTCATTTGAATTTGAGAGTTAAATGTTGAGTTTGACCTTTGCAAGAGACATGTAAGAGCTCATAAATGCCTTGTTGGATGTACATGTCAACTTATTTCTTTGAATTCAAACTTGAGGGAATATTCCATTTTGATGCCATGTTGAGAGAAAATGATGAATTAATAAATCAATAAATTGATTTATTTGTGCAAGTGGGAAAATCTAGAGAATGTGACATGCATTAGATTAGATTTAATCCTGATTTAGTTAATTAAAAAGAGGATTAGGTGATTTGACCTTTTTGCTTTAGATTTAAAGATTAAACTAAATAAAAAAGGAGATGAAAGATGATAAAGATTTAGTTAAATAAATATTTGATTTATTTAGGTAAGGGGGATAATGATAAGATTAAATTAAATAAAGTTGATGACTTTTAGGAGATTAAAATTGATTTACCTGATGAATGGATGAATATGAATTTGATTTATGAATGTGATGCTAATTAAGTGCACAATGCTAATTTCACGTGTCTACATTTTTCCCCTCTTTGAAGCAATGTACTTGCTACATTGGTTCAAAGAATAAACTTGCTACAATCAAAATTCAAAAAAATTCTAATTTTTTTGGATGCCCCAGTGGAAAGAAGTACACTAGTACATTGCCCCCTCCGAAGATCCAGCGAAAAGATTCGATTTGAGGGTCGATCTCATGATAAAGAGGTTCAAGATGGACATATGGATGGTTTCGATGATGATGTAAATGAGATGGTTTTAAGATGCTTAAAATAACCGATCTATATTATCCTAAACAACATAACTGATTATGTAATGCATGTGAGATGGATGAGATGCATGATGTGACATGCTATGATTATTCAATGGATGTTTTATGCAGATGCTTAGACTAAAAAATCTATATTATGATGATGATGCAAATGCAATGCATGTGAAATGATCGGTGTTTCCTGTTATGTATGATATGAATGATATGTGGTATGATGACGATTTGTGGATGCATGATGAATACATTGGTGATGTTATGTTAGCGCGGAGAGAAGAAAGAAGAAATGACATGATCACAAGAGGATCCAACAAGTCCATGATCTGACAAGACTCTATTAGAGATGATGATAGATGATAGATGATGTTTTGCTTATCAAGGATTGGGATTTTAAAAGGGATACTTACCTTATGTTTGATAACAAACATAAGCATGATGCATCAAGGTATTAAGAACCAAGATGGCATTGTACCTAGTGCAATGGACTCTGACTCGACAAATAGATAGGAGTATTCTTGTTCACACTTGACATATGAAAACCTTGCTAGGACTTACCTAACAAAGCAAGTATTCCCCAAGTTATATCACAAGAACGTCCAACAAGCACAATAGACAAAAGGATAATGATCGTTTCCCCATTCCGATCTCTGTAAATCCTTTGTTCAGATATCATTGAGAGGTCCTTGGAATGAGAACAATAAGATAAATCAAAAGAAAAGATCAAGTACGCAAACAAGCTAATGTTCTTCATACCTTGAGCCAAAGGGATGTGTTTTGTTTTAGCATAAGAAATGAAACTATTGCCAAAAGATAATTCCCATTGTAGGAAGGATACATCCTAAGACACGTTAGTGGATGGCAGCACATCATTTCATTTATCCAAAGTGTTTTTCCAAAGGATAATGCCCATTGTAGGAAGGATACATCCTAAGACATGTTAGTGGATGGTGGCAAGTTGATAGGTTTGTTCGAAACACTATTGATACAAGGTCAATTGACATGTTTGTGAATGATGAAGGTTTGGTTTTTAAAATTTTGTTGTTTCGATTTTGATTTTACATTTAAATTTTGCATTTTCCAATTGTTGTGGTTTTTTTTGTTTGTTTGCCAAAGGATGAAGGTGACGATCAATTTATTATGGATGATTGATTATTGCGGGTTAAAGTGAAATGGGATAGATGGATTTTTTCAAATATTTGGATGTTTTTCACATTTTTGGAATGTATTGAGGCTTTTTTTGGGTTTTGGATTTTTCAAATGTTTTGATTTTTTATTTTTCAAATGTTTTTGGATTTTGTTTTTTTTTTTTAATGTTTGTTGGATTTTGATGTTTTTTGAATGTTTTTGGATTTTGATGTCTCAGGGGCTAATCAAAGATTAGCATTGGCTACGTTTAAGCTCAAAGATGATGTAGTTCATTTCCCAATGGTTTTTTGACATTTTCTAACTTTTATGGATGTTTCTTTTTTATTTTGGATTTTGATATGTTTTAGATGTTTTTGTATTTTTCACATGATTTTCATGATTTGGATATGAATATGTGATGATATTAGTGCTTTGTTTCAAATTTTGTTAAAAAAAAAGCTAAGGTTGATTGATTTGATTGATGAATTGATTATGATAACATTGTTGAGGATACACAACAACGCAAGGATAGTGTTAAGCAACACAAGGATTGAGATGTTAATGGGATTGATGATGATAACAATGCAAGGATTTGATTGATCAGGATTGACAATGATAACATTGTTGAGGATGTAAAACAATGCAAGGATAGTGCTAAGCAACACAATGATTGGGAATGATATCCCGAGATGATGATGATTGGATTTGATTGATCAGGATTATGAAGCTTGATTTGGAACAAAAGTGGGTTTGAATGATTTGATGTGACTAATATTGATTATTTAGATTGATGTTTGATTGAAGATAAAACTTGATAAGGAAGATTCTCTTGTCAAAATATGTCATGGGCTAGTGATTTGGATCTTTTCTCACAAATGCTTTGACCAATTTGATTTCACATTTTCCAATGTTCAAATCACCACATAAGTTGGAGGATATATGTCAAGATTTATTCCTGAAGCAAGATGTAAATATCTGCCCCTAGTGTCTAGCGATGTATGGAATGTCATGGGTGGATGCTTGAATAGGTGTATGGATGGATAGATATGGATCATCTTGCGGTATGATAAGGTGTTTGAATGAAGGAATGCTTCATTGGATATTGCTTCATGGCTTGGATAATGTTGGGTAGGATAGGATCAATGAAAATGACCCCTGTCAAGATGTTTACTGTAAACAAGCGTAAAGTGTACACCAAACTTTGTCAAGATCAAGATGACTCGGACTATGGATGCAGATATGTGCACATGGATTGGACAGATGGTTCATGGGTGAATGGATTTATTATGGATAAGATGGATGAAATGTTGGATTTATTATGGATGGGATGAGATGCTTCCACCTGAAATAGTGCACATAGATGCTCGATTCTACACATGATGCCTGTTTGCTAGGTTTTCATCATGGTACCTATCCAAAGTGCCACCGTAGTGGTTTTCACTGGAGGAAAATATTTTTTCTTTACTTTTTTCAATCCTTTTTCTGATATTTTTGGATTTTCATATTTTTTGATTTTTTTGATTTTTCAAAAAAAAATTCAAGCTCATGCTAAATCACAAGGTGTTGCTGATGTAGATGCTTCTATCCTGATGTGCCATTGATAGCCTACTTGAGGAAGTTGCTTTGCTAAGATACGTACACTTGAATGCAACTTTTGGGATTCTTGACCTGCTTTATTGATACCAGGGTTAACTCTGTCTCTGTGCGCACATGGCAATAGAGTGCCTTTGGAATCCTTATGATGAAGGGTCATTGCCAATACATGGTCAATTTTAGAATTGGATATCATGCATGGAGGTATGGCTGGAGTGTGTTTAGGGATAAGAGATGGATTGGCTGATAGTTTGGAACCTTTGACTCTCCAAACATGGGAAGATGAGCAATGATGGGTGGATACGAAAGTGTGTATGGAATTAGGACCAACTGCTTGATACACTTTGTATGGTGCTTGAAAAGCTTGCTTTTTCTTTTGTGGACATCTTTGATGGATAATTTTCCCTTTTTTATTTTTCCCCATAGTTTCTTTGACTGATGGAGTTTGATAGGGATAATCTTTCTTTGTATTCTTTGGTATCCACTTGTATTTGATTTTTCCTTCATGCTTCTCCACTTCTTTTTCTTTGATAATGTTCTTTGTGTTTTGATTCAAATCCTTCTTTTGACGTTGGTCCCAATTCGTGCATAGGGTGATGGGTGGATGAAGATTCATGACATGGCTGGTTGTAGTATTGGCATTGGTTTCACCATAAGGACTCTTCATGCTCCCTATGTGGACATTTGCTTGAGACAAATTTTCCCCTAGTATGGCAGTAGTGGAACCTTTATTCCTTGATTCTGCCTGTTTTGAGATGTCTTGTTCAGTAAACATGCTCTGACAAATGACCACTATAAATGACATCATTTCAATTTGTTGCTCTGCTAACTCTGGATTATATTATTTTGTCTGACTTATTTCCTTGAGTGGATAATGTTGGATATCCTCATAGTTGATGTCCTTAGTTTGAATTTGGGATATATTTGATCCTGATGTTGATAATTCGGTTTGACTGTAGGAATCAATAACCTACTCTTTTTGTGTAATAATGTTAGGAGTAAAAGAATCTTGTTTTGAATGAAGATCATCTACGTGTCCATCCACATAAAGCATCTCATGGGTAGATGGAGGAGTCTGTGCTCTGTGGATATGATCATCTTGTATAGATAGGAGAGTGTCCATTAGATCATTGTAGTATATTGGAGATACAAATTCTTGAAATTATTTTCGACATGCTTTGGATCAAGTTCTTGACATGGTTCAGTTTCAAAGGATGGATTTCTTATAAAAGGTTCTTCAATGTTGTCATTAGGCATGGGAATTAGCTCATTATCCTCTTGATCTTTGAGTGGACTTGGATCAAGTGTCGAGTTGAGGATTCCTTTAGTATCTGTAACCATGAGGTCAAAGGGGGTCAACATGTCTTGGAAAGGACCATTACTAGACCTTGGTGAAAGATTTTGATCATGCTTTGGAATAAATTCTTGAGATATGCCCTCTAACTCATAAAGCAATGTAGAGACATTTTCAACATGATTAGTGGTCGATGGGTCGTGCATTATGTGAATAGGATCAAACAATCCTAACACTCCTTCAAATAGATCACTAAAAAGTGGCTCTTTATGTATGGTGAGTTGATCATCAAATGAGGTAGAAATATTTTCCATGTGTTCATTGATGAATAGGTCTTGATTATGTGATCATTGACTTGGATAAATACATGGATTCATTAACATTTTGTTGGGATTTTGAACAACATTTGCTTGTTGGGCTTGGTATTGGGCTTGAGCTTGTGCTTCCACTTGAGCCTGGGGTTGTGCTTGTTGGGCTTGTAGTGTGGCTTGGGCTTGTGCTTGAACTTGAGTCTGGGCTTGTGCTTGTTGGTCTTGTAGTGTGGCTTGGGCAACTTGAGTAGCTTGTGCAACTTGCTAAACAACTAGTTGTGCAGCTTGTTGATTTTGGTTTTGTTGGTGTGCCTTCTAATAAGCAACCTACTAAGTGGCTTGAAATGTAATGCTATATTGGTTTGATGTGTTTGGTTTGGGTGGTGGTGGTGGTGGAGGTGGTTTTGGAATAGTGCTTGTTGTGGTGATAAGAGGTACCATCGTATTGATGATTGGGATTTGAGTGGTGGATGGTGTAATTGATGTGATTGTTCCTTGAGAGACTATGTTTTGAGATATTATGGGGGTGGTTGATGATATTGTGATTTCTTGTGCATTTTTTGTCTATTGTTGTGATGTCGACAATTTTTTTTGAAAGTTTCGCGTGATGTTTTGATTGATGTTCAAGATGTTGGTTTGATTGATACTTGGTAAAAGGGGAAGTCGTAAGCCAAGGAGTGGTGTGAGTGATGATGGAAATGGCAGTTTTGGAATCATGTTGGATGTAGTGACAAGTCATTGAGATACATTTGGAGTGATCATGAGGGTTTGAGATATGATGGGTGTGATAGTGGTGGTTGTAGTGATCGAAGTGATAGGAATGTTTGAAATGACCGATGTGATAGATCCTTGGGAGACCGTATTTTGATTTGTTAGGATTGATATTGTCATTTGATTTGATACCATATGTTGGTGTGATGTCAATGGTATATTCAAAGGATTTGATGTGATGGCTTGATTGGAGTTAGGTGGATTGATTTGGATGGAGTGATTGGTGCGAGGTAAAGGGGGAAGCCCTAAACCAAGGAATGATGTTGATATGGGTAATGGTGGTGGAGATGTCTCTTGGTGCAATGACTCAACTATTTTGGTAAGTGTAGCAATTTAATTTTTCCAAATTTGATCTTGATTTCAATCTTGACTCCTTGGATATAGTTGATTTGGTTTTTGTTCAAGCAGATTTGGGATGAATACTTGTGGTTTTTGAATAGGATCATGGACAAATTGATTTTAGACGATGTTTTGATTTGGGATGATGTTCAGATTTGGCATGATATGTTGAAATTGAACATTGTTAGTGTTGGGAATCACATTGCCTTGTTTTAAGTAACTTTTATTTTGCATGGTGTTACCTTGACTTGGATTAATACATGGAGTTGTTACCATCTTGTTTGGACTTTGAACAACATTTGTATGATTCGTAAACATATTTTTCCCAAATTTTTCCAAGTGTGGATTCATCTTTGGTAATCTTGTACTTGGTATATTCACTTTTGGCAAGTATGGATTTTGTGGGATAATGTTGTTTTGTTGAAGACTCATGCATTGAGTATTTGGTTGATAGATTTGTAATGTTGGACTTGGATTTAAATCTACCATCGAAAAAGGCATTCCAATATTTAGATTGGGTAGAATCACATTTGTTGTACTATTGAGGTTTGTAGGAGACGTGTGAACCCCAATCTGAATACCTGCAAAACACAATGAATAAACACACTAACTAGTCAATTGCAAGCATGAACAAGGATTCCCCATGAAATCCATTTTCCAAAAATCAAATTAGGAAGAAAACAATGAAGAACACAATGGGAATGACAAAACAAAAATTGAATCTTAATTAAATAAGCAAACTCTTGATCCCATGGGGGAATTGGTGCCAATTTGATGTGAAAATTGGCCCTTTCCCAATTCCTATGATGCAATATTGATGTGTTGATGAAGATTGATCCACTTTGATGAAGAATGGTGAGTGCTCCAAGCTAAAATCTGCAAAACCCTAGCTATGATTCAATGATGTTTGATGGAAATGGCTAAATATTTTAGCATAATAACTTTCCATGATTTATGGATGATAAAATGAGGATATGAGCTCTTTATTTATAGAATGCCAAGATGGATGAATTTACAAATTTGAGTAATGTGGGACTAACATTCATCCAATGGCAAGATGCCAATTTTCAATCTATGAGTGGATGGAGGATGTGCAAATTTTGAAGATTGTGTCAATAAATTTATATTTTTGAATTTCAAATTTGTTGAAATGACTTGCAAGAGGGAATAGAAAATGCAATAAATGCCACTTGGCTCAAAGAAAGGGACATGTAAGATGGAGTTATTTCCTTGTTGGATGTACATGTCCACTTGGAATTTTTGAATTCAAACTTGGAGAATATTCCAAAAAGATGCCTTGTGAGGAAAATAGATATTTAATAAATGAATTAAATCTATTTTCATGTGCAACTTGCAAAATCTAGAGGATGGGACATAATGAGAGATTAAATTAATCAAGGGTTAATTAATTTAATGAGAAATTAGATTATGTGACTTATTTGACTTAGATTTTATGATTTATTTAAATCAAATAATGAGAAGAATGTGATAAGAGATTAATCAAATAAAGATTTTGATTTATTTAATTAAAAGAGATGATGTTGGATTAAATAAAATAAGGTTTTAATTTATTTAATTTAAATAGATAGACTTTAGAGATTTAATCAAATAAAATTAATTATTTAATTAAATAGGGATGATTAGATCAGATTGATTGATTTAATTAACAAAAGAGAGTGACTTAATTAGATAAAATGATTTGTTTAATTAAGGGGGGGAAATTGATGAATTTAATCAGATAGCCTAGGAGTTTGATTAAATGGTTAGACCGAGGGATGATTCAGGATGAAACGATGTTAGTAGGTCAAGATTAGATGCACAATGTCAATCGATATATTTTACGTGTCTACAAGAGATAATGATCCCATGTATGGATTGTATAAATGCGAGTTTTGAAAATCAATTGGCATTGTAAGGCTTTGATAGTTTGTTTGAATTGGATTACTCATTATGTATGGATCAAGTTTATATTCCATGTTCCTCTTGTGTTTTGACCTTGTTGTAAAAGTGACCTCTAAGGTGTTTAGGACCAATGATGAGATTAAGGATGAAAAGGGGTGAATGATATGAGTGTTGAATGTTTTAGGGACTTTGTATCAATGGTAGACTTAGGGATTGATTTTGCTTGTTTGATTTTGATAGTAAACCCTAAGATGTTAGATGTGATCTTTAGGATGAACTTGTTCAAATAAGTGATAATTTAGCTAAGTGTGTGTGGAAGGATTCATCCAAACACACCTAACTAAACAAATGATTTTGAGTTGGTTTAGGGATGTACCCAAGTCTAGATAATGATGTTTCCAAAGCTCTAAAGTTGTTTGATGGGATGAAGATGATGAATTTTTGGAATGGATGAAATGTTTGATTTGATCCTAAATGAACCTAAGAAGGACTTGTTTACTAGACCAAGATATTGAAGAACACACTTTTCTCTAAGAGTAGTTCAAACCAAAAGACCAATATTTGTTCGAAAGACGATAAAAAGATAAACAAGAACATGTGTTGGGTTCAATTTCAGTTAATCTTGGTAATGACTTGCTTTTACCACAAACACACTTCTTGCTTAGTTTTCAAACTGAATGTCTATGTCTCAATTCCTTTTCGTTCCACAAGGTCCATTATGTAAAAATCAAGGTTTCAAGAGCATAGTTTCCTATTGTTGACTTTGGAATAAGAAAATAAAGATATAGGTCCTAGTGTTTAGAAGCCTTCTAGGGATAAGAACCCCTAGGGACAAGTAGTAACATGTGGACTTTTCAAAGGAATTTTCTCTTCTAAAGGGTTTGAAAGTTGAATGATTTGTTTAATGTTTGTCTCAATGTTTTGGATCCAACCACTATGTTTTCAAACTGACTTACAAGAAATATAACATCCTAGCTCAATTGGTACATTTTTCTTGGTGGGCTTGCCTCATGCCCTTCACAGTAGAAGAGATGATTTTAAATGCAACCAAGGAAAAAATATAAAGGTATGTTAAGAATGAAGTCTTAACCTCTATATTTTAACCAAGATTAGACATGCGAGGTAACCTCTTGGAATCTAAGTTCTAATGCACCACTTTGATAAACTCGTTGGATGGATTGGTTGGTTACTACAAACAAGGGTTTTAGTTTAGACTTTCCATTCATGGAGATTGACCCATACAGCGAGAGTCCCTTTTTAGATCCATCTCGTTGGAGCCAACTACATGATACTAGTGTTTACTCCAATACCCACATTTATATCTTGGTTGGAAATACTCTTGGCTTTAGAGTGTTATCGGTTGAGTCATTCCCTTGGGTGAGTAATTTTTGCCCAAGGAAGACCCTCTAATATAGACAAAAGCGAGTAAACATATTCATAGTTAGATCAACCTTCGTTTAGAAACAAAGGGAGAACACATGCAATAAGTTTACTCACACTGGCAAAGTGTTTTGTTTAATTTTTAAAGCCAAAATGAAGTGTGGAGGTGATTGCTTTATCTCAACCTAAGATCACAAAAAAGGCCTTTTGATTCGCAAGATCATTGTAAAGTGCGAGAGAAGTGCATACGTCCTTTTCGATGATATTAGTTTAAGTAAGCAATCACAAAAGAAAAGTTGCACTTGTTCATTTTAAATCCACAAAGCCGTGATTTTGATTTTTTTTAGAGCGCCAAAAAAAGTTGTCTTGTTCAATTTGTTAACCTCAAATGAAATCTAGTCAATTTGCCTATAATTTTTTTAACCCCTTTGCAATGAAAATTGAAAGCTTTTTGAAATGTTCTTTTTAAATCCCAAAACCAAATGAGTTAGCCTAAAACAAAAAATTAAGGCGTACGATAGAATCTCCAAGCATTTTGAAATGTTCATTTTAAAGCCCAAAACCAAAGATGAGTTAGCCTAAAATAGAAAATTAAGGCATAAGGCGGAATCCCCAAGCATTAAAAAAAAAAATTGAGTTTTAATTTTGATGCTCAATTTATCTCCAAGTTCCTTCGAAGATCTCTTGCAAGGTCCTTGTGCAACGAAATGTTCCTCTTTCCTCGCTTTTCCTTCATTTTCCTTCGTTTTCACCTTTTTCCTACAAACATTATAAATTAAAATATTAGAGATGAGATTTACTTCAAAGAAACAATGATAATAATGAATATATTTTCAAAAAAAATAAGTGCATTAACTTGTCTCCTAACTTGGTCAACTGAACTATGGATTCAATGCCTATGAGTTTGATAGTTTTAATCTTAAATGCATTCTAATTATGATAATAACTGAGGGATGGGTTACTTGCAATCTAAGATATGATTTTCAATGCAATATTGATGAGACTACAACATCGATATTTATTCACCATTGGATAGTTGAAAGAGAATGTTGAACAAACCAATAAAACCAGGTAGATTTTTATGCAACATGGCAGAGATAAGGCACATTTAAGGAAGCTTTCTACCTACCAAGAAGTCCATTGAAGTTGATTAACCTATTGACTTGGGCTTTTGAAATGTACTATTATCAGATTGAGTAAGCTAAAAAAAAAGATTTTCCTTCACATCATGCCATCATTCCCACATGTTCTAAGTGGCCACCAGTATGTTTATTTAGGAATCAAATTGCAATGTTAAATGATTTGATATCAAAGAAGCATCTTAGCTGAAAAAGATCTATTTTCAAATTGAATTGATACGCCACAAAAGTATTTTAGCTGGGGGTCATAAATGGTTGGATAATGACAAATGTATTGACAACTATATGTCAGACTTAGTCAATGTACCATGACAAATTCTAGTGTGTGAGTATTGCTGAAATGGGTAACAAGCTTAGGAGCACTAATTGCTCCCCTCGAAGCTTAGTTTGTAGAAAGCAGAAAAGCATTTGAAAATGATTTCTTATACAAAAATTTGAGCAACATGCCCGTAGATTTCTAAGCCAATGTATCTAGCATTTACTCCTCATGGTAGGTCTCACCAAACTTGTGTGGTGGTCATGGTAGAGGTGTGATAATCATAATCTTTCCTGCTTGCATATCAATTGCGAGCAGTTGGTGGTTAAGTGTAGGCTAGGGAATTTAGATTTATGCCCGTCATTGCATTCCATGAGATAACATCTCTAAATAGTTTGCATGGTTACTCTCAGAAATATTGTGTGCCATGAAAGATCCTATAGATTTGAAGTTTTGTCTTCTTTTTTAATGAGCAAAGACAAAGTCTTTCCTTTAGCTAGAAAATAGGCCTAATCTAGCAAAACAAATAGATCGATGTGGAAGATCAGCATTGCACATGCTTGCATTATCTCCCCATGAGGTTCGTGGCGACAGGTTGAAGGATTCATTGAATGTTGTGACCTTGAAGCCTTGTGTGCTTACCATTTTCAGGGGACAAAATGCATCTGGTTCTCACTCCATTTCTTTTGGGTCTTCGATACCAATGATTTTGCCTCACCTATCAAAAGAATAGTTAGAACGACTTCAGGGACTATATACGAGGTTGAGAAGGAATGAGGTAACTAAGGAGGATTTTCTAAGGGCCACTAGGAATATTGTTGGAGATCAAATGCTTGTGCAAGCAGTCCGCCAAATGCAACAAAAGCATCAAGGTCAATCACAACCAACACCAAGTTCACAAGCAAGCCAACTGCAATAGTAACAACAACAACAACATTGGCAACAACAACATGCTCAAGGCTCTTCTCAATAGTTCATGCCACAACAAAGCATTCACACACAACAATTAAATGAACCACAACCATTTCAACAAGTTTCACCAGCAAATCTACAACCACAAACATAAAGGACTTCTGATTATCAACCACATTCTCAGAGTTCTACACCAGCATCCCTGACAGCATCCCACCCATCTTTATATAATAAGACCCAACAGCGCCCAAATATTTCTAGAATGCCATTGCACACGTTAGAAGGTTACTAGAGATTATGGAATGCACGACAAGCTTTGAATCTTTAGCAAAGAAAATGGAACCAAGGTCTGGGCAAGGAGGTGTAAAAGAATCAACTAAGGGCCATAATAATCCGAATGCAGATTGAAATGATAGCATTCAAAGCTCGAGTGGTTGTATCTACTACTGTTTACTAGATCATGGTCTGCAAACAATTAATAGTTGATAGCATCACTTTATAGCATACAAAGATAATGGAAGTCAATAAAAGTTAGATGTGATTGAGATACTATGAAACCAATGACATGATGAGCATAAACAAAGGTGTTACAATAGAAAGAGGGACTCTAATGCAGCAACTAATTTAAATAGCATCTGAATCAATCACTTTAACTATCCACGCATAGATTGTGTATCTTCTTGAAGTACCTAAATCTACAAATGAAACCATCTCAAACACTCATTAGTGGGGTTAGTTTAAACATGTAAATCTATGAATACCTCTATGAAATAACAATGTCAATGCTCAAGAAATACAACAAATAAAAAGAGGGATCAAAAAATCATTTCAAAAGCAAGAAAAAGTACCTATTCCATATTAGATTGGTGGCAAATGTGCAAATGACCCTTTCCCAATCCTTGCTAAAAACTCAAATGATTCAATGCACTATGATGAAGAGCAAAATTAGTTCTCAAACCAAGAGAGTAACTTTGCATGAAGATGTAGATGAGTTGATGAAGATTAAGCACTCTATTTATAGAATATTTTGATGAGAGAATGGCCAAATGGATGAATGTGGGACTAAAAACAAACCAATGAAAAGAGGCCACTTGTCAACTTGCCATAGGTTGAGGAATGAGCAAGTTTTGGCCAATGTGCCCAAGAGAGGGAGATTCAAATTTGAAATTATGATATAAATGTTGAGAGGGGGACATGAAATGGAGAAGTTAATGAAATTTTGGAAGGGACAACTCAACTTTTCTTCATTTTCAAACTTGAGGGAATATTATATTTTTTATGCCAAGTTGAAAGAAAATAAGGATTTAAATAAATCAATAAATTGATTTATTTGTGCAAGTGGGAAAAGCTAGAGGATGTGATGGGTGGTTAGGTTAGGTTAATCATGATTTGGTTAGCTTAATGATGATTAGGATGTTTTGAACCTTTTGACTTGAATATTTGATTTATTTAAATCAAGAGGGAGAAATATGACCTTAGGCTTTTAATTAAATAAAGTTTAGTTTATTTAATTAAAGGATTATGCAAGATAAAGGTTAATTAATAAAATGTTAGGATTTAATTGATTTATTTAAATGATGTAATAATGAAGTGGATTTATTTAATTTGAAGGATGAAATGAAGGTTATTTGATTAAACTATTGGATTGACATGTATGCATATTTTGCGTGTCTACATTTTGTCCCTCTTTGAAGCAATGTATTTGCTGTGTTGGTTCAAAGCATAAACTTGCCGCGATCGAAATTCAAAAAATTTCTATTTTTTCAATCACCCTAGTGAAAAGTACACTAGTACATTGTTTCCCCCTCGAGAGATCGAGTGAAAAGATTCTATTTGAGGGTCAATCTCACAATAAAGAGGTTCAAAATGGATGGTTATGGATGATGATATGATGTGATGATTGGATGAGATGGATGATGATGCAAATGAGATTTTTTTAAGATGCTTAGAATAACAAATCTATATTATCTTAAACTACTTAAATGATGATATGATGTATGAGATGGATGAAATGGATGATGTGATATGCCATGATTATGCAAATGTATGATTTTATGAGATGCTTATACTAACAGATCTATATTATGATGATGATTATGCATGTGAGATGATATGGAAAATACTGATGGTTTATGGATGCAGGATGGATGCACTGGTGATGATGATTAATTATTCATGACATGATGTTAGTGTAGAAAAGAAGACATTAGATGATGACAACAGGATCCAACAAGCCAAATTTATGAGAGATGATGACAAGAAATGATGATGATAGATGGATGATTTGCTTATCAAGGATTGAGATTTTAAAAGGATCACTTACCTTATGTTTGATAACATGCATAAGTACGATGCATCAAGGTATAAAGGACTAGGATGGCATTGTAGTTAGTCTGATGGACTTTGACTTGACAAATAGATAGGAGTATTCTTGTTCACACCTGACATACATAAACCTTGCTAGGATGCACTTTAGAAGTTTCAAACATCTCAAACCAAAACACAGAAAGGTATAACCAATCAATGCAATAGTCAACAAGCTTGTCAAAAACATCCTCTATACATATCTAACCAATAAAGTATTCACCAAGTTATCTTACAATAATGTCCAACAAGCATAATAGACAAAAGAATAATGATCATTGCCCCATGCCTATCTCTCTAAATCCTTCGTTCAGATATCCTCGAGAGGTCCTTGGACTGAGCGCAATAAGATAAGTCAAAAGAAAAAGATAAAGCACACAAACAATTTGATGTTCTTCAATACCACTAACCAAAAGGGAATGTGTTTTTAATGATAAGAACCAAAACTATTGCCAAAAGATAATGCCCATTGTAGGAAGGATACATCCTAGGACATGTTAGTGGATGGCGGCACACCATTTCGTTTATCTAAAGTGTTATTTCTAATAAATAATGCCCCTTGTAGGAAGGATACATCCTAGGACATGATGTTATCAGATGATTGATATGGGACTGATTTGGATGATGGACTATCGACACAAAGAATTGACTAACTTGTTTACGTACTGACTTAAACTTGAGACTTGACGTTTTTGAGTTTTACTTTTAAGCTACTAGATTTGTTTCTAACTGTTTCACCAAAGGTTGAGGGTGACGATCAGTTTATTATGAATGGTGTTAATGAAAGTGCAAGCGAGATGAGACAGAAGGATTTTTTCAAATATTTGGATGTTTTTGGAGTTTTTCAATGTTTTGATGTTGTTTTTGGTATTTTTTGAGATTTTACAAATGTTTTGATTTTTGATTTTCTAATGTTTTTGGGGTTTTTTGAGATTTTGACCAAGAGACTAACCTAAAGACCTATCCTAGGGGCCTCGGGGGCTCATCAACAGATTAGCCTTTCCTACGTTATACATGCAAAGACCACGTAGTTTGACTGATGACTTGACTGATTTACAAATGAATATATACATGATGAAATGCCAGTTTATTATAAGACTCCTAAAGGACTAACCTAAGTGTCTCAGGGGATGATCAAAGATCAACCTTTCCTACGTTCAAGCTCAGAGACAATGTAGTTCAACAAGATGACTCTGTTTTTAACTTTTTGAGTGACTTTTTGACCTATTTTTTGGATTTTTTGACTTTATAATGTTTTTGGATTTTCTAGTTTTCTGATGTTTTTGGATTTTTTGATTTTTCTGATGTTTTTGGATTTTTTGATTTGAGGACTTTAAGATCATACACGAATCCGATCTGATAAGAACATGCCCTGTGTGTGATGCAATAGACTACTCTGATAAAGGCAGGACAAACTGACCTTGAGGATGGGCCGAGTAGTACTAGGAGGGATCATGATACAAACATAGAACCAAGCTATGGTGCAGATGCGAGTGGATGAGTGATGGATGGAGATCTGGATATGATGGATGATGGAAGCGAAGTGGATGGATGATGCCGAACAAGCTGTAAAGATCCTAGTGAATGGAAAGGTCTTATTTATGCAAGGTTCCCATTTGCTAGGTTTTCACCAAGGTACTTGCTCGAAGTGCCACCAAAATGGTTTTCACTAGCGAACAATTTTATTTTTTTACTATTTTCAATCTTTTTTTGGATTTTTTGGATTTTTTTGCTTTTTTGATTTTTTTATTGTTACCAAGATGCCTGTTTGCCAGGTTTTCGCCGAAGTAACCATTTTTTCAAGACATTTTTTGATTTTTTGGAATTTTCGGTTCTATACCTTGAAAGATTTAGTCATAGAACTTTTTGAGGTGAGAGCTATTCATGGGCTCTTGCAAAGGTTCCACTTTGGGTGTTGATAGCTGATATGCCCTTGATTTGTAACTTGTTGTGATGATGAATGGTACCAACCAATTGGGTTCAAACTTTCCCTTGCTACTTGGGTTTGTGAAATTCTTTTGATTCTCCTTCAATACTAGTTCTCCAACTTGGAACGTCCTGCTTATGATTTTCTTATTATAGCTCCATTTGAGTCTATTCTGATAGACTTGTAAATGATTCAAAGCATCTATACGTCTCGCATCTAGTAGCTCTAGCTCATTTAGTCTTGATACTTGGTACTCTTCATTTGTGATGAGATTTTGTAGTGATATCCCAAGGGATGGGAGCTCGTTCTCAATGGGGAGTACCACTTCTGATCCGTAGACCAGGGAGAAGGGGGTGGCACCAATGGGTGTGTGGATGCTAGTTCAATAAGCCCAGAGGGCGGGATTAAGCTATAGGTGCTATTCATGACCTGCGTCATTAACTATTTTATTGAGGATTTTCATAATGGTCTTGTTTGTAGCTTCTGCTTGGCCATTGCCTTGGGGATAGTATGGGGTAGAGAAGTGATGTTGGATTTTGAATTTCTCACATGATTCACAGACATCCTGATTCTTGAATGGTGTCACATTATCTGAGATAATGGCTTGTGGAACACCATATCGACAAATGAAATAGTTTAGGATGCACTTTGAAATCTACTTCCCAGTTATGTACGTCATGGGTATGGCCTCCACCCACTTAGTAAAGTACTCAGTTGCAGTTATGATGAATTTATGGCCATTAGATGAGGTGGGTGTGATTTTTCCAATGAGATTGAGTCCCCACTGTGAAAAGGGCCATGGTGTGTCGATAGGATGAAGTTCTTAAGCTGGAGCATGGATGAGGTCCCCATGCTGTTTACATTGTAGACACTTTTTGGCATAATCACGTGCTTCTCATTCCATTGTGAGCCAATAATACCCCATCCTCAACAGTTTCTTAGCTATGGTCATTCCACTCAAGTGCGAACCGCATATACCATTGTGTACTTTAGTTAGAGAGGTCAATGCCTCCTCAACATTTAGGCAGCGTAGTAGGGATCCTTCTATGCTTCTATGATATAGGGTATCACCTAGGATGACAAATCTAGATGCCTTTTTAACAAAGGTTTATTTTAGGTTTGAAGGTAGGTTAGTGGGTATGAATCCTATACGAAGGTATGTGTAAATGTCATGGTACCAGGGATCACTGGGACCAACGATTTCACACATGAATTCTGATTATGGTACCTCGAATGTGGGCATGATAAGTTGCTCTATCATGAATTCATATTTTGGAACATTGTTGGGGATGTCCAGTAGGGACCCAATTGTTCCCATGGCGTCTGCTGCTCTATTGTTGGCTCTAGGTATCTGCTCAAATGTAATTTCTATGAAGGATTCTTTGAGAGTCTCCACCAATTTCTTGTATGGAGTGAGCTTATTGTCCTTGGTCTGGTATTCATTGTTCACTTGATTTATGATCAATTGGGAGTCTACGTACACTTTGAGAGCTATGATGTTCCACTGCACTGCTATTCTAAGACATATGGTCAAAGCCTCGTATTCTGCAATATTATTGGTGCAGGGAAATGCTAGTTTGAATGACCTTGGTATGCAATCCCCTTGTGGTGTGATAAATAAAACACTAGCTCTTGATCCATGTTGTGTCTATGAGCCATCAAAGTATAGTTTCCAGTGGTTAGCTACGTTGAGATTAAAAATGGATTCATTTGGAAACTCTGAGACAAGAGGGTTCTTTGAATAGATTGGTGCCTCTCCTAGTTGATTTGCAATAACTTGACCCTTTATTTCTTTCTACTCGACATACTCAAAGTTGTACTCTAACAATATCATCACCAATTTTCCCATTCTTCCTGTGAGTATTGCCTTTGATAGTAGATACTTGAGAGGATCAATTTTGGCGATGAGTTTTATTTTATGTGCCAACATGTAATGTCTAAATTTTTGTGATGCAAACACTACTGTGAGGCATGCTTTCTTAATGAATGAATATTTTAGCTCATGACCAATCATTGTCCTGCTGATGTAATAGATAGCCCTTTCCACTCCATTTTCGTCATGCTGAGCTAGGAGAGCTCCAAGGGCTATTGATGTTGCTGACATGTATAGAATCAATGGCTTTCTTGGGATGGGTGGCATTAAGACTGGTGGTGTGAGTAGATATTCCTTGATTTTTTTGAATGCCTCTTCGCACTTGGTATCCCATTTGTACGCTACTCCCTTGTGGAGTAGTTGAGAGTATGGGTTTTGTTTGTCTGCCAATTGTGCTATGAATTTTCAAATGGATTGTAGTCTGCCTTGGAGACCTCTCAATTGTTTTAATGTCTTTGGTGCTTCCATCTCAAGGATTGCTTTTAATTTTACTAGATCCACCTTGATTCCCCTCATTGATACTATATATCCTAGGAGTTTTCTTGTTTGTACGCCAAAGACACACTTCTTTAGGTTTAGTCTGACCTTGTACTCCTCTAGTCTATCAAATATGGCACTTAGGGTTGCTATGTGATCTTTTCTTTTTATGGAATTATCTAGAATGTCATCAACATAGTCTTTAACTGTCTTATGAATCATGTCATGGAATATCAATGTCATTTCCCTTTAATATGTTGCTCTTGTATTTTTTAAGTCGAATGGCATCATGTTCCAATAGCATGTCCCTCATGGACAAGTGAAATTCATCTTATGTTGGTCCTTCTTAGCTATCATGATCTGATTGTACCCTGAGAATCTGTCCATTAGTGATAGCATCTCATGTCCTACTATCATGTCTACTATCATGTCGATGTTGGGAAGCAGGAAGTCATCTTTTGGACTTGCCTTGTTGAAATCTATGAAGTCTATACAGATTCTAATGGCTCCATCAGGGTTTGAAATAGGTACCAAGTTTGATACCCATTCTAGATAATCTATTGGTCATATGAATCCTACATCTAGTAGCTTTTTTAGCTCCATTTTGACCAATAAGGCTATCTACGAGTGCAATTTTTGAAGTTTTTGTCTGACAGGCTTTGCTTCTAGATACACTACTAAGTGGTGAACCACGGTCTTTGGATCAAGTTTTGGTATGTTAGCATAACTCCATGTGAACTTTATCTGTCTTTCCCTTAGGAATGCTACTAGGAGCTCTTGCTCTTTTGATAGTAGTGATTTAGCATAGAATGTGATATGCAGGGTCTCCTTTGTTCCTAGGTTGACCAGATTTCATTTTTTTGCCAAGACTACTGACTTTTCCTGATGAATAGCTCTTAGAGGAAGATTGAATCCCCCATCTTTAGGCACCTCAGAGAGGTTTTCACCATTGGATGCATCCTTTATTTTTACATTTTTCTTGTCAGAGAGTGCCACAGTGTGGTTTTCACTCAAGGACTTGGATATTATTCTTAATTTCTAACTTTTGCGACTGAAGAATTCAATCGTTTCCCCATAATAGGCATGTTTGTCCAACTCCGTTATAAACCCTGCTTTGTGATCCCCATCTGGAATGTTGTCATGCAATCCCATGAATTCTGAGAATGCCTCATCATTTTTGAATGTATCAAGAATCAGTGGTCCTTGTTTCTCGTAGTCGATGAGTTGGGGATATACTAGGCAGATCTCATGCTTTTGATGGTCTATTTCAAAGGAAAGGGTGCTAATCATGAAAAGAGTGGTATCTTTGAATAGCCTAGGTAGATTGGGTATGGGGTCCTCATCATCTCTACTACTATGTAGACATCGGTTATATCAAAGGTATAGTTATCTAGAACATGACCTATGGATACTGGTAATCGTAGTTCTGCTGCGGTGGGATGACGAAGTTTATTAACTACTCTAACCAAAGGACTTCGGCCACGTATGGTTATACTCAGAGAGGTACATCCAAGGCCAAGATTTTTTATTGGTCACATCTCTAGCATGATAGGTATTATGAGCCTACTGTCCTTTTGTCCAAGTCTTTGGTTCCTGTCATAGCCCATTGCAAGCATCATTTGTAGACCCTTGCTTCTGTCATCCATTGGTAATTTAGGTGCTAGTATTTCATCTTGATAAAGCATATGTGATGGATCTTCCTCAATAACCTCCTGGCCAAGGCCCCCCCAGCTTGTGAATTTGGGATAGTCTTTAGGAGACATTTCTGATGTGGAAGCTTTATTTTCTTGTGGATGACCCTGTGATCTAGGAGATTGTGGTAAATATCCTACCACAAAATAATTGTTAGGGAGCTTGTAGCTTCCACAACTATCATCTTGGATGATGAGCTTAATGTCAGAAATGGTGGGAATGGCGGGTGTCTTTGTCACAAAAGTGGATGCAAGGGTGGCAGGATTGTGTATTGTGTGGATGGGCCCTCATCATTTTTTGGTACTTGGGGGATTTTTTAATACTTTGCTTCAAGATTTTTGTAGTATGAGAAAGGTTCAGGATCTGCATGGATGGTAACTTCTTGTCTGTTATGTGTAAATTTCACACATTGGTGGAAAGTTGATGCTACTACTTTCATCGCATGGATCCATGGAAATCATAGGAGGATGTTATATGGCAAGTCAAGGTCCAGTACCTGACAAGTGGTTTCCATGATGGCAAGCCCTACTTGAATAGGGAGTTTGATCGTGCCATGGGACACTCTTTCTTGATCATCATATGCTCTTATCATGATACCCTTCCCTTTTTCAATGGAATCCTCTGATATTTTCAATTGCTTGATGAGGTTGAGAGAACAAATATCCAAACCCGCACCTCCATCCACCAAGACCCTTTTGATTTTGCTCTTATGTACTATGGCTTCCAAGTGAAGTGCATGGTTATGAGATGGTTTAGTGGGGAAATATTGGTCAGAGAATGTAAGAAGATTAGGTGTAATGATATTTTTGATGATACCTTGGAATTGCTCCGCGTCAAGATCTACGTGGACAGTGGATGAGGCCAACGCTTCTTCAAGAATTTTCATATGGGTAGATGAGATTTTTAGCAAATTCATGATGGATATTTGTGTCGGCGTTCTCTTAAGTTGATCTAGGACATTATAGCCATTATGGATAGGTTTGGATGCAAGGACTTTGTTTGGCTGGGATGATCCTGTGATGGTTACTTTGCTGCCTCTTGTGGTGACTCCATAATCTTCGGCATAGGCACCCTTGATAGTAATGACCATGCAGCTTTAATGTAGCGAGGTGATGACTATTTCATAGACATGATTTACGTTTGAGTGGGTGCCTTTCCCTTTTTCTTTTTTATTCCATTTGTTACCATGATTCGGCATCAGATTTGTATATATATTAAGATCCTGATTTCCTATAGGTTGTTCCATGTTTATAATTCTTTTATAGATGGGATCTTGAATGATGTTTTTCAATCTCATGCAATTGTTTGTGGTATGGCCTTTGATTTTATGGAACTCACAGAGTTGATTCTCATTATACTAAGGAGGTTTCACATCCGGTTCTTGGTAATTCTCAAATGTAGGAGCCTGGATGAGTTTTTTGTCTATCAACTTTTTCATTATGTCCTCGAGTGGTTCCCCCAAAATGGTGTATTTTTTCTTGGGATAACTCTTGTGTTGGGGTGGTCCTCTTTGCTTATTGAGATTATTGAATGTTGGATTGTGGTTTGGTTGTTGTGTTGCATGATGATTGTTGTGGTGTTGGTTTTGGATTTGCGATGTGGGTGTATGTTGGTGAGGGGCACTAATGACCACCTTGGCATTGATGACACCATCATTAGTAATGTTTTTGTTCCTTGCCCATGTGTGAGGTTTATCATTGTAATTGGATGGTAGGTGGTTGTTTTGTTGTTCGGGGTATGATGTTTATTCTGTGGGTTGAGTCATAAGGGCTCTTTCGATGCTGAGCACCTTGGGAATCAACTGATCATATGTGGTGATGCCTTGAAACTTGAGATGAAATGCCAAATGGCCTTCAAGGTTGGCTATGATGGTGAACACTTGTTGTTCTTCTCGCATGGTCCACTTGCTCCGATTGTCCTTAGATCACCATCATTGTAGGAATGAAGCAAAAGATTCACCCTTTTCTTGTTTCAAAGTTGAGAGTTCTCCTCGACTAACATCCATTGCAATGTTGCATGTGTAGTTCTTAATGAATGCATCTATAATTTCTTGAGATGTTCCAATGCCTGAAGGTAGATGAGAGAACCATTCCAAAGCATGGCCTACCAAACTCCTAGGAAATAGTCACATTAGATAAGTATCATCATATGCAACTTCCATGCAATGAACCTATAATTCCCTTATGTGATCTTTAGGGTTTCCTGTCCCTCGATATGTGTTAAATTTGGGGATCTCAAATCCCTTGGGGAATGGTTTCATCACTAGGATCCTGTTGAATGGATATAGACACAAGTTTCTTGGTGTCTTCATTGTTCTCCCTAATTGAAGATCGAGCACTTGTTGTGAGAGCAACCTGATTTGTGTCATCACATCATTTTGTGGATCAGGGGGTGGGATGAAAGTTTTTTGGGGTGTTTCAATCATGGGTTGCATGGGTGGGTTGGTCAGTGTGTTGTTTGATGGTATCTATATGTTCTACCGAGTGAGGTAGGCTTCCACCCGCTTTTGTATGAACAACGCTAAGATTTATGCTTGTTGTTGCACTTGTTGTTGTTCCAACAATGCTTGTTATTGTGCTTGTTATTTTTCCAACAATGCTTGTTGGTGGGCTACCAATTCCACTACTTCTTGTTGCTCTTAATATTGCTTTATTGCTTGCTGAAATGCTTGCAATTGCATTGCTTGTCTTTGTGCAAGGAGTTGTGCTTGATATTGGGCTTGTTGTGCCTAATATTGAGCTTGTGCTTGTGCTGCTTGTGCTTGTGCTACTTTTTGTTGCAATATAAGTTGTTCTTGAGCGGCTTGTCGAGCTTGAGCAGCTTCTTGTTGTTGTTTTTGCAATAAAGCTTGGGCTTGCATGGCTTGTTGCGCTTGTAGTCTGGCTTGTCCAGCTTGGGCAGCTTGAGTAGTTTGCTGAGCAGCTAGTTGTACAGATTGTTTTTTTGCACTTGTTGAAATCCCCTTTGAAAAGTAGCTTGTAATGTCATGTTGTATTGGCTTGATGTGGTGGGAGTTGGTGGTGGTGGGGGTGGTTGTGGATTTAGAATGGTGTTTGTGGTAGTGGTGAGAGGTGATGTCATGTTGATTATTTGATTGGTGGATGGTCTTGTTGGTGTGGTGGTTTGAGTGATAAGTGGGGCCGTTGATGTGATTGGCCCTTGAGAGACCATGCTTTGCAATGTTATGGGGGTGTTTGATGATGTTGCAATTTCTTGTGTGTTTTTCATTTGTTGTTGTACTTTTCATTGGTTTGTTTACAAATTGATTTTGCTTGACAAAACACTCAAGCCAACACAATTCTTATTAGCCTGGATAGAATTTATAAACAATAAAACCCTCCCCAACCCAAGAATTTAGAGCTCACAAGCTAACTCATAAGTAATTGAAACATAGCAAGTATGAACATCTACTTACCCAAAAAAGATATCTTAATATCTTTGCAACTTCTTTCCAAAGAAAATTTACACCAACTTCTTAGACACGAGAATAATATCTCAGTTTTGATGGTTGCAATTGTGAAGAAAATGTCTATCAACTCTCAATATATTGAAAAACTAGAGCATGTTGACCATTCTTTCTCAAAGAAGGCATGCGTGAGCAAGCTAATAGACAACTACTTAATTTTGAATCTCCACCATTGATCACCTGATAGAATAGATCAATATCAAAGAAATTAATTTTTATAAAGGTCAATTGCATGCATCCTATTTCTTTTTTCCAATAAAAAAAAACCATGTGGATAAACATCCACTCTATCTACACACTTAATCATCCACTTAGCATTAAAGAAAGTTTGTTATGTCAAATTTTCCCACTCGCCCATGAGAATTAACTCACATGCAAGCTTTATCAACAAGATGATAGGAAGTGCCCAATATTTGATCCCAAACCATCAACTTGTGATTTCCTTAACACAAACCACATATCTATGTGTGCAATCTTTCGATAGAATTGATGGCTGAGATAAAAAATAATTCATTATGTCATAAAAATGTACCAAAGAAATCATTTTAATGGAACACACTTCATCTCGTATACTTTATTGTGAGATTTTTCTTTGATATTTTCCCTTTGGAATGTTAGTTCCACCCTTCAAACTAATCCACAAGGTAGTTGCTTGCTCCCCCACTAAGAAATAATAGAAATGAGTGAATCTCACATGGGATGGTGGGGAGCGGTTAGGATTGGCCCACATCACCAACCATCAATCACCGATATCTACTCGATAAAATTCTCACTACATTCAAAACTTAATGGGTCCCTCCATGAAGGGATAGTTGCCTATATCCCACTAGCCCATGCCATTATTTTAAGATAAAATAAAATTAGACAGCGTGGCGGGGAGTGACCTTGATGAAACCATATCATCAAACAACCACCCTTGATCTTACAAATTCAACACTTGTTGTGCTTTCAAAATTTTTGGGCTCAAAAATGAAGAGGGCACATGGCACTTTCCTACCAAACTACTAGAATATTTAAACGAAAAATAAAATAGTGTGCAGGCATGGGGAACTACCTAGGTCTACTTGCGGTGATCAAATGATCACCATAAAACTATAAATATGCACATGCCAAAAATTAGTTCATAAAAGGGGGCACTCCTAGGCATATGATATATGGGGACATAATGATTAAGGCTGAAACATAGGAAACCATGGAAAATATTAAAACCTGATCTCAAGCCTTGAAAAATATTTCAAAAAATATCAAAGCATATTAATATAAGACAATATTTTTACTGCGACACGCAACAGTCAGGATCATTAGGACTTAGGTGTTGATAATAGAATGAAATTGATGTCATAAGTCACAACTTAATTAACTAAGAACTAGTTGTAGGGGGTCAACAATAGATTATAATGTTGAGAAGGATGTAGACTTAAGGGTTATTTAGGATGGGTTCAAATGAAACCCTAAGGCACTAACAATATCTAGACTAAATCCTAAGCCTAAAGACATGAAACAAGCAAGATTTTACAGAATTTAGAAATGGAACACAAAGCATTTTAGGGGTTCTGTCAGGAACCATTCGCCCAAGGTGGCGAATGGGTCCTCCTTACCTAGGACACCCCTTTTTGAATTTATTTGTGGGAGGATTTTAATGATTTTCAATCCTACATCTGATGTCAGTTTGAATTATTTGAATTCCAGGGTTAATCCTTAGATTTAGTATAAATATAAGGCTAATTCACATAGTTTCGTCTGAACAAACCTAAGCATTCATAAGAATTATTATGAAATAAATCAAGAGTACTTTCACAAGAGCATTATAGGAGAATTTCAAAGACATTCAATGGGTAGATTATTGAATTTTTATTGCAACAATTCAAGATCATATCATCATGTCAAAGGCATAATGCATCAAGCATGTTGTTGAGCTAATGTTGTTGATATAGCATTGAAGATCCTCTTACATGCATTATTTCACATCCAATTCAAGATCAAGATCTACATTCTTCATGGCCACTTCATGTTAGTTTGTAGATTTACATTCCAAGACATCATCCAAGGTATCATGATTTCATGTTTCATGTTTCATGATTTTATTTCATTGTTTCATCACAAGGTTTAATTTCTTAAATGGGGTTTGACCGAGGAAAAATCATATTCCTTTAACAATCAACAAGTTTTTCTCCTCCTAATTGATGTGTGTTTGCAGATTCATAGGTTGAAGATCAAGTGGAGAACAAGATTGAAGCAAGATTGTCAAAATTGAAAATTTTCAAAGTTATCATCCACACTACAAGAACATGAAAAAAAATATACATAATTTGTTTCATACTTTCAGGAGCTGGTCACCTGGGAGTTGAGAGTGCAAACATCAAGAAACATAACCCAGAAGTCAATTTTTAGAAACCCTAACAAGGACCCATTTGCCACTTGGGGTGAATGAGTCCTTAGTGACTAAAAATAATAAGTTTTCAGCCTCTCAAAACTTCCCTTATTGTTACTATAATAGTTAGGAGCAATTTATGATTCTTATTTATACATGTGTTTTATCTCTCACAATTTAGTGAAACATCCCTAGAAAAATTAGTGGTTTATCATCTTGTTCATTCACCTTGGTAGTAGACCCTATTTTTATTTGTTTCAAAAATCATGTTGTTCTTTGAAGCTAGTGAAAAAAGAGTTGTATTGTTGAATTGAGCATCCATGGAGAAATAATAAATCATATAATAATAGAATTATGAAATATAAAATAGAATAAAAAATTAATAATAAAATGATCTAGATGACATTAAATACCAAAATATTGATTATATCAATTTAAATGATCAAAATAAAAGATAGAAATAGAAGACAAAAAGTGAAAAAAAAACATAAACATTTTCCTTTTTATTATTTAGAAATAGAAAATAAATTTCTCAAACACAATGACATGATTTAATTTTGATAAATATTGTACAAAGTTATTTAACAAAATTAATTAGAATTGATCAAAATTAATGTACAATAATAAAATTTAATAGTAATATCGCATTTAAGAGCATCACAATTCATCTAAAAAATTTTACCAACATATTAGTGTTGACATACTAAATGAATACAATACAAACATGTAAGACTACAAAACAATACTTAAAAACACACATCATGGAAGAGCATAGTCAAAAGTGATTAGTACAATAAGAATACAAAATTATGAATTAAAGAGTTCTCTAACATATATCATTATGTGTAATGAAGGAAATACTTGAGGAGTTCCATCTTAACCAAATAATCAATTCCTATAATGCACTTATTTCTTTTTTATATTCCAATATGCAAATGATGAAATATGGTAAACATACACTCTTTGTATTACAAAGCAATGTTTCATTAGTGCAGCGTTAAAAATTGTTACTATTGACAATTTCACACTACCTTCACACCTATTTTTCCTATAACTTTAATTATAATAATAATTTACCAAATTTGGGGCTAACTTAATAAAATATATTTAAATCCTTGTCATTCCTATAAATTTGGTCCAAAAAGAACTAATCACTTTGCATAGGGTGCACCCTAGACAAAAAGTAAAATTTTGATTAGTGGGCTTTGTGATTTGAAAATGACCCTAGGTCAGTTCCTACCTAAAAGTATTAATTAAAATACATATATAGACATGTTTTCCTCTCATTTTAAACATTTAGGAGGAATTTTTATGAAGGGGGAATCAATTTGAAGGAAATTATGGAGAAGTATTGAGTTATCCTCTACAGGCTACCTTCAAAAATTTGTAATGTATGTGAGATAACCTTTTGCAATTATATCAAACATTCAAGGCGTCCATCAATCAACTTGTTTCTGGAATCTCTTTTTCAAGGGTTTTCACATCAAGGTAACATTATCATTTATTATTTATCAATTTTAGTCAATTATTCTTTTTAGCCTCTACCCAACCTAGGCTATGCTCTCTTGATCATCATCGATCACTGTACATGGAGGTAGAAATAACAACATATGGATGACTTAGGAAAGAACCTATAAAACACAACCCTTTACTCCATTTTTCATGTGTGCAAGTTAGATCTAATGGTTTCGACCAATGACAATTCTGAGAAGCAATGTGCAAATCTTAATCAATATGTTAGAATTTATATTTCTAGAGAAGTAGGAGCTTAGTCTAGGGTGTTTTTGTACCCTAGTGTAGCCAATTTAAGCCAAAATTTATAGTGGAAGCTCCTCTCAATTACCACTACTCATATATAGGTTAGTTTTGTAGCTTTCTATTTTCATCTATCTAATAAATTATAATTTTAGATGTTGGACTATATATCAAATAGGCTTGTCAAATCAAACATCAAATAGGCTTGTCAAATCAAACATCAAATTTACCACAACACAACACAACACAAACATAAATCACTAGGGGATTGGATCTCCATCGTGGTAGCAAGCTAATCATTACAACCTTGGTGCACTTATGTTTAATATTTTGTAAGTGAAAATGAGATAATACTAGCTATTCTTTGTCATGTAGGAAAATGTATCGTTTTACATTTTCACACTTTTTTGGGAACTCCCTACAAAAATTGGGCTTCTTTATGCCTTATTTGGTCCTATTTTACTTGCATAAGCCTTAATTAATGCAACTTTCCAAGGATAATCTCAAAATATACCTAATAACCAATCATAATTTAATGATTTTGGATTGTATGACCTAGATTTAGTGATATGGTACTCATACACCACCTTGGGTATATGGGTCCCACCTAAGTTTTGGGGCCTCATCCTGAATTTAGCATAAAACTAAGCATTTCAAGAAATTTGTGTTCCAAGCTCAGCCTATTAGGACTCATATTCCCCAAGTTGCATATGAGTCTCACTTAGCTTGGGCATAATTTTGAATTTAATTCTTGGTGAGATTTTATTCTCCTAGATCTGATGTCAGCTTCTAGTGTTGTAATTTTAGGAAATTTGGCATAAACAAGTACAAATACAAGGTTATTTCACATAATTTCATCCTAGAACTTCATAAGCAATCAAGAACACTTACACAAGAGCATTCAAGAGTTGATTATCAGGCATTTTGGAGGTACATTCAAGATTCAAGCATCATGTCAAATTCATCATTCAAGTTAAGATATACAACATTTTGTAGTGTCAAAAAAATTCATCAGTGACATTTTGACACTTGTTTTGGCCCTCCTTGTGATATTGGGCTTAAGGATGCCCTTACTTAGTGTTGCAATGTGTTTAACACACTTGGATTAGGTCTTGGGCCCTTTTGAACAAATAAACTTAAATTTTACCTTGTTAAGGTGTCATGAAGTGTTGTAACACACTTTCACTCTTTTGTAAGGTTTTATTAATTAACTGAACCTAACAAACCTCTTTTTAATCAAAATTTACCTTAGCCATGCCTTACTTGGAATGTTGTAAAGTGTTGTAACACACTTTCAAACTTTTCTGGGGTTGTCATTAATATTTAGGCTTCTTTATGCTTTAATTGGCCTTAATTTGCATCCACGAGCCTCATTTAATGCACCTTTTCAGGGATGATCCCAACAAAAATCAACATCCAATCATAATTTAGGTATTTTCAGGTTGTGTGGCCCAAATTTAGTGTTATGGGACTCATTCACTACCTTGGATGAATGAGTCCCACCTAGGTTTTTGGGTCCCAAACCTAGTTTCACACCTTTCTAAGCATTTTAAAAAAGTTCCCATGAACTATGCCTAATGGGACTCATTTGCCACTTTGGATAAATGAGTCTCATGTGGCCCAAAATTTAAATTAATTATAATTCTTGGTGGGATTTTATCCTCCTAGATTTGATGTCAGCTTGTAGTGTTGTAATTTTAGGAATTATTGCATAATTAAGTATAAACACAAGGTTCTTTCACTCATTTTCACCTAAGACTTTTGTGAGAGCATTATTATAGCAAGTTTGAGTTAAAAAGAGCATTTAAGTGTTTAAAAGAGCATTAAATAGAATTCAAGGGAAGATAATCAATCATTTTAGAGGATTCTTAAAGTATCAAGCATCATGTCAAAGTCTTCATGCATCAAGCATGTTGTTGAGTTAGTGTTGTAGCATCCTAGATTTGTTAGTAAATATTGTTTCATATCAAAGTTAAAGATCAAGATCTACATTCCACATTTTCACTTCATGCTAGACTGTTGATTTGCATCTCAAGACATCATTCAAGGTATCATTATTCATGTGTCATATGTTGGAAATCATGCCTCAACTTACTTGTGTGTGTTTTATCTTTGCAACATTAAGTAAATCTTCCTTATTGGCCTAACTCTCCTTTCTTTGGAAAGAGTTGTTCACTTTGGTGGTAGTTTTCTTAGTGTCTCTTTGATACTTAGATGAGAGTGTATTGAAGTGACATTGTATTGTTTTTGAGGCATTGAATCATGTCTCCTCGACATGTCGATGGTAGGTTAGAAGACTCTTGTCGGTGTGACTTTATAATTTCATTGGGACTTCGAAGTAAGTCTCTTCGATGAGTTGATAAGTTGATGGCTTATGGAGATGACATGGCGGTGGTGACCACATGGAGCAGTATTACCCTCATCAGAGTGATATGCTTGTTTCAGTGGGAGATGATATATTTTCTCATTGAAATGGTAATATGCATAGAGCTGTGTAACTTGATAGCCCATGAGTGCCTTGATGGGACTTGACCATGCTAAGCGAGAGAGCAGGGATTGGATGAAGCTGACAGAGGATGGGTGACTAGATGTTTTGGCATATGGTGAGATTATCGAAGTGACTCGGTGAATTCAAAGAGAGATTGAACAAAGTCTCTTTCAGTATTGGATATGGAAATTTTTTAGACCATTTACTACAACTACTCAACGAATTTGAATTGAATAGTTCCTTGGTGGTTTTGGAATGTAGAATGAATGTTGTGTCAAAATTGTATGTTTTGTAACATTGAATTTTGTGTGTTGTTTGAATTTAACTGAAGTTAGGTTGATCAGGGAAATGTTATGCTATTGAAGAAAATTGAGTGAATTAACATTTGGAAGCATACTCTGTAACTTTGTATGTAATCACTATTTCTTGTAATACAAAGAGATTTTTCTTGGTGTGTGGTTTTTCTCCCGTAAGGGTTTTCCGATGTAACTCTTGTGTTCATTCTGTGATTGTGTCAAATTTGTCTACTTTTTTATTTTGTTGATGTGCATCTTAATGAAATGTAACATGAAATTGAATAACTTGTTTATGTTTCTCTTCTAAGAATTGACATTAGGAAGGAATTTTCATACTCAACTTTCCTCATAAGTGCTATCAGAGTTTGGCCATTTGTGTTATCCTTGTGGGTAGGATGGCTTTTCTGTGCTAATTCTGCAATGGGAGAATTGCAAAGGAATCTAGTAGTCTAGATTGCAAATTGAGGTGGCAAGTACATGAAGAAGCATAGAAATTGAAAAGTTGATTGGTGGAAATTTTGAGTTGTGGAAACTCAAAATAGAAGACTTGTTGGAAGATAGAGATATGTGGATTGCTATGTTTGAAACTAAACCATCATGTATGAAGCAAGAATATTGGAACCTTGATGATGGAAAAGCTATAGGGTTAATAAGACTCTGTCTGGAAGACTTTATTCTCCTAAGCGTCCATGAGGAGAAGACTACATCTTCATTATGGAAGAAACTTGGTAACATTTATTAGCAAAAGTCTCTTGTGAATAAGTTGTTCCTAAGGAATAGGTTATATTCCTTGAAGATTGAGGAAGGAGCATCTATAGCAAACCATCTAAATTCATTTAATATGTTTTTTGCCCCGTTGGTTTTTGTAGGTGTACAGATTGATGACAAGGATCATTGTATGCTTTTGTTGTGCTCCTTGCATGACACGTGAGACCATTTGGTGATGGATATTGGAAGTAAAAAAACCACTTTCAAGATGGAAGATTGGACATATTTGAAAGGATTTCCAAGAGGAGAAAAGTAAGAAGAAGAATAAAAAATATTTGGATAATGATTCTTCTCAAAGCGATACAGATGCCTTCATTCCTGCCTTGGTCACCTAGGCATTAGATAATGTGTGGTTAATTGAATCGGGTGCATCTTTTTGCATGAAATCTCATAGAGTTTAGTTTATGAAATATGAAAAGTATGCAGGTGAAAGGTGTATCTGGCAAGTGACTCATCTCTTGAAATTGTTGTCCATGGAAGATTCAAAATCTAATTTCCTAAAAAAAGAATCAAATGAATTGATGGCATAATGCACATACCAAGCTTGGCTCAAAATTTTCTTTCTATCAGTAAGCTAAATGATGTCGGCATGGAAGTTTCATTCAAAAGTAGTGGCTACAAAATGACTAGAGGCTCATTGGTGTTGGCCAAGGGTGCATGTATTGGCACTCCGTACAAGGTGGATACACGTGTTGTTCAATGTAACAATGTTTTTATAAAGTCAGACAAAGCTACTTATGTAGGGAAGGAGAACACTATTCCTTTGAGTGCAAACTCTTTGGAGGTGAAACTCCTAGCACAAAAAACCATGATGTAGCACCATAGAATCAGTCACATAGGAGAAACAATATTAAAATAATTGAAGAATAAAAACTTGGTTGAAGGGCTTGATGATTGTAACCTTGAGTTTTATTTTTTCTAATATTACATTTATGAAAATAAACATTGTGTTTCTTTTTATTCTAGTCCTCATAAATATTCTTACATACTAGATTATGTTCACTCTGATGTATTTGGTCTAGTGAATGTTCCTTCATTATTGAAGTCTAAATATTATTTTTCATTTATAGATGATTATTTGTGAAGGGCATTTATTTATTTTCTAAAAAGTAAAACAAAAGTGTTTAGTCGATTTAAGGAGTTTAAAAACTTGGTAGAAAATCAGACTGGGAGAAAAATTAAATGCGTTAGGATGGATAATGGCAGTGGATTTTGTTTTGTATATTTCAATAGGTATTGCAAAGACCATGGGATTAAAAGGCATAAAACTACACCTTATACTCCATAGAAGAATGAAGTCACTAAAAGGTTAACCAAGATGTTGATGGAAAGGGTGAGAATTATGTTAAGTAGTGCTAGTCTGGAGTAGAAGTTATGGGCTAAGGTAGTGGCTATAGCTTGTTACTTGGTCAATCGATCTCCTTCTTTAGTGCTTTTGGACAAAGCTCCTATGGAAGCATGGTTTGGTAAGAATCCCTCTCTGAGACATATTTGAGTCTTTGGCTATGAGGCATATTCTTATGTGCCAAATGAGAAGAGATCTAAATTGGAGAACAAGGTTGTTAAGTGTATCTTTATTGGCTACGACATTGGTGTGAAAGGATACAAGGTTTGGAATCCTATTATTGAGAAGGTAGTATATAACAGAAGTGTAATATTTTGTGAGCTGAAACCTTCTACAATGGATCTACAGTTAGAGATGAAAGAGAAGGAAAAAGATGTAGTTGAAATTCTTCTTACACTAGAAAAAGAGGAACTATGAACTCCAAGTGTACCTAAATATCAGGAGATCTTTAGGAGTTATAAGAGTTCTAAACAAGAAGAATAACCACAACCTTAGTCTCAATCTATGATAAGCTCTACATAGGAGAAGCAAAAACTTGAAAGGTATGCATATTCCATGTTGGATTCTAGTTGTGACTATGCTTTGATTACTAGCATTAATGAGCCTAGGACTGTGAAAGAGAGAATTAAAATTTCTAATTCAAATTCCTGGTTGGAGTCCATGAATGAAGAAATGACATCATTGAAAAAGAATGAAACCTAGGATTTGGTACCTTTGCATGAATATTGAAAGCCTATTGGCTATAAATGTGTATTTAAAAAGGAACATGGTCTGGATGGTAGTGTGGAGAAGTATAAAGCTAGGTTGGTCACAAAAGGATATTCCTAGGTAGAGGGAATTGACTATGGAGAATTATTTTCTCTTATAGCTAAGTTTACATCTATCAAATTTTTGTTGTCTCTTGCTGCTAAATATGACTAAGAGGTTGATAAGATGGATGTAAAGACAATGTTTCTTCATGGAAATCTAGAAGAAGAAATTTATATGTCCTAGTCAGAGCACTTCATGGAAAGAGGTAAATAAAATGTGGTTTGCAAGTTAAATAAATCTCTGTATGGTTTAAAACAATCGCCTAGAATGCGGTACCATAAGTTTGACACATTTTTGTTGTCATTGGGATTTGTAAGATGAAACTTATATCATTTTGTGTATTTTAAATTTGAAAATGGTCATTTACTTATTATAGCCTTGTATGAGGATGATATTTTATTCTTTGGGAATAGTAAGGTATGATTTCTAATTTAAAATCTCAGTTGTGAAAAAAATTTGAAATGAAAGATTTAGGCTTAGCAAGGTATATTCTGGGAATGGAAAGAAAAAGGGATAAAGATGCTAGAAAAAATTGGCTCAATCAAATTTAGTATATCAATGTTGTCCTTAAAATATTTAATATTCTATATTGCAAGCAATTAGTTGTTCCAGTGTTGTACGGAACAAAACTCTTTGTTGAAGATTGTCCAAAATCTCCTCCTAAGATGGAGCAAATGACCAAAGTTCCTTATGCAAGTGTGGTTGGTAGTTTCATGTATGTGATGGTATGTACTAGGCGAAACATTACCCAAGAAATGGGAGTACTTAGTTGATTTATGGCTAATATAGGGAAGCCGCATTGGGATGTTGTGAAAAAAGTTTTTAGGTATTTGAAGGGTACCTACAAGTATGCTTTATGTTATCATGGTAACTCAGTTGGATCACATAGATTTTTTAGAATTTATGGATATGTGGATTCTAATTGGGAAGAAGACATTGACAACAGAAGATCCATTAGTGGATACATCTTCATGTTACATGGTGGTGCAATTAGTTGTATAAGCAAGAAACTAAGTTGTAGTCACTTTATCTACTATTGAGGCAGAGTACATGGAAGCAACACATGCCTACAAGGAAGCCATTTGGCTTAGACATTTGTGTTTTGATATTGGATTTAATGCAATGAAAATTACTATTTGTTGTGATAGTCAGAGTGTTATTTGTTTAGAAAAAGTCCAGCTTTCCATGCTAGGACAAAACATATCGATGTTCAATATCATTTCATTCATGATATGGAGGAGGATGGAAAGGTTAATCTAGAAAAGGTGAATACTCTAGAGAATGTTGTCGATGCATTAATGAAGCCTATGACTATAGAAAAATAGAGGTGGTGTTCCAGTTTGATGTGCCTTATGGCCTATGAATTTCAATAATATTGAGCTCTAGAAGAATCCAGTAAGTCTTCCTCAAGTGGGAGCATGTTGGAAATTGTGCTTCAACTTATTGGTTTATGGTTTATCTTCGCAACATTGAGTAAATCTTCCTTATCAGCCTAACTCTCCTTTTTTCAACAATATTTGTTCACTTCGGTGGGAGTTTTCTTAGTGTCTCCTTGATACTTTGATGAGAATGTATTAGAGTGACATTGTGTTGTCACTGATACATTGAGTCATGTCTCCTTGACATGTTGAAGGTAAGTTGGAAGGCTCTTTTCGGTGTGACTTTATGATTTCATCAATACTTTTAAGTAAGTCTCTTTGACAAGATGATAAGAAGATGGCTTATGTAGGTGACATGGCGATGGTGACCATATGGAGCGGTATTACCCTCATCAGAGTGAAATCCTCATTTTAGTGGGAGATAGTATATTATCTCATCAAAATGGTGATATGCATAGAGTTGTATAACTCGATAGCTCACGGGTGCCCTGGTGGGACCCAACCATGCTAAGTGAGAGAGAAGGGATTGCATGAATTTTTGGATGGGTGACTAGAATTTTTGGTGTATGGTGAGATTTTTGAAGTGACTCGATGAATTCAAAGAGAGATTGAATAGAGTCTCTTCGATGATCTGATATAGAAAATATTTAGACTATTTACTAAAGTTGCTTAGGGGATTCAAATCAAACAGTTCCTTGGGGGTTTTGGAATGTAGAATGAATGTCGTGTCAACATTGTATGTTCCCTAACATTGAATTTTGTGTGTTGTTTGAATTGAACTAAAGTGAAATTGATCAGGGAAATGTTATGCTATGGAAGTTGATATAGTGAATTAACATCTTGAAGCATAATCTATAACTTTGTATGTAATCAGCATTTACTATAATATTAAGAGATTTTACATGGTGTTTAGGTTTTTCTCCCATAAGGGTTTTCTCACATAAATTTGGTGTTCATTCTATGATTGTGTCAAATTCATCTACTTTGTTATTATATTAATGTGCATCTTAATGAACTATAACTTGAAATTGAATAACTTATCTACATTTCTCTTCTAATAATTTGCATTAGGAAGGAATTTTTTCTCTCAAATTTCCTCACATCATGTTCTATGTTTCATGTTTCATGCCCTTATTTCATTATCTCATCATTTGGTTTAATTATCTCTAAGGGGTTTGACCAAGGAAAACCCCTATTCACTAACAATCAACAAGTTCTTTTCCTATTTACATGTGTGATTGGAGATCTAGGTTTCTTGGAGAATGAAGGACCTTTGAGTATTAGCTTAAAATTTTGGAGAAAGTCATTGGAATTGTCCCCTCATTTGCAAGGTTTCTATCTTCCCTAAAAAGTCACCTACAACCCCGAAATCAGAGATTCAGATCTAGAAACAAAGAGGATCAGAAAGAGTAGACATTGAAGATGCTAGATCTAGACCTTGAAGTTTCAAAAAACCCTAACTAGATTGATTTTCTAGTTTTAGAAAATGAGTCCTAGTTTAGGTCATTGTTTAGGATTTTTGTAGTTTTGGATACCCTTTTTCTAAAAACTTGTTTTAGACAAAGAACCCAGATCTAGTACTGATTCACCCAAACTAGAAAATGAATCCTAGTAGGCCTAAATTTTAGGTTATTCATCATTTTAGTCCTCCATTCAAGCTCTCTCAAGTTTCTAGGTGCTCCTTTGTATTTTTCTAGTTTGTTGTTATGATTTATTTGCATTTATAGTTCATTTAGTGAAGTTTCTTGCATCATTGAGTTCAATAATTAGATCTTATATTTCATTGATTTTCCCAAACCCTAGCTTGGTGGTGAACCCCTCATTAGTTTGTAATTAGCCCCTAGGACAACCCAATTGCAAGATTTATTTCTTCTTTGTATTGAGATCTCTAGCATATCCTTTAATGTGGAGTATAGAAAGCTTGTTTCCCTACCATTCCTAAAACCCTACTGAAGACAAAATTCTATCTTATCTTTTGGTGAACCTTTATTTAGAACATTTTATTTTCTAGTTTGGAGTGCATCAACATCCTAGATCTAGCTTGCATTGACTTTGCATTAGGGTTTGCATAAGTTAATTGGAATTCTAGGGTTCTAATTTTTGCATTAGTGAAAGTGCATATAGGTTTCATTTTTGTATCTCAAATAATTGAAAACATGTGAAAACTACATTTTCACTTAGGTTACACATCATAAAATCTAGAAAGCATAAAAATCACTTTAAAATCTCTATTTTTTTTTAAAACCCTCACTGGGACTTATATGCCCCTCCCGGAGAATTAGTCCTAGTGCACATCTAAAAATTCCTTTTAGAACATTAAAAATATTCTTTCTGCACTTCTATTTATTGCCATCAACTATTTTTTTTGGTTGGTTGAGTTTTTGTTACATGCATTCCACTAGATCTAGCTTAATTTGACCCATTTCACGCATTGCCTAATTTCAAATTTTCATTCTCACATTGTTACATAGTATAATCAGTCAATTATCATATTCAAAATCCTTTTGCATGTTTTCTCTATCATTGTTGCATTTCAAATTTGTAGGAAAATCATTACATCATGTTTATAGATAGCACAAATATATAGTTATCATACTTCATGTTCTATTTTCAGATCTTGTTGAGTGTTGTACGAAGGTTTTGTTAAGTGCATATGAATATGAGGTCCTTTCCCCTCTCTTTTTGTTTGTCATTGATCCCTCTCCTAGTATCCCTTCTATGAGTGATTTTAGTCTAATGAAAGAAACCTTAGATAATCATAACAATCACATCTACTCTTCTCTTAATATATGTCCTCCTTGTGAAGAAGATATTGTAGCATTAGGAGAGCTAATCAAGGAGAGTTTTGAGAGCCTGAGTTGTTTCTCTCCTCTTACCTCCCCTATTAATCGATACACTACTAAACAAGAGGACATAACAATAAGTAATCATGTTGATCATGCAACACAACAATACACCATTGAAACCTACCAAAATTTTTCTCCCAACATCTTCTCCTCTTGTGATAATGATGAAGGTATGTTTTTGTTAGATAAGCCAACCTTTAATATCTATGGAAACCCTCTTTATGTTCCTTCCCCACCTATCCTATTTTGGAAGACTCCATGGGACAAAGGAATGAAACTATGGACCATCATGATAATAACATTTTTTCTTCTCCTAACATATTTCCTAGTCATGAAAAGGATACTTTAATGTTAGAAAACACAATCGATGAAATTCATGAGAACATTATGTGTGAAAACATCATGGAACAAGACAATAACATCATTGATGAACAAGACAATTCAAACATGGTGATTTGGTGGAAAATAGGATCCACCCAAATGTATGAGGAATTGTACAGGATCACTTAAAAGTATGCAAAATAAGATTCCAATAGCAACTAGAAATGCAACCTACCTGTTATAGAAACAAAAAGGTAGGATTTAAGTGGGTAAAATTATGTGTACCTTGTTCGAAATGTGTTGTTTTAGGGCCCACTGAAGACTCATTCGCCTTTAGTGGTGAATGGGTCCTTGTTAGGGCTTCCAGAAAGTGCCTTTTGGGTTTTGTTCCTCTTAGTCCATAACTTTAAATTCCATATTTTCACTTCTTCAGCCCTACTAAGGACTCATTTTCCTTTAGTAGTGAATGGGTCCTTTTTATAGTTTTGGAAAACTAATTTCAGGATCTTGTACCTTGATTTATGCACTCTTGAAATCCTTGTGATCAAGTTCTAGAAGCCTATAGTTAATTTTGTAGAGCTCTTTCCATGAACTTGCACTTTGAATGATAGCTTTTATAACTTTGTTAATTATGCTCAAAATCTTGCTCAACTTGACCTTCAACCTATAAATTTGCAAATGCACATTCAAAAGAAGAGAAAATTTTCAATTTTTTAATGAATGGGAGTTTTTCTTAGTCAAAACCCTTGTAGGTAATTAAACCAACTGATGAAATAAGGAGATGAAGAATGAATATGAAGTAATGTAAATGATGTCACCTTGGATGTTGTGTTGTGAAAAAAATATGCATACTAACATGTAGTGGCCATGAAGAATGTAGATATTGGATGTAAGATGATGCTTGCAAATGGATCCTCAATGCAATATTAACTTCTTAGCTCAACACACATGGATGCATTAAACCCTTGAAATGATGATCTGACCTTCAATTACTACAATAAAAACTTGAAATCTACCTTGAAATGTCTTATGAATGCTCTTGAAATGATCTATAATTCTCTTGTGAAGTATTAGGATTCTCTCATAAAATTTCTAGGTGAAACAATGTGGATTAACCCCTTATTTATACTAAATTGAGAGATTAACCCTAAAATTCAATGAATTAAGGCCGACACCATATCTTGAAAGAAAGATAACTAAATTATGACCAGAATGAAATTCAAAACTAAGGGTCTCATTAAGGGAGGAGTCGTTCACCACCAAAGGTGAATGGGTCGTACCTAAGTTTCTAGGACCGAGCTTCGCGGAGTTGAAAGAAGGCCAAAAACCCATTCTAGATCAAATGAGAAAGGGGGGTCCTCTTAAGGGAGGACCCATTCACTGTCAAGGGAAAATGGGTCCTAGCTCAACTTACCAAGACCAATTTTTTTCCAATGAAATAATTTTGATATTTAATTTATGATTTTTGAGAAAGATCTTTAAGAGGTGTCAAAATTAAGGCCTAAAAGGGGGTTAATAACTCTACTTAAGAATAATGAATTAGGACCACTTAGGTAAATGTGAAAGTTCATTAAAAAAAATTAAAACACTTAAAAAAGGTATACATTATGCATATTTTTATTTAGAAAGGGGCCCATTAGGTTTAATTAAGCAAATAAGTGCTAGAAAAGTGTGAAAGTGTGTTACAACACTTTACAACACCCTTGCAAAGGACCAATTAAAGCATGTTTTAGTTAAATAAAGGTCTTAGAATAGTTTGAATGTGTACAAGACATTACAACACCACTCCAAGATATCATTAATCCAACTTTAATGTCAATTACCTAAACAAGCAAGGAAAAAGATACTTTTTCCGCTACTACATTTTTCCCCCACTTTTAGTGAGAGGATGAGCCCATGTCAAACCCACACTAAAGCAGACATCCAAGCCACTTGAGTATGCATCAATAACTAAGATACATGATCATACCCTATCAAAGGCCAAGAAAAATAAACAAAAACAAAGGATCAAGCACAACCAATTCAACGCGATGTGAGGTAGTGGATGTTTGTCCATAACATACATTGCTCACTCTGGGGTAGTGGAACCTCAATTTTCCACTAGGTGAGTTTTCCCAATATATATGTATGCTCACTCTAGGGTATTGGAACCCCATTCTGTTCACTAGGTGAGTTATCCCAATGAGGTGGTAAATGATAGAATCATATTAGCCTCTCATACTATACTGAAGTTATCCTCCTAAAAACTTTGATAAGGCACCACAATCAAAATTCTTTTGTAAACTATTTTTCAATGTCATGTAAACATTTTGTTAAAGAGGATTTTGCTTTGATCGTGTAATGGTCTTCCTCTGAGGGAGAATTATGCCTAGTGCTCCAAGAGAGGACAAGTCAAAAGTGTCAAATCATTGCCAATAGGATGCCTCGTTTGCATCATGCCATGAAGATATATCCTACAATACTGGATGACATCAAACCTAATCACACCACTAAGAAGAGGACACATCACAAGATAATAGGAAAATCATGCCATGAAATTTTTCAAAAGATGTCACGTTGTATGTTGCCACTTTAAAGTTGTTGCTACACCATCACTATGAGCATTTGCTTTAAACTAGCCAAAGTTTTTGATCCAAAGACATGAGAAATTTTCTCGAAAAACACTATGCCAAGTCATATGTTTCAAAAGAAATTTGCGTCATGAAATAGGAAGGAAGGGTTTCCCCCACAAATACAATGCTAAACCTAGAAAGAAAACTTTCTCACATGCGAGACAACTTAAGGTATGCCATCCATATCCCAATCTTTCTCTTATATATACATGGAAGGTAGTCAACGAGCCAAAAGAGACAATGACAAGTGACATACAAGGACAAAGCTACATAACCCATTTCCCCCACTGAGTACAAGACAAGGGTGAGATGAGGATGGATGATGGTATGATGCTCCTTGCAAAAAGGAAATTTTAAGTTGCAATAAGTGTAAAACATGTAATAGTGAGTATCCTACAATCCTTCAACTATTACATGGCAAGGGGTAGCAATGATTATAATGTGTAGAAAAAGCATCAACTTGATGCCTATCTAATGAAATGTTCACACATGTAGTATCTATCAGTTCAGAGTACACCAAAGTTAAACTTGTCTTGGAAGAATCTTTTGTAAGGTTGTTGATATGAAGTATTTCTATCAAAGGCTAATAACCAATACCACAAGTCTTTTTCTTGCATGTTAGGTTTGATAGTGACACAAATACCTTGTTCTCTAGCACCACATCCTTTTCCACTATAACCAGTTTTCTTCATAATTTCATAACCTCTTTCATAAATTTTTTTCATTTCTTTAGGATTTGGTGGTTGTTCATAATCAACTTCATTAAAGTTTGTTATGTAGTTTGTTTCTTCTAAAGTTGTTGAGGTGGATGTTTTTTAATTTGTATTGACATTGCCACATTTTTTTTCCCTTTGTAGACTCTTTTGTTATGATCTTGTACTCTCCCATGGATGTAGGTTTAAAATCAAAGGAACTTGAAGCATCTTCCAATAACTTTGTGAAATCTTTAATAAGATTTTATTTTTCTTTCTCGACATGCAAACAACTATGGGGTTTAGGATCGGTCTTGATTGTATACACCTTGTTATATAAGTGAGCAATGTAGTTGTAACTCAGTTGTTGTGAAACATTATCATCATCGAGTTTCTTTTGAGATGGTTCTAAGATAAGCTCAAGCTTCTTTTGAACTTGTGGTTGTTGTGAGGGTGGATGAATGATAAGTTGAGGCTTAGGTGGTTTGATAACTAGAGGGCTCAAAGGACCTCTAATGTCCATAACCTCAACACACTTGTCCTTATTTTCATGATCTCTTAGCAATGGTGAGTCTAATGTCATTTTATCATCTTCGACTAAGGAGGTCACATCACTATTGATTGAAAGAGATGTGTCAATGTTCTTATTTTCTTGCATCATTATATCCTCCTTAGTAAGAGAGCTTTTAGGGGAGTTACAAACTAGATGTTCATGACATTCAATGTTTGGCTCTTCTAAAATAACTTCATCACAATTAGGGGACTTCTCAATGGTTAGATTTTCTTGCTTATCAATGATTACACTCTTGTTTAATAATATTTTTCCTAGGGGAAGACTGGAAAATAGGATTCTCACAATTTTCATCAATTGGATCTTCTAACACAAAAGTACCTTTTTCATAAATAGGAAAGATATTAGGAGAAGGCCAAATTTTATTTTTATGATATCCATGGTTTCATCATTTTTCTCTAAGGTCTTATTATTTTGTATCATAATAACTACCCTAGTGGGAGAGCTTTCATGAGGTTCATCACATTCCATGATTAGATTTTGTAAAATAGCTTCATCACAAATAGGGGAGGCCTCAAGAGAAGAACAACTATGAGTTTCATACTTACTAATGATTGGAATTTTTTGTTCAAATAGATATTCCCAAGTGGTGGGGGAATTAGGAAAAGGAGAAGAAATATTTTGAGAACTCTCAATAAGTGTATCTTCTAACACCAAACTACCTACTTTGGATCTAGGAGCCTGAACATTAGGTGAAGAACAAGTTTGATTGTCATGGTTATCTACAACTATATCCCCATGACCTATAATTTCTTTCCAATTGGGAGATGTAGGATTAACATATCTCTCAAGCATTGGATATACTAACACCAACATATCCTCCACATAAATGTGATTTCCATGATATTTCACAATTGTATCCTCTTTTGCTAAAGAATTCTCACAAGTAGGGGAGATTTTGGGAGATGAATAGAATAGGTAAAGTAGTGTCAATGATCTCATCATCTTGTGTCATAGTATCTTCCTGAGGTGGAGGAGAAGAAGGAAAAAAAAGACATTCATGATTCTCCTTGATTGCATCTTCTTTCATTGTAATACCTTTGTCACTAATAGGAGAGGTATCAGGAGAAAATCAATTATGATTGTCACGATTTTCTATGCTTGTGTCCTCTTCTATGGCATCATTCCAACAAATAAGAAATATAGGAGGGGGTAGACTTAAGGTAAGCATCAAAATTTTCACTTTCTTGCACTAAGAGACTCTCGTAACTAGGAAATTTATTGAATGAATAACATGCTTATTGAAATTTTTCTTTACAAATTTGGAAAAGATAGATACTAACATTTTTAAAAATTAATGCAATGAAATGACCTAGAATGAAGTTCAATTTTCAGATGCAATAAACTAAAAATGAAATCTTATGCATACAATTTTGAATTTTTACAATGCACTAAAATGAAACAATTTAAGCTAAATGCAATGAAATTGATGAAACAACAAATCGGGAAATTGAAATTGAAAGATAAAAGAACCAAAAAAAAGCTAAAAAGTGATATTTTAATGTCCTAAAAATGAGGATCTATAGTTAAGAGGGAATTATTCACCAGTAAGGTAAAATGGGTCTTGGTTAGGTGGTTTTGGGATTTTTCTATGAAATTCAGTATCAATTTTAATGCCTTTTTAGATGCCAAAAGTTAGAGACCAGACCTGATTAGGGACTTATTCACCAGTAAAGGGGAATGGGTTTTGGTTAGGTATTTTTAATCTATTTTTAAATGGTTTGAAAGCTTTCAAATATATCTTTCAGTTATAGGTTTGACACAATGAAATACAACTTCATATTTTCTAGAATTTCAATGTAAAAATGCAATGAAAAGATGAAATTAAAGACCTAGGATGAAATGCAATTGAATGAGATCTAAATGAGATGCAAAATGAGTTATTTATTTTTGTAATTTTTAGATTCAAGAAGTGAAAAACAATGCAAGTTTAAACCCTATATGATATGCAAGATTTGAATGCAATAGAGGAAACCCTAATCCAATGAAAATACAAATGAAATGAATGCAATATTTTAACTTAAAATGAAATGAAAGAATCTAAAAATTAGAAAATTTCAATGTTGAATATGTTGAGTTCACCAAAAATGATTAGGGTGAAAAATAGGATCCACCCAAATGTATGAGAAATTGTAATGGATCACTTATTTTACAAGGCCCTAAATCACTTAAATTATACAAAATATGATACTAATAAAAAGTAGACATGCAACCTAACTATATTATAGGAACAAAAAGGTAGGCATTAAGAGGGTAAAATAATGTTTACCTTGCTGGAAAAGTGTTTTTTTAGGGCCCACTGAGGACTCATTCACCTTTAGTGGTGAATGGATCCCTGTTAGGGCTTCCAGAAAGTGCCTTCTAGGTTTTGTTCCTCTTAGTTTGTAACTCCAAATTCCTAATTTTTATTTCTTCAGGCCTACTGAGGACTCATTCACCTTTTGTGGTGAATGGTTCATTTTAGGGTTTCAGAAAACTAATTCAAGGATCATGTACCTTAATGTTTGCACTCTTGAAATACTTGTTATCAAGTTCTAGAAGCCTATAGTTAATTTTGTAGAGCTCTTTCTATGATCTTTCACTTTGAATGAATTTTTCAAAATTGACAACTTTTCTCCAAATTTTGCTCAACTTGACCTTCAACTTGTAAATTTGAAAATGCACATTCAAGAGAAGAGAATTTTTTTGATTTGTTAGTAAATGGGGGTCTACCTCAGTCAAACCCCTTGTAGGTAATTAAACCAAATCATGAAATAAGAAAATGAAGCATGAATATGAAGTAATGTAAATGATGTCACCTTAGATGTTTTCTTGTGAAACAAATCCACATGCTAACATGTAGTGGCCATGAAGAATGTAGATCTTAGATGTAAGATGATGCTTGTAAATGGATCCAAAATGCAACATTGAGATCTTAGCTCAACACACATGGATGAATTAAACCCTTGACATGATGATATGACCTTCAATCGCTGAAATAAACACTTCAAATGTACCTTGAAATTACTTATGAATGCTCTTGAAATGCTCTATAATTCTCTTGTGAAGTATTATTATTCTCTCATAAAATTGCTAGGTGAAACAATGTGAATTAACCCCTTATTTATACTAAATTAGGAGATTAACCCCGTAATTCCAAGAATTAAGGTTGACACTAGATCTGGAAAGAAAGATAATTAAATTTCCACCAAAATGAAATTAAAAAACAAGGGTCTCATTAACGGAGGACGTATTTACCTGGCTAAGTTGCCACGACCAAGCTTTGGGGAGCTGAAAGAAGGCCAAAAACCCATTCCAGATCAACTAAGAAAGGAGAGTCCTCTTAAGGGAGGACCCATTCAACATCAAGGGTGAATGGTTCTTGGATCGACTTACGAAGACCAATTTTTTCCCAATGAAATAATTTGATATTTAATTTATGATTTTCAGGAAAGATCTTTAGGAGGTGTCAAAATTAAGGCCTAAAAGGGGGTTAATAAGTCTACTTAACCATAATGAATTGGGACCACCTAGATAATTGTGAAAGTACCTTAAATTAATTTACAACACTTAAACAAGATATACATTATGCATATTTTTATTTAGAAAGGGGGCCATTAGGTTTAATTAAGCAAATAAGTCCTAGAAAAGTGTGAAAGTGTGTTACAACACCCTTGGAAAGGACCAATTAAAGAATTTTTTAGTTAAGTAAAGGTCCTAGAATAGTGTTAATGTGTACACGACATTAAAACACCACTCCAAGAAATCATTAATCAAAATTTAATGTTAATTATCCAAACAAGAAAGGAAAAGGGTACTTTTTTTTTACTACACATGGATCATTCCCCTAGCTGTGATGAAATAATTTAAGAAGAACCAACCTATGAGTGTCATGAACATTTAGTTTGTAGTTCTCCTAAAAATTATCCTCCTAGGGAGGATATCATGGTGAAAGGCACATTTGATGAGGCTTCCTTAGGTGAAGATGATGAAAGGAAATTAGACTTCTCTTCACTAAGAGATCATGCAAATAAAGATAACATTGCTGAGGTTATGATGATACAGATTAGATCTCCTTTAACTAGTGAGCTTCCTATGTAACCTCCCATTAGTGAATCACATAAGAAAATAAGAGGTTTCTTGAAATATATGATGCAACTTAACAACAACAGTATTTTGCACAAATCAAGATATAACACAGTTGCTCAAACATGTAGGAAACTGTAAACACTTCCCACTTCAATATCAGTGCAACAAAATATTTTTCCTAGTGTTGAAGAACTTAAAAATACCCGCTAATATATCGGCATGGCAACTCATTCATCTATCACCTATATACAAGTGTCTATTTCAAGAAATACTGCAAATAAAGTAGGATGAGATTCAATCTTATATGAAATCGAATAATGTAGCATCCTCCTTTCATCCCATGTGATTCACACAATTAGAAATCACATTCCCTAGACATGAATAACCCTCACTTGAGATTTAAAACAACAATGAATCCTTCATGATCTAAAGTTTATCATTAATGAAACTGTAGTTAAGTGCACTCTCATAGATAATGGAGCAGATCTTAATGTTTGTAGCATTGACTTCCTAGATAAAATTGGCATGGACAAAAGGATCATTCAACTTAATGATATACATATTCATGGCTTTGAAAATGTTAATAGGAAACAATTCAGAATGATCACATTACCTATTGAGATTGGGCCTGTAGTGTTGCCTACCCCTATCCATATCATGCCATGACCCCTTCCATACAATATTCTCCCAGGGAGACCATGGATTCATTCTATGAAAGTAGTCCCATCTACTCTTCATCATACAATGAAATTTGAATAAAACAACAAGATATATAAAATCAAAGCGTATGAAAGAAGCTACAACATTTCAGCCTCAAATTCCAAAGATTCATATACCAACAATTCACTTTTAGATACAAGTTCTAATGATGATTGGGGTTTTACACCTCCCTTTATAGGAGAGTGCAAAATATCACAATCTAAAAAAAAATCTTTTTGTTTCAAATGCTCAACTTCATTCTCCATCAACAAAATTACCCCATGATAGTGATAGGGGCCCTATCTAACACCCATCCCTTTGTGGTCAATGGAAATTGATGCTTCCAACTTTGAGGCATAAACACAAGGATGAGGATCCTATTTCACAATTGCCACACTCAAGGTCACCACAGGTATCTTCACCCAATAAAGGATGGAAAAGATATGAAAATAAGATATCCTAATATATGATTTAAAATTATGAAAGGGGGTTCACCACCAAGTGCAAACTTGGAAAATACATTGAATTGGAAAGCACAATGTGATATGCAAAATGACATGGAAATGCAAATGCGGAAAAAAAAAAGGTTGTAAAATTGAATGTGTGCACTTGGAAACTTGTGGATACTTGGATGGAGACTGTAAATGTTTTTTATTCTAAAATTTTGGCCCACTGGGACTCATTCACCAATTTGGGTGAATCAGTCCTAGATTGGGGTTTCTGCATAGGAACAGGTTTCTCAAAAAAGGGTATCCAAAAATGTCAAAATATCAAAATTTACCAAAAATGGGACTCATTCACCACTTGTGGAAAATGAGTCTAATTTGGCTTTTCTGTAAATTCAAAGTTCTGATTTGCATCTCTCAGTCTACTCTTTCTATTCATCTAGGTTCTCAAATTTGAAACTTTGTTTTTGGGGCTATAAATGACCTTTTAGTGAAGATTTTCACCTATAAAATAGGGATACGAATCTAACAACCTTGTAACCTATTCTTCAATCATCTACAAGCCTTCAAAGCACCTAGATCTACAATCACACAAATAAAGAGAAAAAATGTTGATTATTAGGGAATGGGGGTTCGCCTTGGTCGCCTTGGTCAAACCCCTTATAGGTAATTAAACCAAATGATGAAATAAGATAATGAATCATGGATATTAAGTAATGCAATTATAACCTTTCTATGATTATAGATTTTGAAATCATACAACAATTGATGAAGAATTCTGCCCTTGAATGCCTTAGAATTGATCTTGAATGCTATCTTGATGACCTTGTGAAGACTTAGAGTGCTTAACTCTTGCTTGCTTCACTTGATTACTTGAACCTATGATACTTGGATGGAAGAAGGATTTGAAGTATTTATTATATAGGTGCTCCACTCAAATGAATATTAATTTAATCCTTGTGGACATTATAAATGGATGCCTCACTTCCTTGTCCACACAAAATGGGGTTACAAGGAGAGGGATCCAATTTCACAATATTCACATTCAAGGAAACCTTAGAGATATCAACCCAACGAAGGATGTGAGAGATCTAACTATAAGGTATCCTTGGAGATGATTGAGATCAGAAAGGGGTTCACCACCAAGTGTAAACTTGGAAAATGCAAGAGTTTGAAAACATGGTGTGATGTGCAAACACATGCTAAATGACCTAAGAAAATCCCTAGAAATGTAAATAAAGAAAAAAAAAAAAGTAAAGATGTGAATGGTGTGCACCTAGAAACCTTAAAGAGACTAGAAATAGCTCTAAAATTATGAAAATATTGACTTTTAAGCTTGGTGGGACTCATTTGCAATTCTTAGTGAATCAGTCTCAATTCTAGAAAACTACACTAGAGCCTATTTTAGCTAAATGGGTATCCAAATTCATAGAAAATTTTGAAAAATAGGTACAATGGGACTCATTCGCCACTAATGGCGAATGAGTCCACTTTGAATTTTTTGGAAACTTAAAAGTGGAATCTGTTGCTCTCGGTTAACTCACTTTGTACCTCCAAGTGTCTGGATCCGAAACCCTAACTTTTAGAAATGTAAGTGACTTTTTGTGAAGATTTTGACTTTGTAAATTGGGAGATGACTCCAATAAGTTTGAAACCTAATCTTCAATGACCTCCAATCCTTCAAAGCACCTAGATCTACAATCACACAAAGAGAGAAAATGTTGATTGTTAGGGAATAGGGGTTTGCCTTGGTCAAACCCCTTTTAGGTAATTAAACCAAAATGATGAAACAAGATAATGAAGCGTGAATATTAAGTAATGCAATTAGAACCTTTCTGAGATAAGGGATCTTGAATTGTTGCAACAATGGATGAAGAATCCACCCTTGAATGCCTTAGAAATGATCTTTAATGCTATCTTGATGACCTTGTGAATACTTGAAATGTTTAACTATTTCTTGCTTGACTTGAAAATATGAATGTATGATGAAACAATGATTTGGAAGCTTGTTTATATATGCAATCAATTCACATGACCATTAATTTGATCCCCAAGGACGACATGGGAGAAATTTAAACTTGAAACCCAATTTTTCCTACTCAAACATTGAAAATAGCTCAAATGGGACTCATTCACCATCTTGGGTGAATGAGTCCCACCTAGGTGGGACTCATTTTCCCAAGGTGGAAAATGGGTCCCATAGGGGCCATTTTACTAGCTAAAGTGTTCAGGAATACATAAATTAAGTCTATATGTTGATATTGTCAGATATTTAATCAAAATATGCCTTGGGATGCACAATATAGGGTTATAGCAGCCTATTAATGATGATGTAAGGATCATAAATGCAAGAGAGCCCAAAATCCAATGTGAAAGTGTAAATCAATATAGTTTACAACACTAAATTAAGGAAAAATTTAGTTTATTTAGCTTAGAAGGGGCTTAAATCCAATGTGAATATGAAAAAAAACATTACAACACTAGATTTGGTCCACTTGATTTACAAGCATCATGAATTTAATGAGAAAGTGTAAATAAATACATTTTACAACATTAAATTAGGGTGGGGTTAGGTTTATTTAGCTTTGAAAGGGCGCAAGACCTAATGTGGATGTGTAAAACACATCACAAAAGTAGATTAAGGTGATATTAAGTCCAATTGATCATTAACTATTCCCAAATCAAGCAAGGAAAAGGTATAATTTTTTAGTGTCCACATTTAGCCCCCACTTTAGTGAGAGGATGAACTTGCTTCAAAATCACATTAAAGTAGACATTCAACATGGGTCAAATTGTACCAATGTAGATGGTCTAGGACAACAAAGATGAAGGATGCAGTCAATCCCTTAGGATCCAAGATCCTAATTAAAACTGACATAATCACAAAAGGACACACAAAAGGTGAATTATATGGAGCAAAACAAGATACATGATCATGCAATGGAAATAACTAGAGTGAAGAGAAGTACAAATGAGAAAAAAAAAAAAGGCAGATCAAGCTTCGACCGTTTGTCCAACATGATGTGGATCAGATTTAGTTTTTTTTCTAAAAATGCATACTCAGTCTGAGGTGACGAAACTCTTGGTTGTTCACTACGTGAGAAGTCCTAGAAGTTGAGAAACATACACTCATGGCTGGTATGTACTCACACACATGCAAGTGGCTATGGGGAAATTCATGCCTTAGATTGGGCTTCCCACTTAATGATACCAAAGTTATACCTCATGATAACTTTAATAAGGTGCCATAGAAAAATTATTTTTGAGCTTCATGAGACAAGCAAAACTTCATATGCTTGGAGCTCATGAACAAACGAGATGGTTCTACAAGCATGCAAGGTATTTTATGCAAGGTGGCCATATGCTATAAATGCAAAATAGTGTAAGGTATGTTCAAATGGATTTTTGTTAGTTCATACAAGGTCTCTTCTTAGGGAACATTGTACCTAATGTTTCCAAGAAAGGACAAGTCAAAGAAATATCATGCTCTTGGAGAAAATCAATCTCAATGACACCACCAAGGAGAGAATGCATCACAAGAAAAGAAAAATTGCATCGTGAAACATGAGTGTCAATGTATACCCCCACTTTAAAGTGGTTGCTTACACCATGACTAAGAGAAATTACTTCAAAGTAGAAGAATACACGAGAGCTTATTCAGAAAGCCCTATGCGAAGTCATATGTTTCCAATAAGCTACTTCATGAAAAAGGTAGTATGTCACATGTGAACCAACTTAAGGCATGTCGTCCACATCCCAAGCTTGCTCTTATATGTTCATGAAAGGTGATCAACTAGACGAAAGATGCAACGACAAGTGACATACAAGGAAAAGGATAACTAACCCCTTGCCCCCACTTAGTGCAGGACAAGGGTGAGTCGAATAGGATGAAAATAAGTATCAGCTAGAGGAATTAGGTGCCTCAACACAAGAAAGAGCACCACATTTATTGACATATTTTTTTTTGTTTAAGGTTTGAGATGAAAATGAAGGTAAGGGTATGTGCAGGATCATCATGGAAAAAACAGGCCCTTAAGTGGCAAAATTTTCAGAAAAATCAAAGTTAGGAAAATTAACATAAAAATTTGATTAAGTTATCTATTTTATTTCAAAAATATGTAAATTGAATGTAGAAAATTGAATGTAGTTTCTAAACTACTAGATTTTTTTTTTTTTTTAAATCTATTTGGTGAAAATTTTAAATTTTAATGTAGTAGTACTTAAATTTCAGGGAAAAAATAAGAAGTAGGTGTCTGTCTAACCACCCTAATCAATATAAAATGATAATATTTTTTTATAAGATTTTATATATAAGTAGAGGACTCATTTCCAGATGTGATGCATACTTTTTTGTAATTTTTGTCAAAGTAAATAATTAATTATGATTTTTTTATTACAAATTTTAAAAAATATAAAATACTCGTATGTCTGACCACCTTAACTTGGTCAAAACTTCATGGAAATCAATTTTTTTAAAAATCCTATAGTATGTGAAGGATAGAATGTGACACATGTTTTAGATTCAAAAGATGTGATACCGTTTGAAAACTATAGATCTTTTTCAATTAGCCTATCAAATAGGACTTTAGTCGTAATTCAAATAGAAAATAAATAATAATTAATTATTAAATTCAAAGTAGGGCATAATTTATATTTGTAGAAAATTGAGAATATGCTTTAAAAACCCTTTTCATTTCATTAATTTTGGGCAAAAAAAATGTCTTTAGCCACATACCCTACACATACCCATCATATCGCCACTTTTTGGCCCATCATGATCTTGCACATACCGATAAGGGAGATAACCTTAGATATTTCTTGAAAGAGTATGATATGTCAGTTTTATTTGTGTGTTCATTGTATTCATGTGAAGGAGGGAGATTGTATCCAATACCATAACAACCTTTCAATTCAGATGAAGGGTGTTTGTGCTTCCGTGAAGGATTGGATTCTTTGCAAGAACTCAAATCCTTTTTAAAGTTATGTGTCATCTCCCCATGATGGATGGGAGTTAGATATCCCCCATCACTATCATAGGTTAATGTTGTTGGTGTAGAACCAAGTTGAGCATATAAAACACAAGGTTGTTTTGGTTTAGGTTGTGATATTTCACAGTCTTCCCTAAAGGAAGGTGTGAAACCCAAATCACTAATAGAACTTGTATAAGAAAATGAATCATTTGTATATGAATCTTTGGATCATGAGGGTGATATTTTGGAAATTTTATTAAAACAAGGCATAAAATCTAACCATCCCTAATTATCACTAAAGACATTTGTTGTAGGTGAATGATTAGCATCAACTTGTCTAGGTCCAAGTTTTCATTTTGGAATGAAAGTATTAGGGGAGTTGGAAATGTTGTGATCATCTGATTCATAACTTCATTCATTTGCATCAACCATGTATATCTTTTTTGTTGTGTTCAAATTTCATTACATGGTGAAGGGTACATGGGACTCCTTTCACAGCATGAATCCATGGTCTCCCTAGGAGAAGATTGCATGGAAGGGGTCCTTGCATGATATGGATATATGTAGGAAACACTACAAGTGTGACCTCAATGGGTAATGTGATCATCCCTAGTGGTTTCCTATTAACATTGTCAGAGCCACAAATATGAACATCATTAAGTTGAATGAGATTTTTGTCCACGCCAAGTTTGTTTAGGAGGTCCAAGCTATAAAAATTAATTTATGCTCCATTGTTTATGAGAGTGTTCCCAACTGTAGTTTCATTAATGATCACCTTTATCATCAAGGGTTCATTTTTGTTTTGAGTCTCAAGTGAGGGAAATTCATGTTTAGAAAATGTGATTTCTAATTGTGTGACTTATCTAGGATGAAAGGAGGATGTTACATTATTCAATTTCATAGAAGCTTGGATCTCCTCCTACTTTATTTGTAATATTTCTTGAAATAGGCACTTGTATGTAGGTGATAGTTGAATAAGTTGTCATACAGATATGTTAGTAGGGGTATTCTTATGATCTTCAACTATATTATGAAATGGTGATCGAGGAGCACTAGGAAAAACATGTTGAGGAAATGGTGATGTTGCGGGTGCAATTTTTGATCCCCTACATGTTTCAAAAATTGTGTTTTATCTTAGTTGTTGCAAAACAGTGTTAGATTGCATCCTAGATTTCAAGAAATCTCTTATTTTTTAATGTGATTCACTAATGGGAGGTGACTTAGGAATCTCACTAATTAAAGGAGATCCCACTTGTGTCATCATAACCTCAAGAATATTATATTTATTGGCATGATCTCTTAGTGAAGGAGATTCTAATATCACTTCACTTAAAGAATCCTCATTATGTGTGTCAATGTTCATATTTTCTTACACCATGATATCCTCCCTAGGAGGGGAGTTTTTAGTAGAACTACAAACCAAATATTCTTGACATTCAAAGTTTGGTTCTTCTAAAAAGAATTCATCACGAGTAGGGGAATGATCAATGGTTAAACTTTCTTATTCAATAAGGGTTTCCCTAAGTGAAGGGGGACAAGTAAGATTCCCATGAAATTGATCTATTGTATTTTCTATCATCAAAGTATCTCCTTCATAACTATGAGAGATACTAGGAGAAGAATAATTTTGATTATCATGATACTTTATGAATTCATTCCTTTGTTCCCTAATGTATTCAAAAATAGGATGTGTAGGGGAAGGATCATAAAGAGGGTTGTCATAGATCTTGAAGTTTTTCTTATCTAACACCAACATATCCTCATCACTATCACAAGAGAAGAAGATGTTTGGAGATGAACATAGGTATGTTTCAATGGTATCATCTTGTGGTGTGTGATCATCATGATTACTTATTGTTATGTCCTCTTGTTTAATAGTTTATTGCCTAATAAGATAGGTAAGAGGAGAGAAACAACTCAAATTATCAAAAATATCATTAATTGGTTCTTCTAAATCCTGTGAATGGTAGCTCTACACCTGCACAAACATGAACAAACAACACAATTCTAGTCAATTATATGAATAAAAACTAGAATTCCCCATGCAATTCATTTAAACACCAAGAAAAAGAAATAAATGAAAACTAATCAAGTGAAAGACACTAAATCTTTTTGAAGATATTCAAACTCTCAATCCCATGGGGGAATTGGTGCTATTTTGATGTGGAAAATAGCCCTTTCCTAATTCCTTGCAAGTTTGGATGATGATCAATGGTGCTCCTTGATGAAATTTGCAATATCCTAGCTAATATTGATGAGAAACTATAAAAGCTTGAATGATATGTTGATTATTTTTCTCAAAACCTATAGATAATGACTTTGCATAAAGTTATCCATCCAAAATTAGTAGAAGAGCTCTCCATTTATAGGAAAATAGGATGGAGGAATGCAAAACATGGAGGATGTAGGAATAAGCATTAGCCAATGGCATTGTACCACTTTTCAACATGATAGTGGAGAGATATGGAGCATATTTTGATGAATGTACAGGGTATGTGTAGGATCATCATGGAAAAAATGGGCCCTTAAGTGGCGAAAAATTCAGAAAAAAGTAGAGTTAGGCAACTTGATGTAAAAATTTGAATAAGTTATCTATATTATTTCAAAAATATGTAAGAATAGAGCCTATAGAAAATTGAATATAGTTTCTAAACTACTAGGTTTATTTATTTAAAAAAAAATATATTTAGTGAAAATTTGAAATTTTAATGTAGTAGTACTTAAATTTCAGGGAAAAAATAAGAAGTAGGTGTCTATCTGACCACCCTAAGCACAATAAAAGATAATATTTTTTATAAGATTTTAGATATAAGTAGAGGACTCATGTCCTGATGAGATGCATATTTTTTGTAATTTTTTTCCAAGTAAATAATTAATTATGAATTTATTATTACAACTTTAAAAAAATATAAAAGCTCGTATGTCTGACCACCTTAACTTGGTCAAAACTTCATGAAACTCACTCTTTTTTTTTCTAAATCCTATAGTATGCGAAGCATAGAATGTGACGCATGTTTCAAATTTAAAAAATGTAATATTATTTGAAATCTATAGATGTTTTTCAATCAACCTATCAATTGGTACTTTAGTCATAATTCAAATAGAAAATGAATAATAATAATTTATTAAATTCAAAGTAAAGCATAATTTATATTGGTAGAAAGCTAAGAATATCCTTTGAAATTTATTTTTTGTTTCATCAATTTTGGGTAAAAAAAGGTCATTAGCCACATACCCTACACATGATCCTTGAAAGATGAGTTGAAAGTTGGAGTTAATGATCCTGCAAATAAATGTGATTAGGTGGACATTTGAAATTTGAATGATGGCTTGAAAGATGAGTTGAAAGTTGGAGTTAATGCCACTTGGCTCAAGAAAAAGGACATGTAAGGGATATAAATTCCATGTTGGAGGACAAGATCTTTTGGGAGGGAGGTTTAAAAAATGAGGGAATATTCCAACTTGATGCCCTTTTGAATGAAAATAAAAGAATTTATAAATCAATTAAATTGATATACATGCACAAGTTGAAAAAGCTAGAGGATTTGATGGATTAGAGTTAGGAGTTAATCAAGATTTGAGTAACTTAGATGGAGATTAGTTGATTTAACACTTTGACTTAGATTTTTATATTTATTTAAATCAAAATGAGAGGAATATGAATACTAGATTTAATTAAATAAAGTGACTTATTTAATCAAAAGAGGAACATTAGGATTAATTAAACAAAATGATCTATTTAATTAACATAAGATAATGATTCAATCAAATGAAGTGGATTTATTTAATTAAAATATGAAATATGAAGAATTTAATCAAATAAAGATTATTCAATTAAATGGTTAGTAAAGGAGTGATTTAGGACGAATTGATGTTAGTAAACCAGGATCAAGTGCATGAGATCAATTAGTATAATTTACGTGTCTACATTTTTCCCCTCTTTGAAGTAATGTACCTACTATGTTGGTTCTAAGAATAACCTTGCCAAGATGAAAATTCAAAAAAAATCTATTTCTTTTCAAATGCTCCACTGCTGCCCCAATGAAAGAATTTTGCTGGTATACTGCCACCTTGAGAGATTGGACAACAATTTGCATTTTTGGGTGATTTCTCAAAAAAAGAGGACAAGTTGCCCAATGGGTCTAGAAAGGCTCCCAAGTACCGAAAATGTGCCAAAATGTGAGAAAAAGACCTAAAATGAGCGTCAGTTGTGAAAAAATAGGGTTGGGGGCATAAAACCCTAGTTTGATGACTAAAATGAGTCATAAAACCCTAATTTTCATGCTTAAATAGCCCTCAAGGGGTCACTTTCAATTCATTTGCACACTCAATCTTTAGAATGTTCATCATTTTGAGCTTTGACCTTCCTGCGAGATGGCACAACAAGTGCTTCCCCGACACATTTCCATGTGAGTTCGAGTCTACCAAAGACTTCCCAGTGCAGGACCATTCGTATGTGACCCTAACTTGACTTGTAATTTTGATTTTTGTGTGCATCAATTACGTTTTGAAAGAGTCACAAAGTCTAGCGTCACTATATAGTGACACTTAAAGTATTAAATCAATGACTCTTGGCTTCAAAGAGCATCACTATTGTGATTTGCGATTCCAAGTCAGAGTTTAGGTTTTAGGGTTCAAACTTCAAAGGGTGATGCCATTGTAAATGGAAATGTTGGACCTTAATTAGGTTTTTATGGTTTTTTGGTTAAACAGGGCCGTGATCAAATAGTGATGCCACGTTTAGTTTGCACTTTGGGGGGTCCTAGTGTCATAGCTTGGAGTTTTCAAATAGCGATGCCTTTGCAAATAACAATGCCTTTGTTGTTTCAGTGTTGAAAACCTCAAATGGGATCCAGTCTTTTTTTTAAACTTGACACTGTGGCTTTATGGGTGTAGGATGACAGAGAGCTTGTGCATTCATGCGAGCACCGAGCCTCGGTGTTATCAAACTAAGTAGATTACATGAGTTTCTATAGGAGCACCTTGGCACGATCAGTCTATGGTACGTAGCCTACACACCTGCCATTAGGACCCATTTGGCAATGATGACCACATTAGCTAAGTGATGGCATAGTGAGACATCATCCTTTCATCTTCCCACCACAAGGCCATTGTCACATTGGAGGAGGTCTGGTAGATTTTAAGATTGCCCATCCATTTGATATATGACATGGAGACTGGTATTGATTCCTGTTACGAGATCATGGGGATAGATGAGATTGTTTTCATCGAGGATCAGATTGACCTTAAGTATTAAAGAGGTCAGTTGTCAACTTTCTAATTGATTGTTATGGCCATCATATCAAGACATGTAGCTCTAGGTAGATAGGGTTGCTATTTCAATTCAGGATGGGGTTTTTCTTGGGAGTAGATGCTATTCTAGAGGTGCTATTTTCGTTGGGTACCATTGATGTTGGCCTCATTATACCATGATTTGCACGAGTTCACATATTGCAATAGTAGAGCTATTGGTGATGGAGTCACACTTCTACACATCTAGGCCTAGGAGCATATTTTCATGCTTCAAATGAGGGTCATAGGGATCGACGTCGAGCTTGATGACCCAATAGTTTGGAGGTACAAAGGAAACCTCACATTTAGACACACAAGATAGATAGGTGTACCTCACTGGCGAAGGGTTTTGGATGAGATGACAAAATTCACTTGGAGACCTTGGCTCTAGATGCTAACTTGGTATTATGATGTACATTAGTTGTTCTATGTCGGGAAGGATCAACTCATGCAGGGACGTGAGCATACTATGATCAAATGTTACTGACCTGATCAAGTAGCCAGACAGTTTGGGGAGGTCCAGGACAAGCCAGATGATCAATACATGGCCATATTTGCTTGTTCTATCAAAGAGACCACATGGGTTTAGATGATCCTAGCATCAGATGCAGTTGATTATTTTAGATAGTTGGTAGCTAGGGCCTGGGCCTATGATCAGGGACAGGTAGACCCAGGAACTACATGTGCCTAGGATAATTGGTTCAGTCCCCCCATTTAGTTGAAAGTTATGGGAGCAACACTTTCTAGGAGACCTTGGGGTAGGGCACTGAGGAGGGGACAAGTGTCTATGAGAGGAGGAGGAGGAGGGCCACCTCCAAACTAGAATGAGTAGCATCAAGATTAGAGAGGACAAGTAGATTAGTAGAGAGATGCTCCCAGAGATTAGCAACCACCTCAAAGGGATTAGGTGCCAACACCACCTTTGCCACCTCAGCCCAATCAGACACTTATAGTGGAGAGGGATCATGCTAGACAATAGGTCAAGAACCTCACAATAGAGCAGGATCAAGAGAGGTAGCAACGATAGGTGATAGAGCTGCAACTAGCACATGAGGCTAGGAGGCAGCAATAGTTAGAGAGCATGGAAGCAACATCCCAGGGAAGGATAGTCCCCATGCGGATATACCATGAGGCAGTGCAGGAGGATGAGTACTATAGTGAACATTATTGATACACAGTTCCTTCGGTGGCTTGGGTGCCAAAGTTTTCCCAGCAAATAGGATATAGTTAGGACCAACCTGAGAGGTAGGTGGCTGAGGGGATCAGCCACTAAGGCTAGCTCACACATTTTTTATCAGCAACACATGATTCTTTTTAAGATCCATGGGCTCCATTTTTTATAGCCTCATGGGCATTGTATACATTGATTGATATAGACACATTTGATCCTAGTTTGTACCATGATAGTTGCACTATTTTGATATATATGATATGATCGATTCATTATGAGATTTGTCCTATTTTATTTATGCATTATGGATGGATGTATTTACTTTTCTATATGCAATGGTATTCTATATTATATGATGCAATGTATGTATGATACAAATGCTTTATGGATGGATGGATGCATTTCTTTTTCATAATATTTTCTATGGACTTTTTTATGATGATGATGCATGGATGATATGGATGTATGGATGCAAATTCTATGATATGCAAATGATTTTAAAATGTTTAAACTAACAGATCTATATTATGCACCTAATGAATGTTGTTATATGAGATGTATGGGATATGCTCTTTTTTTTTAGTATCTTTTTCATGATATGATGTATGTATGTATGGATGAAATGATGATGCTTATGCAATGAATGATATTATGATTCATATGTGGAAGATATGATAATGCTTTTATGATGGTGTAATTGATGCGAGTGAGATGCTTAGAATAACCAATCTATATTATGCAATGATCAAATGCATTGCATGTGAGATGATTAATGTTTCCTACTATGATATGATATGTTATGCAACATGTTGATGGTTTGTGGATGTAGGATGGATGCATTAGTGATGTTTGGTTAACTATCATCATACCATGTTACCGCAGAGAGAAGAAAGAAGAAATGAAACAATGACAAGAGGATCCAACAAGTCCATGATCTATGAGACTTTATTAGAGATAATAGTGAATGATGATGATGCAATGCTTATCAAGAATTGGTATCTTAAGAGGGATACTTACCTTATGTTTGATAACACACATAGGCACAATGCATTAAGGTATAAAGAACTAGGATGGTGTTGCACCAAGTGTGATGGACTTTGACTTGACAATTAGATAGGAGTACTCTTATTCACACCTGACATACGTAACCCTATTTCAAAAATGTATTTTAGATATTCCAAATATCTTAGACCAAAACATAGAAAGGAAAGCCTTACTATGTGGTCAAAAAGACACCTAAAACACCCTCCCTACACCCAAACAAAGCATGCATGACCAAAGTTATATTACAAGAACATCCAACAAGCACAATAGATAAAAAGATAATGATTGTTACCCCATTCCTTTCTCTCTAAATCCCTTTGTTTGGACATCATTGAGAGTTCATTCAAATGAGTGCAATAAGACAAATCAACAAAGAAAAAGATCAAGTAAACAAACAAGCCAATGTTCATACCGCTAGCCAAGACTAAACTACAGTGATGCCTAATCTTGATGTCCATTGTAGGAAGGATGCATCCTAGGACATGATGTTATCAAATGATTTGGGACAAATTGGATGATGAGCTATTATCAAGAGTTCACCAACTTGTTTACCTACTAGCCTAGACTTGAGACCTTGACGATTGAGTTTTCACTTTCAATCTGCTAGACTTGTTTATGAATGTTTCACCAAAGTTTGAGGATGATGATGATTTATTATGAGTTAATGTTTATTTTGGGTGAAAGTAAGATGGGATAGATGGATTTTTCAAATATTTGGATGGTTTTGGTGTTTTCAAAATGTTGAGGTTGTTTTTTGTATTTTTGAGATGTCTTACGAATGTTTTGATTTTCAAATTTTCAAATGTTTTTGTGTTTTCTAATATTTTGACCAAGAAACTAACCTAAAGACCTATCCTTGAGGCCTCGGGGGTTGATCAAAGATTATCCTTTCCTACATTATACACGCAAACACCACGTAGTTCAACTAACGCAAACTTGATTATTGATGAGATATGAACAAATGGATTATCAGTTTATTATGATGGACTCCTATAGGACTGACCTAAGTGTCTTAGTAGATGATCAAAGATCAACCTTTCCTACATTCAAAGCTTAGAGACCTGTAGTTCGATAAGATGACTCTATTTTTGACATTTTTAAGTGAAATTTTGACCTATTTTTGGGATTTTGATATGTTTTGAATGTTTTTTGGATTTTCTGATTTATGAATCATTTTGGATTTTTTTGATTTATTGAATACTTCAAGAATATACATGAATATGATATGATGAGAACATTCCCCTAGCATGATGCAAAAGACTACTCCAATATAGGTAGAAAAAATTGACTTTAAGAATGGGCTGAGTAGTACTAGGAGGGATCATGGTATGAACACATGATCAAGCTATGATGTAGACATGGATGAGTGATGGATGGATGTGATGGAGCTGTGATGGATTGACGATGTAGAACAAGGTGCAAAGATCCTAATGGATGGAGAGTTCTTATTTACACAAGGCACCTGTTTGCCACGTTTTCACCAAGGTACTTGCCCAAAGTGCCATTCAAGTGGTTTTCACTAGAGGACAATTTTTTTCTTTACTATTTTTAATCCTTTTTCTAATTTTTTTCTCTTTTTTTCTTTTTTATATTTTTATATTTTTTTGTATTTTTTGGATTTACACCTTACAAGTTTATTCATAAATTCTTTTGAGATGGGATATATTCATGGGCTCCTGTAGAGGTTCCCCTTCACGTGTTGATAGCTTATATGCACTTGATTTGTAGCTTGTTGTGATGATGAAGGGTCCCAACCAATTAGGTTGAAATTTACCCTTACTATATGGATTTGGTACAATTTTCTTATTATCCTTTAGTACAAGCTCTCTGACTTGAAAGGTTTGATTCCTAATCTTCTTCTTGTAGCTCCTCTTGCTCATCCAATAATTCTAGCTTGTTCAATGGCGATACCTGATATTCTTCATTAGTGACGATATTTTGCAATGATATTCTCAGTGATGGGAGCTTGATATCAATGGGGAGGATGGCTTCTGATCTATAGACTAGGGAGAAAGGGGTTGCACCCATTGGTGTGTAGATACTTGTTCGGTAGGCCCATAAAGCAAGATTTGAAACTGTAAGTTCTAGTCATGACCAATGTCATTGATTGTTTTCTTGAGGATTTTTAAGATGGTGTTATTGGTAGCCTCATCTTGGCTATTACCTCGTGGGTAGTATGGAGTGGAATATTAATGTTGGATATTGAGCTTTTGGCATAGGTCTTGATAATCCTGGTTTTTGAAAGGTTTCCTATTATATGAGATAATGGCTTGAGGGACATTGTAGCAAAAGATTAGGTAGTTTAGGATGAACTTGGATATCTACTTTCCTATGATATAGGTAATGGGAATGGCCTCTACCCAATTCATGAAGTACTCTATGGTGGTGATGATGAACTTATGTCCATTGGATGAGGTGGGGGTGATTTTGCTGACAAGATCAAGCCCCCATTGTGAAAAGGGCCAAGGTGTTATGATCGGGTGGAGATCTTGAGCTAGTGCATGGATGAGATCCCCATGCTGCTGACATTGTAAGTACCTTTAAACATAATCGTGAGCTTCCTTCTCCATTGTAGGCCAATAGTACCTAGTCCTCAGCAGTTCTTAGCAAAGGTCATACCACTCAAATGTGAATCAAAAATTCCATTGTGCACCTTGGTTAAAGTAGTCAAAGCTTCCTCAACATTAAGGCATCGTAAAAGGGTTCCTTCAATGTTCTTATAGTATAAGGTATCTCCTAAGATGACAAAATGAGATGAATTCTTGACAAATGCTCTTTTAAGGTTTAGGGTTATATCAGTGGGGGGGACTCCTATTCTCAAGTAGGTGTATATATCATGATACCAAGGATCACATGGACCAATGATTTCACACACAAATTCATACTTTGGTACCTTGAATGTTGGTATGAGAAACTTCTTTATGAGGAATTCTTGCTTAGGGACTTTATGTGGGACATCCAATAATGATCCGATTGTTACCATAGCATTCGCCGCTCTATTAGTTTGTCTAGGTATCTACTCAAATGTGATATCAATGAAGAACTCTTTAAGGCTTTCCACCAATTTCTTGTATGGGGTCAATTTGTCATCCTTCATTTGATATTCATCACTAACTTGGTTGATAATAAGTTATGAGTCCCCATAGACTTTGAGTGCCATGATCTGCCATTGTACTACAATTCTCAACCCTATGATGAGAGCCTCATATTCTAAAAAGTTATTTGTGTAAGGAAATGATAGCTTTTATGATTTAGGTATGTAGTCCCCTTGTGGTGTAATGAAGAAGACTCCATCTCCTAACCGGTGTTGTGTGTAGGATCCATGAAATTACATTTTCTAGTGATCTCACACACTTAAGTTAAAGATTGACTCATCAGGGAAATATGATACAAGTGGGTTCTATGAATATATTGGTGCTTCTACTAGTTGGTTTGCAATTGCTTGTCCTTTAATAGTCTTCTGTTCCACATACTCAATGTTGCGCTCTATCAAAATCATAACCGATTTAGTTGTTTGCCCTGTGAGTGTTGCTTTAGAAAGCAAATACTTGAGAGGGTCTATCTTTGCAATGATCTTTATCTGATGTGCTAGCATATAATGCTTGAATTTCGGTGTTATGAACATAACTACTAAGCAAGATTTCTCAATGTATGTGTAATTTATCTCATGTTGCACCATGGTTTGGCTAATGTAATAAATAGCCCTCTCTTTCCAATTTTCATCATGTTGTGTTGGGAGAGCACCAAGGGCTACTACTGTTGCTAATATATATAGGATCAAGGGATTTCCTAGAAATGGTGGCATGAGAACTGGTGGTGTGAGTAAGTACTCCTTGATTTTGTTGAAAGCTTGGTCACATTTCTCATCCCATTTGTATGCTACCCCTTTGTGGATTAGATGAGAATATGGGATAGCCTTGTCTGCTAGTTGTACTATGAATCGACGGATGGACTGGAGTCTTCCTTGTAAGCCTCTTATTTGTTTCAATGTCCTTAGTTGCCCCATCTTGATGATTGTTTTGACTTTGGTAGGTTCTACCTGGATTCCTCTCATGTATACAATGTATCCTAATAACTTGCCTAATTGTACCCCAAAGAAACAATTTTTTGAATTTAATCTGAACTTGTACTTTTCTAGCCTGTCAAAGATGGAGCTCAATGCTACTATGTGATCCTGACATTTCTTTGATTTAGCCAATATGTCATCCACATAATCCTCTATAATTTTGTGAACCATATCATGAAATATTAGTGTCATGGCCCTTTGGTAGGTTTCTCTAGCATTCTTCAACCCAAATGGCATCATATTCAAGCAATATGTCCCCCATGGACAAGTGAAATTCATTTTTGTGTTGGTCATCATTAGCTATCACGATCTGGTTGTACCCTAAGAATTTTTCCACTAGTGATAGCATTTCATGTCCTACCATCATATCCACAATCATGTCAATGTTTGGGAGAGGGAAATCATCCTTGGGACATGCTTTGTTAAAATCCCTGAAGTTAGTGTAGATGTCGATGCCCCTAGTGGACTTTGAAACAGGTACAAGATTTGAGACCCACTCTGGATAATCAATCGGCCTTCTGGACCCAGCATCTAGGAGCTTCTGTAATTCCATCTTGACCAATAATGCTATCTAGGGATGCATTTTCCTTAGCTTTTGTCTCATTGGCTTTGCTTCAGGATATACAACTAGGTGGTGAAGCACAACTTCTGGATCAAGCCTAGGCATGTCGGCGTAGGTCCGTGTAAAGCTTACCTTCATTTCTTTTAGAAACGTAGCTAAGAGTTCATGTTCTTTTGTCAAGAGTGATTCTACATAGAAGGTGATATGTGGTGTTTCTTCTATTCTCAAGTTGGCCAGACTGCACTTCTTTGCTAAGACTATTAACTTCTCCTAATGAATAGCACTAAGAGGAAGATTGAATGCCTCATCCTCTAGCACCTCGTAGAGGTTTTCACCATTGGATGCATCCTTTATTTTTACTATTTTTGTGTCAGAGAGTGCCACAGTGTGGTTTTCACTCAAAGACCTAGAGATTATTCTCAAATTTTCACTTTTGCGATTGCAGGATTCAGTTGTCTCTCCATAGTAGGCATGTGTGTCTAGCACAATGTCAACCCCAACCTTATGATCTCCATGTGGTATTGTATCCTAGAATCCCATAAATTCTAAGATAGCATCATCATTTTCAAACGTTTCAAGAATTGGTGGTCCTCATTGGTTGTAATTGATGAGTTGGGAATAGACTAAGTTTAGCTCATGGGTTTGGTTGTTTGACTCAAAAGATAGGGTACTAATCATGAGAAGAGAGGAATCCTCGAATAGCAAGGGTAATTCAGTTATAGGATACTCATCACACACATTGGTTATGTCAAAGGTATAGTTGTCTAAGGGTAGACCTGTGGACACTGGCAACTCAGGGGGAGCTTTGACTTTTCTAACCAGGTCACTTTTACCACATATGGTTACCTTTGGAGGGGTACATCCATGGCCAAGATTTCTTATATGCTTCTCAGGAATGAGTGGTACTAGAAGACCATTGTCATTCTTTCCAAGTTTACTGTATTTGTTATAACCATACCAAGCATCATTTGTACTCCTTTGCTGCTATCATCCATGGGAAGATCAGGCACGGGCCTTTCATCTTGGTACAATAGAACTGATATTTCCTTTTCATCTACCACTTCCTGACATAGGTCTCCCCAACATCTAAACCTGGAGGGGTCTACTTTGAAGGTTTGGTATGATGTTCCAATTAGTTGGGGCTGCCCATGATACCTAGGAGATTGATGTAACTCTCCTATTCTTAATGCACCCTTCTTCATTTTGTAATCCCCACACCCATTGTCTTGGATAATGACTTTAATTTTAGAGATGTCAAGAATGGTAGGTGTCTTTGTCTCATAAGTGGAGGCTAAAGTTGTTGGGCCCACATATGGAGTTGTAGGGCCTTTATCATTCTTTGGGACTTGAGGGATTTTATAGTACTTTGCTTCTATGTTCTTCTAATAGTTAAAGGGCTTGGGATTGCCATGGACCATGACCTCTTGGTTTTGATAGGGAAATTTCACACATTCATGGAAAGTAGATGCAATTGCTTACATCCCTTGGATCCATGGACACCCTAGGAGAATATTATAAGGTAAATCAAGGTCAAGGACCTGGCATGTGGTTTCCATGATGGCTCACCCTACTTGAATAGGGAGCTAAATAGTGCCTTGAGACACTCTTTATTGATCACCATATGCTCTGATTGTTATACCTCTACCTATTTCAATGGAGTCCTCGAAGAATCCTAGATTCTTTATTATCTTGAGTGAATAGATATTTAGACCTACACCCCCATCCACCAAGACCCTTTTGACATTTTTTTATGGACCTAGACTTTGAGATGGAGTGCACGATTGTGAGATGGTTGAGTGGGGAAGTCCCGATTAGAGAATGTTAGGAGATGTGGGGTGGTGATGTGTCCAACCACAACTTGGAAATGGTTAGCATCAAGATCTGTGGAGACATTGGATGAAGCCAATGCTTCCTCTAGGATTCTTCTTTGCACAGGTGATATCTTCGATAACTCCATGATGGAGATCTAAGCAGGGGTTCTTTTTAGCTAGTCTAAGACATTGTAACCATTGGGAATGGATTTCAAATTTGAGGTGGATACCCTAGGTGGCTATGATGATCCGACAATGGTAACTTTTCCACCATGTGTGTTGACTCCACAATTGTCTTTGGCTCCTTTGATGTTAATAATAGTGATCATTTCATCTAGGGATGTGACAACACGATCGTACACATGGTTTACATTTTCCATACTTTGTCTTTCCATGGTTGTTCCCTTTGTTATAATCGAACATCAGATTCATGTATATTTTATGGTCTTTATTTCTAGTTGGTTGTTCAACATTTATGATTTTTCTATCAATAAGGTCTTGGATTAGATTCTTCAATCTCATACAACTGGCCATTGTGTGCCCTTTGATTTTATGAAAATCACAAAAGGTGATTTTCATTGTACCATGGTGGTTTCACTTGGGGCTCTTGATAATTCTCATAGATAGGGATTTTGATAAGATTCTTGTTTACCAGCTTCTTCATGATGGATTTCATTGATTCCCTAAGGGCTGTATACCTTCACTTGGGGGATATTTATTCAACAGGGGTGGCCCCCTTGATTATTCATATTATTGACTTGATTATTGAGTGGTTGTGATGATACCACATTGTCTTGTGTGTTGTTTCAATTGTTTCATTTTGGTTGTTGGTATGATTGTGTGTTTTGTTTTAGGGCACTAATTATGACCTTTGCATCCACCACACCATCATTAGTGACATTTTTGTTTTTCGCCCATGTGCGAGGTTTTTCATTATAGTTGGTTGATGGACATTTATATTGATATTCTTGATATGTGGGTGTCCCCTCTTATGCAATAAGCTCTCCTTCGATGTTGAGCACCTTTGGGATCAAATAGTCATATGTGGTGATACATTGCATTTTTAGATGTAATGAAAAGGTTTTCTCAAGATTGGAAATGACAGTGAAAATTTATTATTCCTATGTGATGGCCCACTTGCTCCTATTGGCTTTGGATTTCCATCATTGCAAGAAGGCTATGAATTTCTCCCCCTTAGCTTGTTTAAGAGTAGATAGTTCCTCTAGAATCACTTCCATGCCTATGTTAAATGCATAGTTCTTTATGAATGCATCCACAATTTCTTGGAACTTTTTGATTCCAAGAGGAAGGTGAGAGAACCATTCCATGGTGGGTCCAGCTAAACTTTGAGGGAATAGTCACATTAGATATGTATCATGGGTATGTCTAGGATCATGATGGGCCAAAAAGTGGCAATATGATGGGTATTTGTAGGGTATGTGGCTAATGACTTTTTTTAAACCCAAAATTGATGAAACAAAAAGGGTTTTTAAAGGAGATTCTCTACTTTCCACCAATATAAATTATGCTTTAATTTGAATTTAATAAATAATTATTATTCATTTTCTATTTGAATTATGACTAAAGTCCTAATTGATAGGATTATTGAAAAACATCTATATCTTTCAAACAGTATCACATTTTTTGAACCCAAAACATGTGTCACATTCTATGCTTCACATATTATAATATTTTAAAAAAAAGGAATTTCATGAAGTTTTGACCAAGTTAAGGTGGTCAGACATACGAGTTTTTATATGTTTTAAAAGTTGCAATAAAAAATTCATAATTAATTATTTACTTGGAAAAAATTACAAAAGAATAGGCATCACATCGGGACATGAGTCCTCTACTTATATCTAAAATCTTATAAAAAAATATTATCATTTTATTGTCGTTAGGGTGGTCAAACAGACACCTACTTATTTTTCCCCTAAAATTTAAGTACTACTGCATTGAAATTTCAAATTTTCACCAAATAGATTTAAAAAATAAATAAATAAACCTAGTAGTTTAGAAACTACATTCAATTTTCTACAAATTCTATTCTTACATATTTTTGAAATAATATAGGTTACTTGTTCAATTTTTTAAGTCAAGTTTCCTAACTCTAATTTTTTTGAATATTTTTCCACTTAAGGGCTTGTTTTTTCCATGATGATCCTGCTCATACCCTCATCATATGCAACCTCCATGCAATGTACCTGCAATTCCCTGATGTGATCTTCATGGTTTCTAGTCCCATGATATTTGTCGAATTTATGAATTTCAAACCCCTTTTGGAATGGTACCATCGCAAGGCTCTTTTCGAATGGATAGGGGCACAAATTGCTTGGTGTTTTCATTATTTTACCAGATTGAAGGTCTAGCACTTGCTGTAAGTGCAATTTTATTTGTGTCATTATGTCATTCTATGGATTGGGAGGTGGAGTGAATGTGTTTTGAGGTGGTTTGATCATTTGGGTGATGGGTGGAGTGTTGGGTACCTTGGTGGGATTTTGTTGCAAGATCTATTGTGTGATCAATGCTTCTCGGTGGTCTTGTTGTTGTTGTTCCAACAATGCTTGTTGTTGGGATAATAGTTGGGATGCTTCTTGTGCTTGGTACTATTGTAGGGCTTGCTGATATGCTTGCTACTGGGCTTCTTGGTATTGTGCTTGTGCTTTCCCTTGTTGATCTTGATATTGGGTTTGTGCCCAAGCTTGAGCTTGTTGGGCGGCTTTGTGCAACCTAGGTAGCTTGTGCAGCTTGTGTGGCTTGTGTAGCTTGAGCTTCTTGAGCTACTCCCATAGTTTGGGAAGCTTGGGTGGCTTGTTGCTCCTACACTTGTTGAGCAGCTTCCATGGTTTTTGCTTGTTGAGCTTGAAACTGTTGAAGTTCCTTTTGATAGGCTTATTGAGCTGCTTGTAATGTTATGCTATATGGGTTTTCCATGTTTGGTTTTGGTGGTGGTGGTGGCATATTTAGAATGGTGTTTTTTGTGATGAGAGGTGTCGTTGGATTGATTTGTGTGGTTGATATGAAAAGTCCTTGGGAGACCACATTTTGAGTTATTTGGGGCATTGTGGATGATGTGTGTATTTCTTATGTTGTTTGGATTGTTTCCACCTATTGTTGTGATATCGATGGCATGATCGAAGGATATTTTATGATGGTTTAATTTATGACTAAAGGATTGTTTTGATTTTGTTGATTCAGGATTGATAAAGGGGGGTTTCCCTAAACCGAGGAGTGTTGTGGATGTTAATGGTAGAGGTGGAAATGGTGGGAAAATAGGTGGTGTGTTCCCTTGAGAAAATGATGATGATGACGGATCAAATATTCCCCCTTGTCCAAATAGCCCACCTTCTCCTTGTGAATTCATGGGGGGAGAGACTCGTGTGCTAAGAGGGTATGCTGGTGTTGCATGTAAAGAGGACGGGTCATTGGGGTCATGAAAGACAAGCATAATGTATGGGTGTTTTGGATTTTGAGGAACGAATTGACCCAAGATGGTGTTTGCATCCAAGTCTTGGTTGTTTACAAGGGGCTGTGTTTGAAGAGCATGAAGTAATGAGCTCCACTTGTTGATAATTGGTTGAGTTGTAGTAATTGATGATGTGATTTGTGGGATTGTTTGAGTGATGCTTTGAAAGGAGGGTGTGAATAGGATCAGTGGAATAATCCCAAGAGGTCTCTCCATAATAGTGCTTAAATCATAGTCAGAAGGGATTTTAGCCTCTTTGTTTGCCAATTCTGGCATGTATTGGGAAGGATTGAGCCTCATCATGGTATTGACAATTTTGTGATTCTCAAGATTTTGGACCATATCTATGATTTCATCTTGAGTCATCCCTAGAAAATTATTGGTGATGTCCTCCACTTGGCCACCTTCTTCTTGAGGATCTTGTGGAAGTGGAGGAAGACTGAGTGTGGGATTGCTAGACCCAATCGGATTGATTTCGGGTGTGGTTTGACTCAAGTGACTTGAAGTGGATGTTTCTTTGTTTGTTTCCATGTTTCTCTTGTGTTGAGATCTACTTTAGACCATAAAACAAGGATCAATTTTTATGAATGTGGGAGGTGAACCTCTAACCCCTTCGATTGATCTAAAATTTTGGTACAAAAAATAAATTCTAAGATATTAAGGATCAAAGGATGGTGATAGTGAAAGATGGAGGATTGTGAATGATTTGAAATCTTAAGAAACCTTCAAGGAGATACTAGACTTTTAGGAATTTTGGATTGTTGTTGGATTTTATTTTGGATTTTGATTTTGATTTGGATTTTGGATTTGATAATGAACTCATAAACTCCAAGAGGTTATATGTCCTAGAGTAAACTTGTCTAGAAGATGATAATTTAACTAAGTGTATGAAGAAGGATGCATTCACACACACTTAGTCAAACAAGATGATTTTGGTTTGATTTCAAAGGATTTACCCAAAGTCTAGTATGAAGGATTTTTTCAAGATTTCCAAGAGCTTTTTGTGAGATTGGTTTGTATTTTGATGTTTGAGGGATGGATGAGAGTTTTGATTTTGATCCTAAGAGACTTAGAGATAATTTTGTTTACAAGACTTAGGTGTTGAAGAAAATGCTATACTTCCTATGTGAGATACTCAAACTTTTGAAAAAGTCTTGGATTTTGAAAATAGTAAAATGAATACAAATTGGGATTGTTCTTTGAAGCACGTTTGTAAAATTTGAAGACCAATCTCTCTCTAAATTTGTAAAGCATAGAAAAATGTTTCTTGACAACTCTTGGAATAAGACTATTGGACTTTGGTTTTCAGATATTTATCTTTCAAGAAATCATTTGGAACAACACATGTGTGGGGTTCAATTATTTCTTAGCTTTTCTTAATGAGTTCCTTTTTACCACAAACACTTTCTTACCTTAGCTTTTGAACTAGATGTCTAATGTCCCAATTTCTTCTCATCCAAAAAAGCCCATTATGTGGAAATAAAGGAAATTAAGGCAATAGTTCCCTAATGTTTACTTTAGTAAGAGAAAATTGATATCTAAACCCAAATACTTAGAAGCCTCTAAGGATGGAATCCCTAGGGAAAGCAATAGCACTTGGATTTTTTTAAAGGTATTTGCTTCCTCTAAAGGGTTTGAAATTTGATGATCATGATTGAATGTTTTTTTTTCCAATGTTTTAGATCCAAGGAAAGTGTTTTTATTCTAAAATGATGCACAACCCTAGGACAGAAAGAGACAATAGTTGTTGAATCCCCAATTGGATAAATCCAACTATGCTTATTCAAAGTAGATGACTAGAAGATTGACCATACTAGATCCCCTCCATGACACACAATTCTTGGGTCATCCAAGCTTTAGTTCTCATGAATCTCCCATGATTAACTTCTCATCTCTACAAAGAACCACAAAAATGTAGGGTGGCTTTAGAGGTTTGATCTCTTGCACCAAAAAATAGAAACAATTTTAGCTTCTACACAAATTGGTTCTTAGTGAGGGTGATCGAGGACATGGTACCTTGCAAGCATCCAACAAGCCACTAAAGGCTTTAATCGATCCTACTAGTCATGCTTATACATTTTAAGGTAGTACCCCATTCTAAAAGACAGTGTACAACTAAGGCCTACATACCATGAGGACTTGGTAGTTTAGTCTTATTCATTTGTATACTACCCTAAGTGAAAACATGGTTTAAGTCACCTTCGAGTTCTCCTTTTGGATGTATCTCTTAGGAAGGCCCCTTTAAGGGTTAAAAAAAGTGAGCAAGCACATCTGTAGTTCGATTAATCTTTTTTTGTGTGAACAAAGAGAGAACACGTGTGATATACTCAATTCACACTAGCAAGATTTTGATCAATTTTAAGAAACTGAAATTGAAGTATGGAAGCAATATTTTATACAACTTAATATCACCAAAAGACTTTTGATTCTCAAGATTTCCATGAAGCACGAGAGAAGCACATATGACTTTTATATGATACTAACTTGTAAAAAAGATTACAAGACATGAAAAACACATGTTCATTTTAACTTCAAAACCAATAATGGATTCTTTTTAAGTACCAAATTGATGTGTGAGGTTTTCTTGTTCAATTTTTAAAATACAAAACCAACTCTAGTAAGTTCCTAAAGTCCTTTTTAGTCCCTTTGATTGTTCATTTTAAAACCCAAATGAAATGTATTGAGTCCTAAAACTAAAAGTAACAAAATCCTTAGGATGGAATTATAAGTGCTTCCAAAGTGTTCAAAAACACTTGTTACAATAGAGAGAAGATGCCATAAGAAATCTTCTCCTTGCATCCTCCTTTTCCTCTTGATCACTTCAACCTACAAAAACTAGTTAATCCATGGAAAATAGAGCCATAAAATAGATTAGAAGTTCAAAGTGATAAAAAAAAGCACATGTTAAAATGAACTTGAAAACTGACTTTTACCCCACCCCAGTGGTGCAATCCAAAAACTCCTCACATTTTGAAGGAGTCTAGGGATGCTCTGGTCAACCAACATCACTTTATGAAAAAACTAGAGACCGCGAATGCGTCACAATTTCACCCAACGATGCAATTTGGGGTTTGACTGGTTTAGCTTGCTGGTTAGTCACTACATCTTTTTTTGAAGAGAAGCAACATCGCTGTATAGTCATGCTAGATAGATAGCATTGCTGTTTGACCTTTGCAGCAACTTTGTTTCCTGTAGACACAATTTTTTTTTAAAAAACCACAAAATTTTGAGCAAAAAACATGTTAATTTCTCAAGATCCACCTCATTCTAGCACCAAATGTGAATGGTAGCTCTAGACCTTCACAAACATGAGCAAACAAAACAATGTTAGTCAATTATATAAATCTAAACTAGCATTCCCCATGCAATTCATTTAAACACCAAGAACAAGAAATAAAAATAAACTAATCAAGTGAAAGACACTAAATCTTTCTCAAGATATTCAAACTCTAAATTCCATGGGGCAATTAGCGTTATTTTGATGTAGAAAATATCCCTTTTCCCAATTCCTTGCAAGCTTGGATGATGATCAACGGTGCTCCTTGATGAAATTTGCAATAACTTAGCTAAGATTTATGAGAAACTATAAAAACTTGAATGATATGTTGATGACTTTGCTCAAAACCTATGGATAATGACTTTGCATAAATTTTTCCATCTAAAATTAGTAGGAGAGCTCTCCATTTATAGATAATAAGGATGGAGGATGTGGGAATAAGTATAAGCCAATGGCATTGTGCCGCTTGTCAACATGCTAGTGGAGAGAGATGGAGCACATTTTGATGAATGTGCAAATAAATCTAATTAGGTGGACATTTGAAATTTGAAAGATGGCTTGAAAGATGAGTTGAAATATGGATTTAATGCCACTTGGCTCAAGAAAAAGGACTTATAAGAGATATAAATGCCATTTTGGAGGATAAGACCTTTTGGGAGCGAGATTTCAAAAATGAGGGAATATTCCAACTTCATGCCCTTTTGAATGAAAATAGAAGAATTTATAAATCAATTAAATTTATTTACATGCATGAGTTGCAAAATATAGAGGATTTGATGGATTAGAGTTAGGATTTAATCAATATTTGACACTTTTCCTTAGATTTTTAGATTTATTTAAATCAAAATGAGAGGAATATGAATATTAGATTTAATTAAATAAATTTTGATTTATTTAATTAAAAGGGATATGATGTTAGACTTAAAAATCAAATAAAGGTTAGTTTATTTAATTTAAAGGAGATGAAATATGATTTAATCAAATAAAGTGATTTATTTAATCAAAAGAGGAACATTAGGATTAATTAAACAAAATGATTTATTTAATTAACAAAAGATAATGATTCAATCAAATAAAGTGGATTTATTTAATTAAAATATGAAATATGATGAATTTAATCAAATAAAGATTATTCGACTAAATGGTTAGTAAAGGAGTGATTCAAGATGAATTGATGTTAGTAAACTAGGATCATGTACACGAGATCAATTAGTATAATTTACATGTCTACAACAACAAAATATCTTCTTCACCAATAGGAGAGATATTTGGAGAAGAACAAATATGATCATTAGGAATGTCCAATGTTGGATTCTCTTTCACTAAAACACTATCATGGGGAGGGGATATCTAATTTCTCTTAGTATGCCTAGATATGTAGGACACTAACCTTGTTTGAACAAAAATGAAAAGCACTTCTAACCATTTCATGCAATGTTTCAACAATGAAAACAATGTATATCCAAAGATGTAAAGCACTTTTATCCAATGTATGCAAATTTTTAAGAATGCAAACAATTTATATCCCAAAATGAAGAGCACTTTTATCAAACTTATGCAAAAATTTATGAGTGTAAACATTGAATATGCAAAAGTGAAAAGTACTTTTATCCATGTCATGCAAATTTTTTGAAATGTGATCATTTTCAGATCTGATGATGCTTGTAATTGAAATGGTTTCAAAAATGAGTACACCCTAAATTGATGTTTTTGACCTAGATGCATAGAAAAAATGTTAAACTAAAACTTTCCATACTTATAGTATAGGTTACTAGGAGGCTTATGAAGCACATAAATGAGGTTTTTGATGCTATAACAAATAGTTTAAAATTTGGACTGGGGCTGATTCGCCCAAGGTGGGTAATGAGTCCTAGTAGGTATTTTTTTAAAAACATTTCAGAAAATTTCAATTAGTTTTGATTCTTTTTATGTTGTATGACTTGAGGACTAAATGAAAATGCATATTTTATATGATTTTCAATGATTTGAGATGTAAAAATGCAAACTATATGCAATTTCACTACTTCAAAAATTTTGAAACCCTAGAATGCAAATTAACTATTGCAAAACCCTAATGCAAAGTTAATGCAAGCTAAATATACGATGATGATGAAATCAATATAAGAAAAAAAGGTATTCTAAAGTTAGGTTCACCAAAATGAGGACACCAGAAATGGATGCTTCACATCCTTGTCCACATAAAATGGGGATACAAGGAGAGGGATCTGATTTCACAATATTCGCATTCAAGGACACCTTAGAGATCTCAACCCAATGAAGGATGTGAGAGATCTGACTATAAGATATCCTAGTGGAGATGATTGAGATAAGAAAGGGATTCACCAACAAGTGTAAACTTGGAAAATGCAAAATTTTTGAAAACACAATGTGATATGCAAAAAAATACTAAATGACCTAAGAAAATCCCTAGAAATGTAAATAAAGTAGTACTGAAAAGTAAAGATGTGAATGGCATGCACTTGGAAACCTTGAAGAGAATGGAAATAGCTTTAAAATCCAGAGAAATTTATGAAAAATAGGTACAATGGGACTCATTTTCCACTAATGGTGAATGAGTCCACTTTGACTTTTCTAGAAACTAAGAATTGGAATTTGTAGCTCTCGGTCTGCTCACTTTGTACCTCTAGGTGTCCAGATTTGAAACCCTAATTATTGGGACTTTAAGTAACCTTTTGTGAAGATTTTGACTTTTCCAATAGGGAAATGACTCCAATAAGTTTGAAACCTAATCTTCAATGATCTCCAAGCCTTCAAAGGACCTAGATATGCAATCACATAAAGAAAAAGAGAAAATGTTGATTGTTAGGGAATAAGGGTTTTCCTTGGTCAAACCCCTTTTAGGTAATTAAACCAAAATGACGAAACAAGATAATGAAGTTGTAGACACAGAAAATATACTGACACATTTGATCCTGGTTACTAACATCATTTTGTCCTAAATAATCTTCTTAGCTAATGATCACTCTTCATCCCTTAATTAAATAAATCATCATTTATCTGATTAAATCATTCTCTTGTTAATTAAATAAATCAACATTATTTAATTAACCCTCTAGTCTCTATTTAATTAAATAATCCATTTTATTTGATTATATCTCTAAAGTCATCTTATTAAATTAAATAAATTAAACCTTGTTTAATTTAGTTGAACAACATCCTCTCTAATTAAATAAATCAAATCTTTTTATTTAATTAAGTCTAAATCACATTCTTCTCAGCTTTGATTTAAATCAACCCAAAAATCTAAATCAAATTGTCACATCATTGAATCCCTCATTAAATTAATTAAATCCTGATTAATTTAATCTTAAGCATCCAATTCCTCTAGATTTTTCCACTTGCACATGAAAATACATTTAATTAATTTATTAAATCCATATTTTCTCTCAGCATGGCATCTTTAGGGGAATATTCCTCCAGGTGGATTTGTCCTTCCAAAAAGACATTCATTCCCTCTATGTCCTTGTGCATTGAACCAAGTGGCATTTAAGTCATTGTTTTCTCCCTACAACAATTCATTTCACAAATTTGAAATTCCACCTAATAACATTTATTATGTACATTCATCAAAATGTGCTCAAGCTTCCTCCATTCACATCTTGACAAGTGGCACTTTCCCATTGGATGTTGAATGATCCCACATTGCTCCATTTTGTTCATTTCTCCATCTTGTCTTTCTATAAATAAGAGGCTCATCCTTTGTTTTGATCATCCTCAATTTCAGTAAACTTATTATACTCAATTTCATCTTCAAGCATATCTATTTCCATCAAATTTTATCAAGGTCTTAGCTAGGTTATGCAGTTTTTTCATCATGGAGCTCAATTAAATCTTCAACAAAGTGGATCACTCTTCAAAATTTCATCAAAGGAGTTGGGAAAGGGCCAATTTGAACATCAAATTGGCACCAATTCCCCCATGGGAATGAGAGTTTGCATCCTAAACTAGGATTCCATTTCTTTCTTGATTCATTTTCTTCATTTTCTTTCCTATTTGACCTTTGCAAATAAATTTCATGGGGAATCTTGATTCTCGCTTTTATTTTCTCTAATGATGTGTTTGTGTAGGTATAGGATTGGGGTTCTATATTTGGCATTAGAATGAGGGAAAATCTCAAGTTCTAATCACATTTTTTAACAATTTTTTGTCCCTTTTTTCTATTTTTTGGTGTCTACAAGAAACTACACTGCTATTAGTCCAACGGCACCATACAACACCGATACCAGCTCAGCAGTGCCATACATCAACGTTTCAAACTTCAAACTCCACCATTTCAACCTTCCTACCCAGAAATTCAAATCTTCAAACTACTATGCCAGTTCAATTCTCGAGTGCTAGGATTTTCAAACTTCAAATTGCATTACTGAGCAAAACTGTGCTACCATCACACTCTCTATTCTACTGTAGAGCACTACTTGTAGACCTAGTGGTGCTATATAGCACTATTGATTTCTTCAAATAGTGCCACATATGCGGGTTGCGCCGTTGGGGTGGAGTAAAAAGTCAAAATTCAATTTTTTTCAACATGTGCTTTTTTTACTTTTGATCATTTGGAGTTACTAACTGGTTTTTTGCCTCTGTTTTCTTGAATTAATCAATTTTTTAGGTGGAAGCAAGGAAGGAGAAAAAAGGATGTTTGAAGTATAACGTTATTTTTCCATTATATCAAGTGTCTTTAGACACTTTTGGAAGCAATTATAATTCCAAATTTAAGGATTTTACCTCTTCGAGATTCTAGGACTCACTAATTTTCAATTTGGGATTGAAACACACAAGGTAAAAGGTTAAAAAGAACATTAGACAAATTTACTAGATTTGGTTTATGGTTAACAATTGAACAATGAACTTTCATCTTTTGTTTTGGTGCTTTAAAACGAATCAAATCATTGCTTTGAAGATTTAAAATGAACATGTGTGTCTTTGTTTTCTAATTGCTTACCCAAAATAATACCATCAAAAAGACGTATGCACTTCTATCATGCCTCATGACGATCTTGAGAATGAAAAGGATTTTTGGTGATCTTAATTTGCGTTAGTGATTTCCTCCACATTTCATTTGGGATTAAAAATTGAACAAATCTTGCAAGTGTGAGTGGAACATATTGTGTGTGTTCTCTCTTTGTTTCTCAAAAAAGATTGATATAACTATGGATATGTTTGCTTGCTTTTGTTTATCTTAGAGGGCCTGCCTTGTGGGAAAAAGTAATCACCCAAGGGAATGACCCAATTGGAAACACACTAAAACCAAGTGACTTCCAACCAATATATAAGTGTGGTTACTTGAGGAAAGGAAAGTATCACGAGGATTATTTTGATGAGAAGGGTAGAAATGGTCTCTCACCGCATGGATGGACCCACACAAGTGGAATGCCCACATTAAAAACCCTTGTTTAGAAAAGGCCAAAATCATTGATCTATTTGTTGGTGCAAGAACGATCATTCTAAAACCACCACACACTTTTATGACTTTTAGTAGAAATGTAAAGTATGCCATGGGAGATTCATGGGTATTGATGCTTGGATGACTTGAGAAGCGAGTGCACTGTAAGGGGGAGCCTGTGTGGTCAAGCATCTAACCATTGGCTAAAAGTAGGCATAGCTGGACTTGTTCAAGTGGGGATTCAAAAAATATAGTCTTTCATATCCATAGGGTTGTACATGTTCTTGGAAACAAACATTGAACATTGTCATCAAATTTCAAACCCTCTAGGAAGAAAATATCCTAGACAAAATTTAAGTGCTATTGCTTGCCCTTGGGATTCTATCCTTAGAGGTTTCTAAGCATTTAAGTTTATATCTCAATTTTCTTACTAAAGTGAACAATAGGAAACTTGTGCCTTGATTTCCTTGATTTTCACATAATGCACTTTGTGGGATGACAAGAAGTTAAGACATTGGACATTTAGTTTGAAAACCTATTCAAGAATTATTTGTGGTAAAAGGAAGTCATTAAGCAACACTAAGAACAATTGAACCCCACACATGTCTTTCAAATGATTTCATGCAAAATCAAAATCTGGAAACCAAATTCAAAATCTCTTAGTCCAAAATCTCATCAAAATTGTCTCTCAACACTTTATGAATTCAGACAAAGATTTCTTTTCAACTTTTACATAAGAGCTTCAAGAAACAATCCCAATTTGTACTCATTTTATTATTTTTAGAATCTGAGACTTTTTCAACAATTTGAGAATATTGTTTAGAGTAAAGTGTGATCTTCAAAATCAAGGTCTTGTAAACAAGAGTATTTCTTGGGTACACATAGGATCAAAGTCAACCTTCATCCATCTTTCAAAAATCAAATCAAAATCGTCTCACCAACAACTCTTGAAAATATTGAAACAATCCTTTATGCTAGACTTTTTGGAAAATCCATGAATCAAAATCCTTGAATCAAAACATCAAAAAATTTGGTTTGAATAAGTATATGTAGATGTATCCTTCTCCATATGCTTAGTTAAATTGTCATCAAATCATCTTGTTTGGTTAGGTGTAGGTAGATACATCCTTCTCCCTACACTTAGTCAAGTTATCATCTTATGAGCAAGTCTATCCCATAGATAACATCCAACATCTTGGGATCTATTTTTTCATTATCCAAAATCAAAACAATCCAAAACCAAATCAAGTTAAAAATCCAAAAATCCAAAAATCCAAGAATCCAAAAATTAGAATAAAAAAAGTCCCAAAAGTATAGCATCCCCCTCAAGATCTTCTAAGAGTTTAATCATCCATATCATCCACCTTTCACACATTTCGCCATCACACCTTTGATCCTTAATAATCCTAGATCTTCTGTTGTGAGCCTCAATTTATGGTTCAAACAAGATCACAACACAAGAAGAACATGGAGACCAACAAAGAAACATCAACTTCAAGTGACCTAAGTCAAACTAATTCTGAAACTAATCCTGTTGGATCAAGCAATCCCCTAACTAATCTTCCTTCATCATCACAAAATCCTCAAGAGGAAGGTCAAGTAGAGAATATCACCAATAATACTTTCGGGATGACACAAGATGAGATCATGGAAATGGACCAAAATCTCAAAAATCGTAGAATTGTCAACATCCTAATGAAGCTCCATCCCTCACAATATATGCTTGAATTATCAAAACAAGGGGCTAAACTCCCTTTCAATTTTGATGTGAGTACCATTGTTGAATGACTTCTTGGGGTCATCCCTCCAATTTAATCTATGCCCCCAATCTCATCTACACCTCCATTCGAAAGCATCACCCAACCCATCCACCAAATTACATTATCCATCGCTCCAAATCAACCTATTGTTAACAAAGGGAGTGCATTCCTCAATGCCCTACAAACACACCCCCTTGTGAGTAATCAAGAATTGGATGTAAACACTATCTTAGGGCAACCCATACCCAAAAATCTACTACACCCATATGTCCCCCTCACCTTTCATCATCCTAATGACCCATCATCATCATTTCATGCAACACCTCAAACCTCTCTCCCTATGACCTCGCAAGGAGAAGGTGACTTATTTGGACCAAGGGGCATCTAGGTATGTGCAAGATCATGATGGGCCAAAAAGTGGTGATATTTTGGGTATGTGTAGGGTATGTGGTTGACGACTTTTTTTTTACCCAAAATTGATGAAACAAAAAGGGTTTCTAAAGGAAATTATTAGCTTTCCACCAATATAAATTATGCTTTACTTTGAATTTAATAAATAATTATTATTCATTTTCTATTTGAATTATGACTATAGTCCTGATTGATAGGTTGATTGAAAAACATCTATAGCGTTTAAACGGTATCACATTTTTTGAATCCAAAACATGTGTCACATTCTATACTTCACATACTATAGGATTAAAAAGAAAAAGAAAATTGAATTTCATGAAGTTTTGACCAAGTTAAGGTGGTCAGACATATGATTTTTTATATTTTTAAAAATTTGTAATAAAAAATTCATAATTAATTATTTACTTGGAAAAAAATTACAAAAAAATATGCATCACATCCGAACATGAGTCCTCTACTTATACCTAAAATATTAGAAAAATATATTATCATTTTATTGTGGTTAGGGTGGTTAGAAAGACACCTACTTCTTATTTATTCCCAGATAGATTTTTTAAAAAAAATAAACCTAGTAGTTTAGAAACTACATTAAATTTTCTACACATTCTATTTTTACATATTTTTGAAATAATAGAGATAACTTATTCAAATTTTTACGTCAAGTTCCCTAACTCTAATTTTTCTAAATTTTTTCCCACTTAAGGGCATGTTTTTTCCACGATGATCCTGCACATACCCATCTTTGACCCTTCATCTTCATCATTTCCCCAAGGAAGTATGCTACTCACTTTTCCACCACTTCCACCGTTTCCACCAACATCAACATCAACTCTTAGTTTGGGGTTACATCCGTTTCCGCCAATCATTCAAAACAATCCCCCAATCATCAATCAAAGTTGTTGGTGTAATTAATATTTAATTACACACTTGCATAAGTTTACTTAGGCATATTTAATTCCTAAGTTTTAGGCTTTATCTTTATCTTATCGAGCTATCTTATTGCTCAAGATAAGATTAGGTTTGCATCTTTGCTTTTATAAAGCAAATCATATCTTGTAATTTATGAATTCTTGAATAATTAATGTAGCACATCTTTTTGCAATGGCTTCTGCTTTTTTTATTTTCTCTTCTGTGGAAGGCTTTTCTAGCTTGCAAATCTGATCATGGGTTTCTAACATGGTATCAGAGCTCCAGACCTGCAGCTTCTTGTTCGTGATCTGAAGATATGGCCTTTCAGTGAGTTTGGAGTGCAAGGGTTTCCACATGCAATTTTTTGATTGAATCTGGGGGTAGCCTAATTTTCTAGGCATTTTGGCACAAAATGGACCTCGCCATTGAGTCTGCAACGCCCAAAAACCCCCATTTTCATATAAAATTTGTCTATTTTGGTGCAAGTTGGTCGAGAAGGCAAAAAAAATTTGTCTGAGGGGCCGTACGGCCTCCCTAGCACGCGGATCGAGGCTCAAAAAAATTAAAAAAAGGGTGAAAACATGTTTTTTTGGGATTCAAGCCTGCGCGTCTAGTGTTGAAGGGGTCTGTCACCCGGCGGCCACCGGGCGGCCACCGGGCAGCCACCCAAACGCTGCCGCCGGCTCACTCCCCCACCAGTTCACCGCTAATCTGCAGCTCCCTCCGCTCCGCCCCCGGTCATATGGAGGACTGGGGGGGCCTCTGATCTGCCCCTGTGGGCCCATTCAGCCAAGCTGGTGGTCATATGGGGACCAGGGGCTCCGTCCATGCCAACGATCCAGCCCCTCCAGCACCAGCCCGCGGTCACATGCACGACCAAGGGCCAAATTTTTTTTCATTTTGCAGGGGGGCCGATTTTTTGCACCGACGGCCAGACGGCCGTCAAATTTATGTTCGTGTTCTACTGATGTCAGCATGAAGTCATGATGACGTCATCCGTACGGCCGGCCCTCTTTGCCCTCCTAACCCTAGTTTTTCCTAAAAGAGTAGTTTTTTTCTTTTGGCCATAACTTAGGCATACGGTATCAAAATCGGGCAAACGAGATATCGCCAGAAAGCTAGTTCCGAGCACTTTCCAGTAGTGTTGTTTTTTTTTCAGTATTTTACTATTTTCCTATATTTATTACTATTTGAAGTTAGATGTACATTTTATGTTTCCGGGCTCATAACTTTTTGCCACGATCTCCGTTTTTCACTTCGTTTGAAGCGTCATAAAGGTATTGAGGAGGTCTAGGTTGCTGTCCATGCACTTTTTCTATATCTATCCCAGGTTTATTAGTTAGTCTAGATTTGGCCCGATGGGTTGTTTGGCAATTACTTGGATATTTTGGCAGTTGGGAGAGTGCATCTTGCATCTTTGCACTTCATTTTCAGTAATACATCATTCAATAATTTCTTGCTACTTCATAGATTCCAGAGTTGTTCCAGTTTGGAGTTTTCAAGTGTTCCGTGGCATCAGGTTTTCTATTGCTTTAATCATGATTCCTTGAGTCAATCAGTGACTCTCATCCGGTTTCAGTAGTATACAGAAGAATATTTCCTTGCTTGCCTATATCAAGTTCCAGTGTTACTCTACAGAGTTCTTCCAGTGCTTCTTTGCAGCATGTTATCTCATTGTAAGGGGGTTTTTTGTCCCACTAGGTTTTTCCTTCTCTTACTCTTTATGCATTTGTAAATGGGTACCTGATCAGGCCTCGTTGCCGGGACCCATCTTTGCTTTCATGCATCCTATTCTAGTGTTTTAGCTTCTTCCTAAGTTCATCTTAAGGGGGGGTGTTAGAGTAATAAGTTATTATGCTTAATTAATTACATCACATTGATTAATTAATTAAGTCACTTATTCCTCTTTATTACTTAAGCTAAACTTAGGCACATTAATAATTAATTAATTATTAATTATTAAGTGTGCACACTAGGGTTTCATTTAGGGTTTCTTGATCTCCTTCATAAGGATTGATCACTTTTGTAATCATTGATTCTCTTAATGCATTTTTACTGAGAGGTTTACAGAGCATCATTTTTGTTCTTCATATCTTTTGCATGTGACAGGTATTCATCTTGCATGCAAGTGATCTTGGATTCTAACAAAAGCATCATACAAAATCCTCCCATCTTGCAATTGATATCACAACAACAAATGGAAAACATACCAATAACACATGCAACAGCCACATCACCAACTATTCCCCAAATACCTCAAAATAGGGTCTCTCAAGGACCAAGCATATCGATCACACCATCCACTAAACAAATCCCAATCATCAATACAATGGTGCATCTCATCATAGCAATAAACACCATTCTAAATCTGCCACCACCTCCACCACCAAACACAAATATGTCAAAACCAATAAAGAATTGTGTTACAAGCTGCTCAGCAAGATTCCTATGAAAAAGCACTCCAACAAATCTAAAACCAACAAGCTACACAACTAGCCACTTAGCAAGCGCAAACACAATTAGTTGCAAAACAAGCATAATAAGAAGCGCAAGCTGCTCAAGCAGCTCAAGCTACACAACAGGCACAACAATCACATGCCGCTCAAGCCGTCCAGGATACACAAGCTGCACAAGTTGAATAGATTGCACAAGCTACCTAACAAGCACAAGCCTAGGCTTAGGCACAAGTGCAAGCTTGAGCCCAATATCAAGCTCAACAAGCACAGGAATGAGCACAAGGATAGGTGCAAGCACAATACCTCACACAAAAACAAGCATACCAGCAAGCACTAAAGCAATAGCAAGAGCAACAAGAAGTAGCCCAACAACAAGAAGCTCAACAATAGGCATTATTAGACTAATAGAAATAGGACCAACAACAAGAGTTGTTGATATAGTAGCAAGTACAAGCATACTTGGCACAAACACCATCCACCAACACACCAACCAATCCACCCATCCCCCCAACAAGTGAACCATCGCAGAACACCTTCATCCCACCCCCTGATTCGCAAGATGACATAACAATGCAAATCAAGTTGCTCTAGCAACAAGTGCTTGATCTTCAATCAGGGAAAACCACAAAGACACCCAACAACTTGTGTCATTATCCATTTGATAGGATTCTTGCAATGAAACTATTCCCAAAGGGATTTGAAGTCCCCAAGTTTGATAAATATTGTGGGATGGGAAACCTTGAAGATCACATCATGAAATTCTACATACATTGAATGGAAGTCACATATGATGATACATATTTGATACGGCTATTTCCTATAATTTTGGATAGCCACGCCATGGACTGATTCTCTCGCCTTCCTCCTGACATCAAAAATTTCCAAGAGATATTAGACACATTCATAAAAAATTATACATTCAATATCGGTACGGATGTTTGTCTAGAAGAACTATCAACTCTTAAACAAGGTAAAAATGGATCATTTGCTTCCTTCCTACAATGATGACGATCCAAGCCTAATAAGAGAAAATGGGTCATGCCAGAAGAACAACAAGTTTACACCATCATCTCCAATTTGGAGGGAACCTTGGCATTTCATCTCAAGGTGAAAGGTATCACCACATACGACCAATTGATCTCCAAGGAACTTAACATTGAACGATCACTTATTGCACAAGGAGGGACACCCACATATCCTGAATAGTAAAACAATCACCCATTCACTAGCTATAATGACAAACCTCGCACATGGGCAAAAAATAGAAACATTACTGTAGATAGGGAGATAATCAAATATTTAAATACATTGAAGACAATAAACAAATTAAATCCTATCAAGCACCATGAAGTACAAACTAGAATGAAAATCAAAATAATAAAAAAAGAATGTGAAAACTAATTTTCAAACTAGTGTTGATTGATCTCCATGGCTCTTCTCCACCTGCAGAAGGATGCAAGATTTCAAAGGTTGATTATAGAGGAGGAATGTGGGTTACTCAATTTTGTAGCATAACAACCTGATGAAGATGATAGATGGCGATTGAAGACTGATTTTGATAGAGTGAAGATGCTAGAAGAAGATTCAATCTAAATGGCCTGTGAAAGGTTTGATTTATAGATTTTTGATATGGACAGAGATAAGATTTGATAAGATTGATAAGGATTTGATTTTTGACAAAAGAGGAAATACAATGAGATGAGATAAGATTTTAAAAAGATATAAAGATTTTGATTTATTGTTTTAAAGGAATTAAAACAAGATAAGATAAGATGTGAAAAGATAGAAAGATTTTGATTCTCTTTTAAAGGAAATAAATCCTGAAAAAGATGAGAAGGATAATTGATGAATTATCTAATTAAATAAATTAATTAGATATACATGAGTTCAGATTTTGGAAAGAAAGTGAGAAGATATTTTTAAGATTTTATTAATTAAATAAATATTTGATTTAATTAATTAATGTTAGATTTATGATTTCATTAATTAAATAATATAAATTATTTAATTAACATTAGAAGAATTAATAAAAATGATTTAATTAATTAAATAATATAAATTATTTAATTAACATTAGAGGAATGGATGAAAATGATTTAATTAATTAAATAATATAAATTATTTAATTAACATTAGAGGAATGGATGGAAATGATTTAATTAACTAAATAATATAAATTATTTAATTAACATTAGAGGAATGGATGGAAATGATTTAATTAATTAAATAATATAAATTATTTAATTAACATTAGAGGAATTGATGAATTATGCATAGGAATGGAATAAATGAGATTAATCAAATAAATAAGATTTATTTAACTAATTAGATGATGACATGGGTACCTAGGGAAAAACATGATACAAGGTGTCTAAATGATGCAATGTTGTGACAAGGTATTGTAAGAGGACAATTTTTTGATGTCTATATTTTACCCCTCTTTGAGATGATGTTTGAGATGATGAGATTTGTGTCGAGTAACATCATTTCAAAAAAGTTAAGATAAAGGTAAGAGAAAATAGTTAATGATAGAAAAATAGGATGATGGAATGATGATGCCCCCTCAAGAGGATAGGTGGGTTAAACAAACACTGGTAGGATCTCGAAATGAAATGATAAAGGGAGGGATAAGATGAATGATGCAAGATAGAAAATGGATGAAGGAGATGAATGATACGTTATGCTGCAATGAAGGTGAGAAACCATGATGTTTGATATAGTACTAGACGTTATGCACCAAGATATAAGGACCAAGGTGACGATGTGTCTCATGCCCCAGAATAATACAACCTCATCTAGATGTATGAGGAAGTAGACTTAGAGCATTAAAGTCCTAATGAACAAAAGGTATGTTATGACCTTAGATGCAAAGGATACTGCAAAAAGCTACTCCAACATACACAAGATATGAATATTAGCTGGAATGATACAGATTTGATACAAATGCAAGATAAAATGATAACACACACAAGAAAGCAAGAAAGCATGCACAAATGATTCAAAAATAAACAAGGTATTGCCCCTACCAAGCTGTAAACCATTGATTGATTGATTGATTGATTGATTGATGATGATGATAGTGTTGTCATTTTGGGGAGTGACATGTCCCTAGAGCAACACAAGGATGATGATAATTGATTGATTGATTGGTTGATTTGATTTATGACAAGATTGGGATCAAGACCAAAGAATGCGATTGGATAATTTTACAAGATTGATTGACTTGTATGTGGATTATTGCTTGGATTGATTTGATTGATTTGATTTCTAGATGAATGGATTTGATGAAGATAATTGATTAGATGATAGGATGCAATGAATTGAATAGAAGAATTGATGTGATAGGAATGATTTAGGTTGAAGTGATTTGATTAGGTAATTGATTAATTGAATTGAGGAATTGATTTGATTGGAATGAGGTGAGGTATTGAATTGATGAAGAAATGAATTGATTTGATGATAAGGATTAGATTGATTAGCAGAAGTGATGTGGTTTGATTTTATTGCTTAGATTTTTGTATTTTTGGGGATATTTTGATTTTTTTGGAATTTTGAAATGTTTTTTTTTTTTTTGCATTTTTGAAATGTGATGATTTTTTTGTATTTTTGATATGTTTTTTTTTGGATTTTTAGAATATTTGGAGGTTTCAAAGGATGAAAAATTGAGTATCCTTTGTGCTAGATACCAATGACAAGGGGAAAACTGAGTCTAGGTGCAAGGAGACAAATGGGATTGATGGATGAAGGGGTGGGTGATGGGAAAAAAGGCTCATGATAAATGGATGGATGGTATGGATGTATGCATCATAAGAGAGCAAGGATATGATCTCCAAAGATTATGTCGCATACGAATAACATGCACCATTCTAGGTACAAGACTTAGGATATTTCATGACAAAGCTTATGACAATAGGATAATGATATGATTGGTTTGGAAAAATGAGATATGTCAAGAAATACCCAAAAAAAATGTTTCAACATTTTGCCCCTATGTCTTCATCAAGATCAAAAGAAGAATGGTGGATGAATGGACTCAATATGATAGGTATATATGAATGGATAAAGATGGTAGGTAGGATGGAAATGATATGACATGAAAATGATAGTTTGGACAGATAAGACATTGTGCCCCCAAGTGTAAGTGACATAGAAGATCAACCTACACATGACTCCTATTTGCTAGGTTTTCATCATGGTACTTATCCAGGGCACCTGTTTACTAGGTTTTCATCGTTGGATGAAGGGATTTCTCTTTAATTTTTTTATTTTTATTTTTATTTTTTCTTTTTCTGAATTTTTGACTTTTTGGATAGGACAAGGGGAATATGGATGGGAGGGACTCAAGTGTCTAGTTGCATGAAAGGTGATAGTCCCACTAGATATGGATGTCATTGTATGGACCATGTCAAATGTCATTATGCTCATAGATGTTGGTAAGGGATGACATGAAAGGGAGATGGAGTAGGTAGATGGCAGATTATGATGTGGATTATGGAGGAAAATAATGGATTATGATGCAGATTATGTACGAAAGATGATAGGGATTATATGGAACTTATGAAAAAAGATGAATGGGGAGGCTTAGCCAAAAGCGTGGACCATAGGAAGGTGGTGGGGGAGCTATGTAGGATAATGAGTGAAGGATGACGAGAGTGAGGTATGTGGAATTGTTGTGAAATGGAAGGGAACCATGAACAATGGTTGCACATATTGTGATAAATGTTGAAGCTTTTGATGTGGATGGGGTGTAGGAAGCAATGAAGATTTTTTCTTAGGATGTAGAGGGTGTAGTGCTTTTGGTACCAACATAGACTTAGTATTTTTATGATTTTTATTTTGTTTGTGGGTTTTAGGAATTTGAGACTTTTGAATGGAATGAGAATGTGTGTTTTGGATGGAAGGGGATTTTTGGGATTTTTGTGATGTGGATGCCTCATTTGACTTGCTTTCTTTTTGCTTAGTTACCCAAACCCATTTAGTTTTGGCCTTTACATTTGGAGGTATGGAATTATATAACTTTTTAGATGTACTTGGGTTTGATATTTTGCAATTGTATGCTAAGGCATTAGGACCTTTAGAATTTTTAACTTTATGTGTAGAGGCATCCAAATTTTTATTTTGGAATCCCTTGGATTTTGTGGAATGGGTGGAAGCTTCATGTTTATACAATGTGTGTATTTTTTGGTCATGATTAGGAATGTTAGGGTATTTATGGATAAATGGATAAGAGGATTGAATGGTAGGAATATTAGGTGTTGGAAGTAATGGTGGTAAAATGAATCGAGGGATATTAGGAGTTGGAAGCAATGGTGGTAGAGTGGATCGAGGGATATGAGGAGTTGGAAGCAATGGTGGTAGAGTGGATGGTGGAAGGTGTACGATCGCATGCTTTTGACATGTATAAGATGATGAAGGTGGAATGGCAACATATTTTTTAGGTGTATGATAGGATTCATCATGGAAAGTGGACCTAGGAGGTATGGAGGAAATACCAACACCTTTAGGTTATTGTCCTTGGGGTGTAGGTCCAAGGCCATAAGAGTGTCGAGGGACTTTGACATGGATGGGCTCCAAAATACCTTATTCATGAAGGTCTAGACCTTTACCTTGGTGGCTCACATTTTGGAGTGTGCAATGGATAATGGGACTAGGTGTAGGTGGAACACTAGACACAAGTTCCTTATTGGATGGAGAAAATGAAGCAAGGGAAGATAATGGTTGTTGTTGTTCTAAGGAGGAACATTCATGAATGAGGGTGGAAATACCAATAGTTTATGATGGAAGACTTTCCATGGGGTCGATAGTGGGTGATGGAGGATCATTAGGATCTTGATTATCATTGTGTTCACTTAGATCCAAGGAATTTGTTTGATCTTCTATGTGTGCTTGGGAGGAATTTGTATCATCAAGGGAAGTGGATGTTTGTGCATGATGGATGGGTGAGGTGGAAGGCTCTTGACCATGGAATGCATAAAGTTGGCTAAGAGGATCATCATGGTCTTCTTGATCATAAAAGGGGTCTTGATCAAAGATGGAAGATTGATCATGAATAGTATTAGGTATGTTATGAATGGAATCATTGGGAGGGTGTTGATCTTTATGTGGATGAGGGGGTAATGTTTCCTCATGTTTATGGTTGTTCTCTTGACATACCTCATGACCTATTTGAATGGAGGTGGAAGGGGATTTCTCTTGGAGAGAATTGTCATGTTCTTGATGGTCAGAAACATAGGAGCATGATAGAGGGTGACTTGGACTTATGAAGGGAGAATATTGAACTAGCTCAAGGGATTGTGGATGAAATGGTTGGCTTGAAGGACTTGGCATGATGTTTGATGACTCTTTTGTATGTTCAAGAATATGAGTTGGATGACATGGCGATGTTTGATTCCTTGCTAGTAGCCTTTGGGTCACATCCTTTGTAGGTGTATGGTTGGAAGGTGTGGGCTTATGGTTTTGGTTTTGATTGGATGATGGTAAGGGTGCATGAACTAGATTGGTGTTTCCCTTGTCGAAAGTGGCATTAAGACTTGAGGAAGTTTGGCCTTGTTGCAAGGTAGAACTTAAGTTCACATGTGTTTGTTGTGATGTGGCTTGATAGGTTGATGTGGCATTGACATATGAAGAAGTGGATGGATTAGATTGGTATGAGGTGGAAGGAGAAGCCCCTCAAAGTCTGATTTTATGTTTTGGTTTTGTTTCATGATTTGAACTAGAGAAAGAGACTCCTTGAATTATGACTTCAAGCTTAGGTTTTGTCTCATGATTTGAACTAGAGAAAGAGACTCCTTGAATTATGACTTTAGGCTTAGGTTTTGTCTCATGATTTGGCCTAGAGGGATAGCCCCCTTGGATTATGATTTTGGGCTTATAATTAGGATTTGGCTTGTTTATGATTATGACCATTTTGACAAGTGGTGACTAGGACTAGGTTGGTGATGGTGATGATGTGGAATTATTAGATTTGATGACTTGATTGATTAGGATGTGGCTAAGAAGAATGATTAGGATGAAAGAGATTGGATATGAATGTGTTGGAAGAACTTGTAGAGTGACTTGTCTTTATGTGTTTGGTGTTTAGCTTGATTTGGCAATGTTTAAATGAATGATCACTCATGTACACACATAAATCACTCACGCAAGACACATAAGCAAGTTTGAATTTGAAATTATGAATGTGATTATTAAGAACACATTTGAAGAAGACACATAAACAAGTCCTAGAACTAGTCAAGTGGGTATGGCCAATTAGGTCTTAAGCTAGTCTACACAAGGTTGACTAAGGATGATTTGAAAGAAAGATCCTGCCACATAGCTTGGAGAAAGGGGTAACCTACCTTTCACCTTCACTTCCCAAAGTTATAAAGTTCTTTGGGGCTTAGCCAAGAGTGATAAGATTTTAACTTCCAAACAAGCGTGTCTTTTGATTCACACTTTGATTGAGGTCATCCCCAAGGGTGATGAAATCCCCTAGCAGGCCTCCTAGAAAGCGTTTGAAAAAAAAAAACCAAGTGAGGTGTTTGTAATCACACACACACTTGATTCACACCTACAATGGTTAATTTCCCTTATAAATGAAATGTGTGGAAGAAAATAATGAAGCACTTGTTCTTTTTAGATCCCAAATCAAATGTGTAGGAAGACAGTGGTTAATTTTAGACCCAATTTTCAATATGTGATTGAAGACAAGATTCGTTTTAAGAACCCAAAATCAAAATGTGTTAGCAAACAATGATTGATTTTATGCCCCAAATTGAAATGTGTGACACAAGATTAAGAGATGAAGGATGAAGCAAGTGTACCTAGTTATTTTTTCTTTCCAAATTTATTTTGTGACTAATTCCAATGCTTTTCCAACTCCATATGATTCACCAACAAGTCACAAGGACAAAATAAACAAATTAAAAATCTATTAGAACAAAAGTCATATGTGCTGAAGAATATATGAAAATTTGAGAACTTTAACTGTATAAAAGTTGATAAACACCAGCACCATTGGATAGCTTATTAAATTATACCCCAAATAAAAAAAAAGTGCTAAAAAAGACCAAAAATGACCAAGATACAACTATTTTAAGATTGATTGAAAAAATGTTGAAACAGAGGTATATGCGCTAAAACAGACCTCATATGCACTAAAAAAAAATTCCCAGATGTGCTAAGAGAAATCCTTGGATGCGCTAAAAAAATATAAAAAAAAATTAATGAAATGATATATGCGCCTTTTTTTTCCTTATAAGCGCTGAAACAGTCCCTGGATGCGCCAAAACAAATCCAAAACGCACTAAAAGACCTGAGAAAGCACTGTTAAACCCTGGATGCACTACAAAAACACTCAGATGCACTAAAATGGAAAATTTTGCCAAAAATCTGAATTCCAGAATGTGAAATCCTGTCATAAAACCTCTAAATAAATGTTAAAAATGGGGCAAGGCCCAACTATGGGCGCCATTTTATGTGGATAGGGAGATAATCAAAGGTTTAAATGCATTGAAGACAATAAAAAATTAAATCCTATCAAGCACCATGAAGTACAAACTAGAATGAAAATAAAAATAATAAACAAAGAATGTGCAAACCGATTTTCAAACTAGTGTTGATTGATCTTGATGGCTCTTCTCCACCTGCACAAGGATGCAATATTTCGAAGGTTGATTGTAGAGGAGGAATGTCGGTTGCTCAATTCTGCAACATAACAACCTGGTGAAGATGATAGATGGTGATTGAAGACTGATTTTGATAGAGTGAAGATGCTAGAAGAAGATTCAATCTAAATGGCTTGTGAAAGGTTTGATTTATAGATTTTCGATGTGGACAGATATAAGATTTGATAAGATTGAGAAGGATTTGATTTTTGATAAAAGAGGAAATACAATGAGTTGAGATAAGATTTTAAAAAGATATAAAGATTTTGATTTATTGTTTTAAAGGAATTAAAACAAGATAAGATAAGATGTGAAAAGATAGAAAGATTTTGATTCTCTTTTAAAGGAAATAAATCCTGAAAAAGATGAGAAGGATAATTGATGAATTATCTAATTAAATAAATTAATTAGATACACATGAGTTCATATTTTGGAAAGAAAACAAGAAGATATTTTTAAGATTTTATTAATTAAATAAATATTTGATTTAATTAATTAATGTTGGATTTATGATTTCCTTAATTAAATAATATAAATTATTTAATTAACATTAGAAGAATTCATAAAAATGATTTAATTAATTAAATAATATAAATTATTTAATTAACATTAGAGGAATGGATGAAAATGATTTAATTAAATAAATAATATAAATTATTTAATTAACATTAGAGGAATGGATGGAAATGATTTAATTAATTAAATAATATAAATTATTTAATTAACATTAGAGGAATTGATGAATTATGCATAGGAATGGAATAAATGAAATTAATCAAATAAATAAGATTTATTTAACTAATTAGATGATGACATGGGTGCCTAGGGAAAAACATGATATAAGGTGTCTAAATGATGCAATGTTGTGACAAGGTATCGTAAGAGGACAATTTTTTGATGTCTACAATTACCAATGATGGTGTTGTTGACACCAAAATTGTCATTAGTGCTCCTTGAAAAAACACACCAGCACCCCAACAGGAACCCCAAAACAACAATTAGAACAATTGTCAAGCTAACATTTTGACCCAACAACCAAATAATCAAACAGTCAACAATGTGCATGATCAAAGGGGGCCACCCCTACGAAATAAAAAAAAATCCCCTAAGAAAAAGTACACAACCCTTGGGGAATCAGTTGAATCCATCATGAAGAAGCTAGTGGCAGAGAATCTCATCACAATCCCCACCTATGAAAACTATCAAGAGCCCTTAGTTAAAACGACATTGTACAATGAAAATCACCTTTGAGATTTCCAAAAAATCAAGGGACACACAACTTCCAGCTGTATGAGGTTGAAAAACTTAATTCAAGACCTCATTGATGATAAAATTATAAATGTGGAACAACCAACAGGAAATCAAAATCTCAAGATTTACATGAATCTGATGCCCAATCAGAACAACAAAGGGAACAATAACAATGATTAGGGGAAGGGTACCTTCAAAAGTGTGAATCATGTATACAACCATATCATTACATCCCTAGATGAGTAATGCACTGTTATCACCATCAAAGGAGCCCAAGCTAATTATGGAGTCACCACAAGAGGAAAAAATTCACCATCGTAGGGTCATCTCAGCCTCCTAGAGCACCCACTTCCAACCCGAGATTTGTTCCTAGTGGCATTAATGTCCTTGGTCAATTGAAAAGAACCCCAAATCAGATCTCCATCATGGAGTTGTTGAAGATTTCATCAGCCCACAAAAAGATCCTTGAAGAAGCATTGGCTTCATCCACTGTCTCTGCGGATCTTAATGTTGAACAATTCCAAGCCATGGTCAGAAACATCATTACCCAAAATATTCTTACATTCTTTGATCAAGACTTCCCATCTCAACCATCTCATAATTGTGCTCTTCACCTTGAAGTCCCAGTTCACAAAAATAAAGTCAAAAGAGTCTTGGTGGATGGGGGCGCAGGTCTTAACATTTGTTCCCTAAAGTTGATAAAGAATTTGGGAATCTTAGAGGATTATGTTGAAAAAGGAAAAGGCACCATAATTAGGGCTTACGATAATCAAGGAAGATTGTCTTAGGGCACTATCCAACTCCCTATTCAAGTAGGGCCAGCAATTATGGAAACCACCTATTAGGTCCTTGACCTCAATTTGCCTTACAACATTCTCCTGGGATGTCTATGGATCCATGGGATGCAAGTAGTGGCATAAAATTTCCACCAATATGTCAAGTTCACATACCAAGGCCAAGAGGTCACTATCCATGGGGATCTTGAACCCTTTTCTTACTATAGAATCCTAGAAGCAAAATATTACAAAATCCCCCAAGTGCCTAAGAATGATGTAGGTCCCTCAACTCCATACATTGATCTAGCTACTCTCACCTCCACTTTTCTGATAGACACCCGCCATCCCTATCATCTTTAATATCAAGGTCATTATCTAGGACAATGGGTGTGGACACTATACAATTCCAAAAAAAAATTTTGTGGTAGGAGAGTTACCACAATCTCCCAGGTCACGAGGATGACCATAATCAAATGATGCTTCCTCATTCCAAACCTTCACAACAAGCTCCTCTAGCTTCAGAAGTTGGGGAGATGTTGGCCACAAAATAATAGAAGAGGACCCATTCCATCTCCTATACCAAGACAATAGACTGACAGTGGATCTACCTATGGGTGATAGTAGTAAAGGTTTACAAATGATGCTCACCATGGGCTATGACAGAAACATAAAGCTTGGAAAAAATGACAATGAACTTATAGTACACATCTTTCATGAGATGTGAATGAAAAATATTGGCTTGGGATGTACCCCTTCGAGTATAACCTTATGTGGTTGAAAACCCCAAGTTAAGAAGTAAAAAAATCCTCAACAAATGGTAGCCACTCTTCAATTACCTGTATCCACTGGTCTGTCTTTAGACAACTTCACCTTTGACATAACTGAGGTCTGTAGTAGTAGTGATGATGACGAAGATGCCATAACTAACTTACTTATGCTTTTTGAGAACTCCTCCCTATTCATGATTAGTATGTTGTTTTTTGAGACCAACAACCATCAAACCCATGAAGTCAACCTAGTCTACCCCCAATGAATCAATTACAACCAACGAGGACTGCCAATTTTGGACACTTTCAAAAATAATGAAGTGCTCTCAAAAGTCATGGAACTGTGGAACATGGTACCATGCAAAGATCACAAGGCTAGGTTTGATATCATTTTGGAAACACAAGCTTACTATGGGGAGACTGTTGAATCCTTTAGTCACAAAAGAAAAAATTTGAAAATTATCTGAAGGTTTTTGAGTTAAAAACACATTGTGGCACTCTTTGACCCAAAAATAGTAAAAATAAAGGATGTATCCAATGGTGAAAACCTCTCTAAGGTGCTTGAGGATGAAGGATTCAATCTTCCTCTCAAAGCTCTACATTAGGTAAGGTCAATAGTTCTAGCCGAGAGGTGCAACCCAGTCAACTTAGGAATAGAGGAAACTGTGCATATCACATTTTATGTTGAATCATTGATGTCAGAAGAATAGGAGCTCCTATTTGCCTTCTTAAGGGAGAGAAAGGTTAACTTTGCATGGAGCTATGCCAAAATGCATGGGCTTTATTTGAAGATTGTGGTCCACCGTCTAGTAGTTTACCCCAAAGAAAAGCTTGTCAGACAAAAGCTTAGGAAAATGCATCCCCAGATAGCCTTGTTGGTTGAAATGGAATTGAAGAAGCTACTTGATGTAGGGTCCATATCACCAATTGACTATATAGAGTGGGTATCAAATATGGTTCCTATTTCAAAGCCTATTGGGGGCATCTATATATGCACATATTTCAGAGACTTGAACAAGGCATTGCCCAAAGATGACTTCCCGCTTCCCAAAATTTATATTATTGTAGATATGACTACAGGACATGAGATTCTCTCATTGATGGATGGATTATTTGGGTATAACCAAATCATGATATCAAAGAAGATCAACATAAAATAACTTTTACTTGTCCATGGGGGACATATTGCTGGAACATGATGTCATTCAACCTACAGAACACTAGAGCAACATATCAAAGGGACATGACATTAATATTTCATGACATGATCCATAAGACTATGCAGAATTATGTCGATGACATATTGGAAAAATCCAAAAAGATAAGGGACCACATAGCAGCATTAAGTGCCATTTTTGATAGACTTGAGGAATACAAGGTCTTCCTTAATCCAAAGAAGTACATCTTCAACATACAATTAGGGAAGCTACTGGGATACATTGTGTCTATGAGAGGGATTGAAATAGATCTCGCTTAAGTAAAGGAAATCCTCGAGATGGAGGCACCTAAGACATTGAAACAACTTAGAGGCCTACAAGGTAGGCTCCAGTCCATTCACCAGTTCATAGCTCAGCTAGCAGACAAGTCAATCCCATATTCTCATCTACTCCACAAGGGGGTAGCGTACAAGTGGGATGACAAGTGTGAATAGGCCTTTAACAAGATCAAAGAATATTTTCTCACACTTCCTATGGTTATGCTACCAATCCTAGGAAAGCTTCTAATCCTCTACATATCAACAACAACAACACCTCTCAATGCTCTCTTAGCTTAGTAGGATGAAAATTGGATAGAGAGGGCCATTTACTACATCAGCCAAACCATGGTAGGGCATGAGTTAAATTATTCCTTCATCGAAAAATCATTTCTTGCTATCGTGTTTTTGTCACAAAAGTTTAGACACTACATGTTAGCACATAAAATCAAGCTCATTGCCAAGATTGACCCACTCAATTACTTTCTTTCCAAAGCAATGCTCATAGCAAGGATGGTCAAGTGGCTCATGATCCTATGAAAATATGACACTGAGTATGTGGAATGTAAGGCCATCAAAGGACAAGCTATTGTAGACCAATTGGTAGAAGTGCCAATATACTCAGAAAATCCACTAATTTTAGAGTTCCTTGATGAAGCCATCTTTAACTTGAGCATAGCATACCACTAAAAGTTGTATTTTGATGGGTCCTACACATAGCATGGATCAGGAGTCAGGGTCTTTTTCATCACCCCACAGGGATACTGCATACCAAGATCCTACAAGTTGGAATTTCTTTGCTCAAAAAATATCATAGAATATGAGGCTCTAACCATAGGACTCATAATAGCAATGCAGTGGCATATCATGGCTCTCAAGGTTTATGGATACTCGCAGCTAATAATCAATCAAGTGAATGATGAGTATCAGACTAAGGATGAAAAGCTAACTCCATACGAGAAATTGGTGGATAATCTACATGAATCCTTCATTGAGATCACATTCGAGCAGGTACCTAGAGAAAATGACATAGTAGTAGATGTCATGGTGACTATTGGATCCCTAATTGATATCCCTCGAAATGTCCCAAAGCATGAATTCCTCGTAGAGTAGGTTCTCGTGCCTACATTCAAGGTACCAGAGTCAGAATTTGTGTCTGAAATCATTGATCCCAATGATCTGTGGTACCATGACATACATGCTTACCTAAGAATAGGAGTCCTCCCAACTAACATAACCTTAAACCTTAAGAAAACCTTTGTCAAGAAATCATCCTGGTTTGTCATCCTAGAAGAAACCCTTTATTGTAGGTGCATAGAAGGAACCTTGCTACAATGTTTGAATGTTGAGGAAGCATCAACCTCCTTAACTAAGGTACATAATGACATATATGGTTCACACTCAAGTGGTATGACCTTGGCTAAGAAATTGCTGAGGACAGGGTATTATTGGCCTACTATGGAAAGAGAAGCACACAACTATGTTAGAAGGTATGTACAATGTCAGCAACATGGGGACCTCATCCATGCACCAACTCAAGAACTTCATCATATTGTCACACCATGGCCCTTTTTTCACAGTGGGGCTCAATCTCATTGGAAAAATCACCCCCACCTCATCCATTGGCCACAATTTTATCATTACCGCCACTGAGTACTTCACAAAGTGGGTGGAAGCCATACCCATAACTTACATAACTAGAAAAAAGATATCAAAGTTCATCCTAAACTATATAATATGCCAGTATGGTGTCCCACAATTCATTATCTCAGATAATGGAACACCATTTAAAAATTAGGATGTTCATGACCTATGCGACAAATTCAAAATCCAACATCACTTTTCCACCTCATATTATCCCCAAGGGAATGACCAAGCTAAGGCTACAAACAAGACCATTCTAAAAATCCTAAAGAAAATAGTCAATGAAGCTAGTCATGATTGGCATCTCCAACTAAATCTCTCCCTTTGGGCCTATCAAACTAGCATCCACATACCCATTGGTGCCACCCCCTTTTCCTTGGTCTATAGAGCGAAAGTCATATTACCCATTAAGATCAAGCTCCCGTCAATGAGAATATCACTGCAGAATCTCATCACGGATGAGGAATATTAGGTGTCAAGACTAAACGAGTTGGAACTACAAGATGAATGGAAAATGGAGGCATTAAACCACTTATAGGTGTACTAGAACTGACTCAAGTCAAACTATAACAAGAAGATCACAACTAGGACCTTATAGGTTAGAGAAATTGTGCTAAAGGAGAACCAGAAGAACATCGCAAAGCCAAATGGAAAAGGAAAATTTGAACACAACTAGTTGGGACCATTTGTCATCACAACAAGCTATAAGCTAGGGGCATATCAATTCAATTATCAACACAAGAAGGTGAGATTTTGTAGGAGCCCATCAAAAGCTCCCATCTCAAAAAGTTTTATGCCTAAATCTTTCAAAGTATAGAGCCAAAAAATAAAAAAATTAGAAAATGTCATGAAAAAATGGCCACCCTGATGAAAACCTGGCAAATAAGCATCTTGGTGACAACAAATTTTTTTTAAAAAAAAAGCAAAAATCCAAAAAAATTAGAAAAGGATGAAAAATAGTAAAGAGAAAAATCATCCTCTAGTGAAAACCACTTCGGTGGCACTTTACGCAAGTACCTTAGTGAAACCTAGAAAATAAGTGCCTTGTGTAAATAATCACTTTCCATCTACCAGGATCTTCACAGCTTGTTTTGTACCATTCATCCATTATGCTTCCATCATCCATCACATTCCATATTTCCATCTATTACCCATCTGCATCCGCATCATAGCTTAGTCTTGTGTTTTTTTCATGATCCTTCCTAGTGTACTACTCGACCCATTCTCAGGGTCAGTTTGTCCTGCCTTTATCAGAGTAGTGTATTGTTTCACACTGGAGGCATGTTCTCATTGGATCAGATTCATGTATGTTCTTGAAATCCCAAAATTAGAAAATCCAAAAACATCCAAAAATAAAAAAACTATAACATTCAAAAAAATCACAAAATCCCAAAACATTCAAAACATATCAAAAATCCAAAAAGAACAGGTCAAAAAGTTAGCCAAAAAGTTAAAAATAGGGTCATCTTGTCGAACTATGTCATCTATTAGCTTTGAAAGTAGGAAATTTTGATATTTAATAATTCCTGAGACACTTAGGTCAATCCTTTAGGATTCCATGGATCATAATAAATTGGCAATCCATTTGTTCATATTTCATTAATAATTGAGTCAATGTCAGCCGAACTACATGTTCTCTACGTGTAAAACAGAGGCAAGGCTAATATGGTTGATCAACCCCTGAGGCCCCTAGGATAGGCCTTCAAGTTAGTCTCTTGGTCAAAATATTAGAAAACCTCAAAACATTTGAAAATTCAAAAAATCAAAACATTTGAAAAATCTCAAAAATATCAAAAACAACCTCAAAACAGTTCAAAAAACTCCAAAAACATCCAAATATTTGAAAAAATCTATCTTTCTCATCTCACTTTCACCTAAAATAAACATCACTCATAATAAATCAATCATCATCCTCAACCTTTGGTGAAACAATTGGAAACAAGTCTAGTAGGTTAAAAGTAAAAACTCAAATGTCAAAGTCTCAAGTCTAGGTCAGTAAGTAAATAAATTGGTCAACTCTTTGTGTCAATAGCCTATCATCCAATTGGTACCAAATCAATCATCTGATAACATCATGTCCTAGGATGCATCCTTCCTACAATGGACACCAACATTAGGCATCATCGTACTTTAGCCTTGGCTAGCGGTATTGAAGAACATTAGCTTTTTTGTTTACTTTATCTTTGTCTTTTGACTTATCTCTTTGTGCTCATTTTGATGATCTCTCGATGATGTCCCAAATGAAAGGATTTAGAGAGAAAGGAATGGGGAAATGATCATGATATTTTTATCTATTATGCTTGTTGGATGTTCTTGTAATATAACCTGGTCATGCATACTTTGTTTGGGTGTAGGGAAGGTGTTTTAGGTATCTTGTTGACCACATAGGAAGGCTTTCCTTTCTATGTTTTCATCTAGGATGTTTGGAATATCCGAACTTCATTTTGAACAAGGTTTCATATGCTAGGTGTGAATAGGAGTATTCCTCTCTGATGGTCAAGTCAAAATCCATAACACTAGGTGCAACACCATCCTGGTTCTTTATACCTTAATGCATCATGCCTATGTGTGTTATCAAACATAAGGTAATTGGCCCTTTTAAAATCCCAACTCATTGGTAAGCAAACCATCATCATAATCATCATCATTATCATCTCATGGATTGTTGGAGTCTCTTTCTTTCTTCTATCTTCTTTCAACACTAACATGGTACCATGACAATTAATTGCAAATCCTTATCTCCAATGCATCCATCTTGTATCCATAAAACCATCAGCATACTACATAACACATACCATGTCATATATAAAGTATTTATCATGTCACTTGAATCTTTGCATAATATAAATTGGTTATTCTAAGCATCTCATAAACCATCCATATAAATTCATTATATAAGCATAAAAGCAACCATCCCATATGCATCATTAAACCCACATCACATATCTCATAAAAACATCCATTACATTACATAAAGAACATATCATGCACATCATATACATAGATAGTATTAATATCCATTGCATCATATGCATACATATCATCCATTTGCATTACCATCCCATAGGCATCCTACCAAAAAGATAATACATCATTCTATATATCATTAAATATATCTTCATATCATCATCATAAAATCATAAGTACATCATCATATCATACATGAGAAAAAGTACTAAAAGGAAAAGATCGCATCCCATACATCTCATCATCATCCATTAAGTGCACAATATAGATTTATTAGTCTAAGAATTTTCATATCATAACATTTTTCATACATCATCATAAAAAGTGCATAAGAAAATATACTGAAAAATAAATGCATCCATAAATCATTGCATCACATAACATCATTGCATAGCATCATCATCACATAGGTACCATATAGAATCATCTCATAGTAGCATACATAAGATAGAATTGTGACATCACATATAGAAAGTAAAATCCATCCATAATGCATAAATCAAATAAAGCACATCATACATCATCGAATAATCTCATCTCATATATCATCAAAATAAATATATACTGTTATGGTACAAAATCATATCAAGTGTGTATCAATCAATACATAAAGTACAAGTTCCCACTGGGCTATCAAAAATGAGTCCATGGGGTGCAAAACAATCCTATCTCTGATAAAAAAAATGCTCTAACCCTACTGGCTACCCTCAACCTCGCTAAGTTGTCTCTCTCCGTAGTCCTCAGAGACTCTGTAACCTATCTGCTATGAATAATCTAGGACCCGGGATGCTTGGGGCATGGCCTAATGATAGTGGACCCTATAGTAGTGAGCCTCTCTGACTACTTCCCTATATGCACATAACAAAATAGAACTCTAGGAGGAGGAGGAGAACATACTCTCCAACTGTTGCTTGTGACCTATCTCCTGGGCAGCCCTAAGCTCTATAGCTTTCCTCTGCTAGACAACCTGATCCCTCTCCTATCTTAGCTAGTCCCGCTTTGTCATCAAGGTAGCCACCTGTCCCTATAACCCTACAATCTGAGCCTATAGCTGTTGAATCTAGGCACCCCCTAATCAGGCAGTGGTGGAGGTCCCTGATCTCTCTATGGCAAGTGGTCTTCTTGCATATCCTACCTCCCCCGGTCTTGGTCCTATCACCCTGAGTCCTGATCCTACCTCTACTAATCTATCTACGGATATGGCTACTAATCTTGTGGACCCCGACCCTAATTTGGCTGATGAGGTGGCCCATCTCCTTCCCATTCCCTATCCCCATATTTGTCTCTACACCCTCAGCCTCCCTAGCCCTAGCCTTGACCTACCCCTCTACCTCTGGCCCTATATTGTGTGAATGGTGTACCTAGTATTGTTAATTGAAGAGGTGGATGTAACCAATCGCTGTAGGCCTAAGTGGTACCTACAATAGCCTAACCCTGATCATATGGCCATGGCCTGATGACCAGCTTCATAAAACTCTATACCACCTCAGTTGTAGGTATGTAGTGGCCCCATGAGGTCTCCCTCGTAGTACATGTAAATATCACCACATACTGGTCATCGGGTCTATCCTAGGCTCCCCAAACTATCTCTGCACATGGCCTGATAGGTATCTCTTTATCACTCGATGCTCATTGCCCTACATAAGCTTGTCTTGTCGGGAAAAGAAGAGCTACTACACATCATCATACCAAGTGGGCCATCCAAGGTATGATTGCCATGTAAAAGCTCGCATGTTATCAAGGACTCTCCTCTAATAGGGAATCCCATGTTGTTCCATGTGTGTGAATGAAACACATTCTCTATACAACCAAACAACTAGATCATCTTGCTCCATATCGAGTCCAACAACTCTTGGATGAAGCACAACGATGTGCTTCCAAGCCCAGATGTGGAGAAGTGTGACCCCAATCCCAATGGATTTTCCATCAATGTATGAAAACTCATGTAAATCTCTATACAATGAGGCCAACAATACTGGCCTCCACACAAAGCATACTCATCGCTAGACCATCAGCTCCCAAGCAAGCGCCCATCCAAGACTGAAATATCAGCCCTATTGATCTAGTGCAACAAGACCCGATATGATGGCTGCTATAACCAAGTGAAAGGGTGGCATAACAAGACTGTAATGCTCTAGCTAGATGTGGCCCTCATAAAAGATAATCTAATCAAGTCCCATCAAATCAATGCAGGCCTCCCTCCTATAATCCACAGTGTATATATAATGTGATCTCCATGGATGGGTAGTCTAAGTATCTACCACACATCCTCTAATGTGGCTGTGGCCTTGCTTGTCATAAAGTTGAAGGAGGATGTCTCATTGTGTCATTGCTCTGCAAGTGCTTTCATCATCCCCAAATGATTCCTCACTGGTAGTGCATAAGCAATATACTAGAGTCTAATCACCACTAGGTGCTCCTGCTGTCGCTCAAGCATACCCTCCAAAATGCCAAAAAGTATCTAGGACCTATGCTTGTGTGAATGAAGGATCCCCACCTCCTCCCACATCAAGAAATCCATCACATTAAATTTCATAAAAAAATCATGATCCTGATTTGTCACGTTGTGCCTGAAACAACATATACGTCACTATTTGTGGGTGTGACATACTTTGAAAGTTTCAAACTACATTGCTAGGAGCCTTTAACTCTCAAACTCTGTCACGGTGTCGCAGTTTGAGGTACGAGTTAGTTTAGTGTTAAGCCCTAGTTTGCAAGGTGGCCCACTACATCCTTGTTCTCATATGTGATTTAGTTTGGAGTTTGAACCCTAACTTCAAACTGGGCCATGGTGTTGCTATTCATGACTATGGTGTAGTTTGATGTTGGGCGGTGCCAAAATAAACTTTTAAGTGGCACTATATTAGACCGCTGGTAAAAACCTAACTTCTTAAGCTAATAAATGTGCAAAAAAATCAAAAAACAAGGCTGAGTCAAGTTGACTCATTGGTGGTCCAATGCTAGGTAGCCTCTGGTGTGTGTGTATTCAGTCTGAAATGTGTCAGGGAAGTTGTTGTTCCACCATCTCTCGAAGGGCTCAAAGCTTAGAGGTACAAAATCTCAAAGGGTTGAATGTGCAAATGAATTGGAAATGGTCCCTCAAGGCCTATTTAAACCTGAATGTTAGGGTTTTTTGACCCCGTTTAGCTGTCTAGTTAGCGTTTTGGTCCCCTGATCTCGTTTTCACCTAATCGAGGGTTGTCTTGCATCATTTTGTCCTGTTTTATCTCATTTTTTGGCATCTTAGAGCCTTTTTGGACCCGTCAGGCACCTTGTCCTCGTTTTTTGTGAAATCACCCAAAAATCCAAAATTTTGTCTGATCTCTCAAGGGGGTAGTATATCGGCATGTTTTCTCTCACTAGGGCAGCAATGAGACAATTTTGAAAATTGGAAATTTTTTAAATTTTTAACAAGAAAGTTTATTCTTTGAACCAATGTAGCAAGTACTTTGCTTCAAAGAGGGGAAAAATGTAGACATAGAAAATATACTGACACATTTGATCCTGGTTACTAACATTGTTTCCTCCTAAATCATCTTCTTATCTAATCATCACTCTTTGTGCCTTAATTAAATAAATCATCATTTATCTGATTAAATCATTCTCTCTTGTTAATTAAATAAATCAACATTATTTAATTAACCCTCCAGCCTCTATTTAATTAAATAATCCATTTTATTTGATTAAATCTCTAAAGTCATCTTATTAAATTAAATAAATCAAACCTTGTTTAATTTAATCTAACATCATTCTCTCTAATTAAATAAATCAAATCTTTTTATTTAATTAAGTCTAAATCACATTCATCTCAACTTTCATTTTAATCAACCCAAAAATCTAAATCAAATTGTCACATCATTTAATCCCTCATTAAATTAATCCTGATTAATTTAATCTTAATCATCGAATTCCTCTAGATTTTTCCACTTGCACATGAAAATATATTTAATTAATTTATTAAATTCCTATTTCCTCTTAGCATGGCATCTTTAGGGGAATATTCATCAAAGTGGATTTTTCCTTCCAACAAGGTATTCATTCCCTCTTACATGTCCTTGTGCATTGAGTTGAGTGGCATTTAAGTCATTTCACAAATTTAAAATTCCACCTAATAACATTTATTGTGCACATTCATCAAAATGTGCTCAAGCTTCGTCCATTCACATCTTGACAAGTGGCTCTTTCCCATTGGATGTTGAATGATCCCACATTGCTCCATTTTTTTATTCCTCCATCTTGTCTTTCTATAAATAAGAGGCCCATCCTTTGTTTTGATCATCCACAATTTGAGTAAACTTATTATACTCAATTTCATCTTGAAGCATATCTATTTCCATCAAATTTTATCAAGGTCTTAGCTACGCTATGAAAGTTTTCATCATGGAGCTCAATTGAATCTTCAACAAAGTGGATCATTCTTCAACATTGTATCAAAGGAGTTGGGAAAGGGCCAATTTTCACATCAAATTGGCACCAATTCCCCCATGGGATTGATATTTTTCATCTTAAAATAGGTTTTCATTGCTTTCTTGATTCATTTTCTTCATTTTCTTTCTTATTTGAGCTTTGTAAATGAATTTCATGGGGATTCTTGATTCTCACTTGCATTTGATCTAATGATGTGTTTTTTTGTTGTGTTTTTGTAGGTCTAGGATTGGCATTCTATAGAAGCATGAATATGAAGTAATGCAATTAGAACCTATCCATGATGAGGGATCTTGAATTACTGCAACAATGGATGAAGAATCTACCCTTGAATTCCTTAGAAATGATCTTGAATGCTATCTTGATGACCTTGTGAAGACTTGAAATTTTTAACTATTGCTTGCTTGACTTGACAATATGAATGTATGATGAAACAATAATTTGGAAGCTTGTTTATATAGGAAATCCATTCACATGACCATTAATTTGATCCCCAAGGCTGACTTGGGAAAAATTTAAAATTAAAACCTAGTTTTTCTCGCTCAAACTTTGAAAATATCTCAAATGGGACTCATTCTCCATCCTTGGTGAATGAGTCTCACCTAGATGGGACTCATTTTCCCTAAGTGGTGAATGGGTCCCACAAGGGCCATTTTACTAGCTAAAGAGTCAAGGAATGCATAATTAAGTGTATATGTTGATATTGTTGGGTCTTTGATCAAAATATGCCTTGGGATACATAGTATGTTGTCATAAGGGCCTATTAATGATGATGTAAAGGTAATAAATGTAAGAGGGTACAAAATCCAATGTGAAAGTGTAAATAAATACACTTTACAACACTAAATTAATGAAAAATTGAGTCTATTTAGATTAGAAGGGTCCTAAACCCAATGTGAATGTGAAAAACACATTACAACACTAGATTAGGTCCACTTGATTTACAAGCCTAATGAATTTAATGTTAAAGTGTAAATAAATACATTTTACAACATTAAATTAGGGCAAGGTTAGGTTTATTTAGCTTTAAAAGGGCCCAAGACCTACTTTTCATTTGTAAAACACATCACAACACTCTAGATTAAGGCGATATTAAGTAAAACACATCACAACCAAAGAAAAGGTGTACCTTTTTAGTGTCCACAATCCCCAAGGCTGACATTCAATAAATTTGAACTTAAAACCCATTTTCTCTCACTCAAACCTTGAAAAGAGCTCAAATGGGAGTCATTTACCATCTTGGGTGAATGAGTCCTACATAGATGGGACTCATTCACCCAAAGTGGAAAATAGGTCCCACTGGGGCTATTTTTCCTGCTAGAATGTCAAGGAGTGCATAAATTAAGTTCATATGTTAATCTAGTTAGTATTTTGATTAAATTATTCCTTGAAATGTATAATATGGGGTAATAGGGGACTATTAATGATGATATTAAAGTCATAAATACAATAGGGTCCAAAATCCAATGTGAAAGTGTAAATAAATACACTTTACAACACTAAATTAAGGAAAATTTGAGTCTGTTTAGCTTAGAAGGGCTCTAAATCCCTTGTGACTATGTAAAACACATTACAACACTAGATTAAATCCACTTGATTTACAAGCCCTCCAAATCTAATGTGAAGATGTAAATAAATACATTTTACAACATTAAATTGGGGTAGATTTAAGTTAATTTATCTTAAAAAGGGCCCAAAACCTAATTTTGATGTGTAAAACACCTCACAACACTAGATCAAGGTGGCATTAAGTCCAATTTATCATTAATTATTCCTAAATCAAGCAAGGGAAAAGGAACACTATTTTGGTGTTCACATTTAGCGCCTGCTTTAGTAAGAGGATGAGCTTGCTTCAAACTCACATAAAGTAGACATTCAAGTTGGGTCCAAGCGTATTGATTTGGATGGTCCAGGATAATAAAGATCGAAGAAGCTATCAAGCCCCCAGGATCCAAGATCCTAACTCAAACTAACATAAGCACAAAATGACATTCACAAGGTGTATAATATGTGTAGACACTGAAAAATGTCCTAATCGATGTCATACATTTGAATCAGACTTACTAACATAATTTCCTCTTTAATCAATCCTCTTTTCACTTAATTAATTTAATTAGCCTAGCTAATTAATTAATTGCATCATTTTCATGCATTTACCTAATTTTTTAAATCAGGTTAATTCATCTCCTTTCACACTAACAATTCATCTCATTAAATTAAATTAAATAAAAATATTTAATTTAATCTCCTAAGTCATCTTATTTAATTTTTTATTTTTATTTTTATTTTATTTTTAATGAGGGTAATCGGGTGCAGCACGACCCCCCATATAACCCCCCACCACCGATAAACTTTTTACCATGACCAACAGTGCTTGCGGGACACACCAACCGGTACCACGGGAGCGCCACAGAGTCGAACCCATTGTGGGCACCCTGCTACAAGGAACACCTTAACCAACTGAGCTCGGACCGTCACCCCAAGTCATCTTATTTAATTAAATAACCTTAAGTTATTTAATTAAATATCATTCCTACCCTCCTCTATTTATTAAATCATATAATTTAATAAAGATCTCTTAATTCTTCCAATTCCCTAATTGCATAAATTAAACCTTGTTTAATTAGCAATTAAACCTTGTTTAATTAGCAATTAAACTAATTTTCCTATAAGCAAAGGGAATATTCCCATGGAATATTTTGTATCCTCCTTTTTTCATAATTAAAACTTTCTGTTAATTTGTAAATTATCTTTTTCCTCAACCAAAGGAATATTCTCTCTCCTTCAATCAACTCACTTGGCTTCTTGAACAAGCTAAACCTTCAACCTCTTTAGAAAGTTACCTTTGACTTGTGTGAGCAAGTCAAAAGTGTGTTTTTTTGAGGTAAGTGTGAGCCTTTAATTAACTTTCATCATGCATTATCAACTATTGATGAGAATACATGATCCATGCCTCTCATCCACTTCATCTTGAATTGTTTGGAGACAAATGGATCCATCTTTTACTGCAAACTTATGTTGTTGAATTTTGTCACATACACACTTATCTTTTACTCACTATTTAGATTGTTTTAGTTCATTTTCATTGCATAATAGCTTAGAACATCCATTAATTGCTTCCATGCATGCATCTTAGTTTGTAAATAAACTAGGGTTTTCATCTTTTAGCATAATTTTAGCTTAGCAATTGAATAATTAGATCATTTGTAGCATAAAATCAAGGTAACTTAGCTTGCATCATGTTTATTTTATAGGTTTTCATACACCAAATACTATGGTTTCATCGATTCTCTTCCATAGAATTGATTAAGACAAGTTCACTAATCACAGGATTGGGAAAGGGTCATTGTTCCAAATCAACATGACACCAATTCCACAACAAGATAAGTTTTAGATGGATTAGAATAGATGTTTCAAAATATTTCATAATTTAGCATGTTAGGTTTTGATGAAATGTTTAATTTCAATTCTGTTTGATTGATCTTATTGAGATTTGAGTATTGGTGGCTCTGTTATGCTTCGATTCTTCATGAATCAAGCATAATTTGGCCCATACTAGTAGTTTTACATCACATTCTGGTGCTAGAAGGAGGGAAAACTGATTGTTTAACTATTTTTTGCTTGAATTCAATGTTCATGTTGTTTTGTAGGTTGCAGTGATGCTCAAACCACAAACAGTGACACTTTCAATAGTGCCACCATATTGCGATGCTCAGGCAATTTGAAATAGCGATGCACATTTAATCTGCCAACATCAATTTAAATATAGTGACACATATTTAATTTGAAGATATCATGAAACACAAATAATTATGCTCAAACTCACCAAAATGGTGCTTTCAAATTCCAAACAATGACGCATTCATTAGCAGCGACACCCATCAAAACAGTGATGCAATCATGCTCATTGGTCTTGCTATAGAGTAACACTAATTTTTACTTCTAGAGCAACACTGAAATATTAGACTATGACACTATTGTGTTTAGCAACAGTCAACCAGGGCAAGAAAATTTATGTTTGTTTTTTTTTACATGTGGCTTAATTTCTTTGGTCCATCAGATCATTGTTGAATGTCTAATTGTGTTTT